>CM076574.1:584122712-584612524 GCA_034641835.2 Pinus albicaulis
TCTATCCATTTGCCCCTTTTCCCATCTGGGTCCTGGAATGATGTCTGGGTCTTGGGGTTCCCATGTTTTTGCAAGGTTGGCAATACCAAAATATGAGACAAAATCAAACCACTTTCAGACCTCAGGATCTAGCCCTCCTCGGTCCAGAGAGGGATCTCTCTATAATATGTCAAAGGTATATGTCTTTGAGGCTCAAATGTTATGATTTTAGGCTAGTTATAGGCACAAGGTTTGTTTGTTTGAATTTTTTTTTGGTTGCTGGTTATCAGGAAATAAGGGTTCAATATACGACAAAGATAAGCAAAGGGAAAAAGGGCAGAGGTGAAGTATTCCAGGGAATATTCAGAACCATTGGGAAATGGAGTCAGGAAAGGGTTTGCTTGCTACTCAATAGGCAGGCTTTCAATTGGGCTAGTCATCTGAAACATAGGATCTTAAAGATGATTGTGTGATATGGAAAGATAGGAAAGGAGGAGATAACACAGATTTCAGAGCACAAAGTTAAAGATTAGCTGGTCACACAAGGATCCTAGTGGACAGGGCTAACTCTAATCCCCAGTGTTCCCAAATCTTCCAACTAAATCTATAACAAGAAACATCTAAGAACTGAATTCATTTAATTCATACATCAGAGAGCAGGCAATAACATCCACTACACTGGTTAAAACAACTGAAACCATTTCTTAGATAATACATTTAGAAGAGAAACATAAATGGCAAGGAGAGCAGAAACATAGGGTACCTAACAAGGGTAAATCCTATGCCAATATTCTGATGCAAGCCAGTAGAAACGAAATGAAATGAATGTAAACACAAAGACAGAAAAACATCACCACTGCTTCAGATCAGGATCCAAAGAAATGTGCTTGTAATATTAAATAGCAATACCAGTCAAGTACAACATGCCAATTGCTGAATACTCAGTCTGAAAACATCTCCTTGGCCTATCTTACAATCTTTACACAGAGACTGTGTCTCAAAGAAACTACTTGCAGTTCAATGATAACTGATCAAAAACCTTTACAATGAGTTTCTTTCTAAATTTATAGCTCCGGAGGAGCAGAGGAGGTAGGCGAAGAACTAAATGCAGTATTAAACTTCTGAAAAGAAAGAGGGCCGAAGCCCATTCTGTATAAATCCTGTGCATTAATCTCTGATGTTCTTTGGGTGAACGAATGATCTACTTCAGACTACAGATAGCTCTAATATGATTCTGAAGTACTTTGACTGCAGTAATGTGTAGTACTTCTGGTGCATAAACAAAATATAAAGGAATGATAAAGAAGTCTGCCATACTGATGAAATGAATGCTCTGATAGTACTAGGGATGTTTCAGGGTAGGAAATATTTCCAGAACACGGCATAGATTGAACACTGCATGGGCACTCTGCCCTTTATGGAGGAAAAACATTCTGTTGCTATTTAAAACCCTGATATGCATTGATTTCTGTGTGTTGTACCTTTGCATGATCTATGGGATCGTTGATCTGGTGCTTTGCCTCTAAACTATTGTATTAAAGCTCAAAAACCCTCAATTCTGAATGCTGGAATCCTTGATCATAAGCTGGTCTTTCTCCACGGCTTCATAAATGTCTTGATCTGCAAAATCTAGGCTTTAATGGCACCGGAAAGATTTCTTGCGAATATTAAACTGTCCTTGGGTAATATTCATGACGCCGCAACCATTTCCGGGCATTTCCATTGTAGTACCAGCTTCCAGATTTAATTCTGCCTGCGCAGCACACCATTGAAGTAGTACATATTGAACCATGGCGTTTCTTCGCCTCTGATAGCCCTGCAAAAACATGAAATTTGTTAAGAAAACAATCGCTGGGAGCGGATGATGTCGAAGATAGTGGGACTGTAGAGAAATGGCGGAAAATTTCCGTGGAATGGTGGAGAACAGAGATGGCGCAGGTTGGCGGAATGCGGAGGAGATCTAAATGAAAACCTTAATAAACCTGACCTATGAATAGATATATGAAACAGGAGGGCGGATGTACGGTGAGACATGTGGAGGTGACATGGCGGGACCGGGTGGCGACGGAAGAGTCAACAGTAGGAAGACAATTCTGGACCGTCGGATCTGAGAGGAGATCGACGGTGGGAAACGTGGCAGAGGGAAGTGAAACGGTGGGCCAGGGGTACATTGATCGTGGATCAAAACCCGTGTAACTCCATCGAGCGATGACCATTGGATGGGCAAAGGCAGATCTGACGGCTCGTATGAATATCGTTGCGCGTCCCATGCCGAACGTTAACGCGCGATGGGAGGGCAGGTTTGCCGTCGTATAGGAGACAGGTGTCGAACGCTGTATGGAATCGCTGAGCAATGGAAAAATACAGCCCGACCCCCGTTAGCGGTGCGATGAAAACCAGGTTCTTTTATGGTATGGCACGCGGCAGGGACCACAGTGGCGGATACACTCCGAACCGTTGATCTGGCGGTGAATGGACGGCGATGGCGCGATCAGTGGTTTGAACAAGTGAATCACGAGCGCTGCGGGTTTAAACGGTCGTCGTTCGATCTATATGGATCAACGGTGGAGAAAGTGCCCGATAAACATATGGGACCAGCGCCTTCGGGGCTAGTGCTCGGTCACAGCACTGGGTTCTGTGGGAGGAAAAGGTGCAGGGGCTAGCAGAGAAGGGGTTGAGGCCTATTATATGGTCCGAAAGTGGGTTTTTAACCCTTTTAATGCATTTTGAGGCTTAAGGAGGGTAACGATGGAGAGGCAGAGGGGAATTTTGAGGAAACCAAGGGTAAGGGTGGGACTTTATGGAGATCTTGGATGAATTTAGGAGGTTGATGGGGATATTAGGAGGTTGATGGGGATATTAGGGGGATCAAAAGGGGATTTAGAAGAAGGGGAAAAAAAAGGATAAAATGGGGGAACAATGCAGGGATACAAGGGGAGAAATAAAACCTTTTGGAGCATAATTCTTTATCAGCAAGGCTTATTGACTTAAATCAGCAGAGGGAAATAGTTACAAGGCAGGGAACTTGAAAAGGCTGCAAGGATGATGTGTTTTCAAGGGAAATGCATTCCTTGCAGGCTTACAGAACAAACTAGCCCCTTGCTTGCTCGTGAGAAATTTATAAGGGGCATATAGGCTGTATCCCAAGACCTAATTTTCGGGAAAGAAACAAGAATAATTTGTAAATGTATGAGTCTTTTCATCCTTTTTTCACGGCAAATATTGAAATTTTGGTGAATGTCAGAGTTGAAAGTACTTTTGGGAGTGTGATTACTTGTGGGAGTGTGTTAATGGAAAATTAAGGTTCCCTGAAGAAAGAAGATTGAAATATTAGTATAAAGGGAGCTAAACAATGCGCTATGAACAACGCTACAAAACCGTGCTGCTTTCATAGCGCAGGCCTGTTTTCAAATCTTTTGCACAAATTCGAAGTTTAATATTGTATAGCTAGCAAAAGGAGATGATTGAAGACATGTGGTTAAGTATTTGATAACAAGATACATGTATACATTATTCATTAATGATCAAAGTGTTCAAAATATATAAGTGAATCAAAGGCCTAAAAAACAGGAAGACATGTTTCCTAGGTTTCAAGGGAACAACATCATCAACATCATGGTTTGAAAAACTTGAAGTACATCATCATAATTCAACCCTATTGAAATTAAAGTGACATATAATGTAATTAAGTCAATATAAGGTTGTTAGGAGTTGAGTCAAAGAGTTTTAGTCCTATTTGAAATAGGACTTCTCATTAGGTAGCAACTGTCATTTTGTAATAAAGATTATGTTTTTAGTTAGGAAAGGTGTCAAGCAATAGGATTTCGAGGTATCTAGTGGAGGATAAGATTATCCTATTTTGTAAATGATCTATAAAGAGAATGAGGTCGAAATCAAAAGAGGTTGGATACTTTTTGGCAAAACTGGTACATATTGTAAAAAGACTGTTTCAACTAATGTAGAGAGCTTCTACTTGACCAACTTGAGATTCAGAAGGGGTTTTTAGTGTTTTCCTATTCTCTCAGTGTTTCTTATGTATATTATTTGTAGTGGTGTTCATCTATATTACTCAAAACTCATCTTTAGATGCTCCGACTTCCTTTATAAATGGACTGACTGTGTTTTTACATGTCTCAAGTGTATGTCTCATGACTAAAAACCCCGATATGCCTCAACTTCCATGTCAATTAGATTCACTGATTTTATGAGATTTATTTGACTCCATAAGCCCAATGTATACATGCTGATGTTGGTTTCAACCTACAGGTTGGAAAATTTTATCTAAGAAGACCACTTTTTAAAGCTTTGGATTGACTGATATATACAGTAACATACAACTTTTCTTCACCTGAGATTCTTAGTGTATTTTCAACGAGTTTTATGTCCTATCTTTTAAATGTTTCTCTTCCATAGCCTTGATGTCTCATTACTCAGAATTCATGTATTATATGCTCTGACTTCCTTTGAACTTCAATTTATTGGGATTTTCCTGAATGTGTTACCCTTTCATTGAATTATATAGAAGCCTCAGCTTCCACAAGGAAAGCCTTTGTTATTGAGAGCCCTATCACTGACTCCATAGCCCAATGGTAGCAAGCATTCATCTTCTCAACCTAAAATAAAACACAAATAATAGAGTTAGCCATCTATCTATATCCCATATCATTAACCCTTGAGAGAGCCCTCTCAGGCTCAGGAGGCTAAGCCTTAGTCACAAGATTGGTTTGAAATAGTTACATTGAATTTGTCTAATCAACAGCCAATCAGGTACGATTTTGGTGTTAACATGTTCTATCCATTGTAATATAGTATTATTTTATTCTTTTCCAGGCTTTGAATATGAAAAAGACAAAAAAAATTAAATATGTGAAAAAAGAGTGGGAACGGGATATTACTTCATATTTTGATGGCAGCTACAATGTCAGTTTTGTTACCCTTGAATAAAGCACAAATAACTATGTCTTTCCTTCATTTGGGATGGTTTTAGTTTTGACTTAGGGGAATCCATAACCTTGTTACATGTTTCAGTTCTCCCCTGGTTGGTTATCGCTTCCAATCATATGGAGGATTTGTTCGTGCCTCCTGCATGACAAACTTATACAAAGTTATCATATGCTGCCATAGTCAATATGAGTCGTGCTTTTGTTCAAGGGAAGTTAACCTGAGTCAGCCTATCTGTGGTGTCTCTTGACTCATTTTTTAGTCAGACTTCCCAGTCTTGTCAGTGTCTTGTTCTATCACATCAGATATTTGGTCCTATGTTCGTGCTGGTTTGAGAAGATCTCCATTGAATTCTTGCTGGCGGGTTTGTCTCTTATCGAATATGACATATTGCTCTGAGAGAAAACCTAGACTTGCACCCTAGCCCTATTTACATCATTGATAGGTGACCTTATGCTCAGAATTTGATCATCATCATGGGTATTTGACTGAGTGGTTTCCCTTGTGTTTGACATCATCTTACATTATCACACCTGGGATTCGTGCAATACCTTACTTTCATTTGACCGTATCGGTGGACATCTCACCTATTTGTCAGCTTTCATAATTGGTAGGTTTAGAGGGTTTCTATCGTGCGCTAGCTTCATCTTATGTATGTCAAAAATGTACTTTGGGTTGCTTACTTCGCTCTATTTCATCCGATTCCTTCCAAATTTTGGCCTGCAGGTTACACTCGCACTGGACTGATGTGGGATTCCTTAATGCCTTCCTTCCAGCAGATCTTTTCCCATTGAATCCAACTCATTGCTCTAGGAATAAGATATACAGTCTTTATTTCAGTACCTTAGGGTTTGCAGTCATCAGTGGAAGATTCTTCTCCATTGAAAGTGAGGATACATCATTGCCTCCTGATTTGTGGAGAATTTTTGGCAAAAATGGTGCATATTGTAAAAATATTGTTTCAGCTAATGCAAAGATCTTCTACTTGACCAACTTGAGATTCAGAAGGGGTTTTTAGTGTTTTCCTATTCTATCAGTGTTTCTTATATATCTTATTTGTAGTGGTGTTCATCTATATCACTGAGAACTCATCTTTGGATGCTCTGACTTCCTTTATAAATGGACTGACTGTGTTTTTCCATGTCTCAAGTGTATGTATCATGACTAAGAACCCTGATATGCCTCAAATTCCATGTCAATTAGATTCACTGATTTTATGAGATTTCTTTGACTCCATAAGCCCAATGTATACATGTTGATGTTGGTTTCAACCTACAGGTTGGAAATTTTTTTCTAAGCAGACCACTTTTTAAAGCTTTGGATTGATTGATATATAAAGTAACATACAACTTTTCTTCACCTGAGATTCTTAGTGTATTTTTAGTGAGTTTTATGTCCTATATTTGAAATGTTTCTCTTCCACAGCCTTGATGTCTCATTACTCAGAATTCATGTATTACATGCTCTGACTTCCTTTGAACTTCAAGTTATTGGGATTTTCCTTAATGTGTTACCCTTTCATTGAAGTATATACAAGCCTCAGATTCCACAAGGAAAGCCTTTGTTATTGAGAGCCCTATCACTGACTCCATAGCCCAATGGTAGGAAGCATTCATCTTCTCAACCTAAACCAAAACACAAATAATAGAGTTAGACATCTATCTATATCCCATATCATTAACCCTTGAGAGAGCCCTCTCAAGTTGAGGAGGCTAAGCCTCAGTCACAAGATTTGTTTGAAATAGTTACATTGAAGTTGTCTGATTAACAGCCAATTAGGTACGATTTTGGTGTTAAAACATTCTATCCATTGTACTATAGTATTCTTTTATTCTTTTCCAGGCTTTGAACATGACAAAGAAAAGAAAAATTAAATATGTGAAAAAGAGTGAGAACGAGATATTACTTCATATTTTGATGGCAGCTACAGTGTCAGTTTTGTCGCCCTTGAATAAAGCACAAATAATTATGTCTTTCCTTCATTTGGGATGGTTTTAGTTTTTACTTAGGGGAAGCCATAACCTTGTTACATGTTTCAGTTCTCCCCCGGTTGGTTATCGCTTCCAATCATATGGAGGGTTTGTTCGTGCCTCCTGCATGACAAACTTATACAAAGTTATCATCTGCTGCCATAATCAATATGAGTCGTGATTTTGTTCAAGGGAAGTTAACCTGAGTCAGCCTATATGTAGTGTCTTTTGACTCTTTTTTTAGTCAGACTTCCCGGTCTTGTCATTGTCTTGTTCTATCACATCATATATTTTGTCCTATGCTCGTGCTGGTTTGAGAAGGTCTCCATTGAATTCTTGCTGGTGGGTTTGTCTCTTATTGACTATGACATATTGCTCTGAGAGAAAACCTAGACTTGCACCCTAGCCCTATTTACATCATTGATAGGTGACCTTGTGCTCAGCATTTGATCATCATCATGGGTATTTGACTGAGTGGTTTCCCTTGTGTTTCACATCAACATACATTATCACACCTGGGATTCGTGCAATACCTTACTTTCCATTTGACCCTATCAGTGGATATCTCACCTCTTTGTCATCTCTCAAAATTGGTTGGTTCAGAGGGTTTCTGTCGTGCGCTAGCTTCATCTTGTGTATTTCTGAAATGTACTTTGGGTTGGTTACTTCACTCTACTTCGTCCGATTCCTTCCAAATTTTGGCCTGCAGGTTACACTTGCACTAGACCGATGTGGGATGCCTTAATGCCTTCCTTCCAGCAGATCTTTTCCCATCGACTCCGACTCATTACTCTAGGAATAAGATATAGATTCTTTTTATCAGTACCTTAGGGTTTGTAGTCATTAGTGGCATATTCTTCGCCATTGATAGTGAGGATACATCATTGCCTCCTGATTGGTGGATTCTTTCAAGTGTTTGAATTCAGTTCATTTATTCGCACTTGTTGGATTGTACTGGGGCACCTTGATGCTCATTATCATTATCGGTGGGTTTTCTCACTTTTTTTAATGGTATACATTAATGAACAATAATCAAATGATTTCTCACATGGTCGACTTTAGCTCATTTATTCCCATTTTGTAGAATTGTGCCATAGTGATCGATGAATACCTCGGGTTTGCATCAGCATGATTCGGTTCACTTAGACTGCTTCTTCAGCTTTTGCCAGTGATGCCATACACCCTTATATGTTGTAGTTTCACCACAACAACATCTTATATGTTGGCTCCGAAGTTGCGTGTTGTACCATTTTTTCCACCACTTATGATTTGGTGCTTGGAGATTCAGCTGTGACTTTTATGGTCAGATATCTATTGTAGCATCATTGATCAGTCTTCTATATGTGATACTTGGACCTGATTTTGACTTGTACTTCCAGGCAATGATCAGTGATTAGATGATTCATTATGTACTTTACATTTTGTCAGCTATACTTGTATACATTTTGGATCCACTCTATATTCCATATGTGGACATGCTTTTTTATTTCAATGAGCATGGGTATTCCCACCTCAGACATGATCTATCTCTTTGATTTCTTTCACTGGTTTTTGGCAAGCTGAAATCTGGTGAATTCCTCTCTAGTCCTTGCAAGGTTCTTTCTATGCACATAATACATTTCGGCCATCATATACCCCTTCTAACCTCATATATTAGGGGGCATCTATTATAGTGTTATTTATCACCTTCATATACTTGATGATTTACACATTGGCCTTGGGCACCCTTTCCTCCAGACTTGAATATTTTTCTCAAGAAACAGTATCTTAAAATCCATACGCACTTCTTCTCAGACTTTTTCGCGTATATACGCGAGTCCATTCATAAATATCTGCATATACATTTTTTAATATTAAAATATATATAAAATCCCTATATTTGAGGCGGGTTTGAAGGTTATTCCAGTAATTCAACCACCCTAGCCCATGGCCCAACTGCTCCTAACTACAGAAACTAATTTGAGCGAGTATAAAAGCCCCTCAAAGGTATGGCCTAAGGGGAGAGAGAAAATATATAGATATTATACTCTGTTGGAGCCTTATTCAATTCTGATGTTCCTGTGCCTCCTGCACTTCCCAGGTAAATTCAGGGAACCCTTGTTTCCTTGAGATGTTCATCACCCTATATGACATCTATTGTGCACACATCTTGGAAGAATTCTTGTGAGGCTAGGGCTGGATGGATCTAGAGGACGGTATGCTCAAAGGCCATGGTAGGATTCAGGTTATCTCTCCATGTTTTTATTACTGTACGTGTCATTTATAATAAGATTAGTCATCTTGTTCCCGAGATTTATGTGTTAATGATGCTTAATATATGTGTAATAATAGTTAATTGAACATTTCATATTATTTTCGTGATATTATACATGGATTTCACTAACATCTAGGAACTATATATGTTGTACAACTAGGTTTTGTGTTCTTTCTTTGTGGATTTACAGGTTTCAGAGCACAAAGTGTTGCAACGGGTTTGCACCCCGCGGGATATACATCAACTGAGGGACTTTCAAGTAAGTTTTGCAACCAGTAGTATCTAGTTTTTAGTGTAGAAGCTGGTTAAAGTGAGTCCTTCTTGATTGGCATGCCCCTGATCTGTGAAGGTTGTCAACCCAAGACCTTTAGGGTATTAATTCCAGAAACAGTGAAGATGTTATACTACTCGTTGAATTTGAAGAAATAGGTAGTTGAGTTTGTCACAAGGTGTATAGATTTCCAATAGGTAAAAGTAGAGTGCAAGCATCCAAATGGTTTATTGCAGCCAATTATGATTCCAGAATGGAAATGTTAGGTCATTTACAGGGATTTCATTACAGTTTTTCCAAGTACATTGAATAAACATGACTCTATCATGCTTATGGTTGGCAGGTTGACCAAGGTAGCTCACATCATTATAGTGAAGTCTTCGAATTTAGCTATTTTGGTACCTCGAGTCTTCATCAAGGAGATAATGATATTTCATGGTGTTCCTAAGATTATTGTATCATATAAATATTCCAAGTTCACTTCCAAGTTTTGGAAGGATTTGTTTGCAAGTTTGGGTACAGAGTTGGATTTTAGTAAAAACTATCATCCATAGACATGTGGAAAAATAAATATAGTTAATGAGATTCTTGAGGACATGTTGAGGATGTGTGTTATGCATCAGCAGAGGAATTGGGAAGAGTATCTTCCACTAGTAGAGTTTGTGTACAATAACGAGTATCAAGAATCCCTTAAGATGAGTTTATTTGAGTCACTTTATAGGTGGATTTGTAATACTCCTATCACCTAGAGTGATCTAGTGAACAGGGTACTAATTGGACTGATTATGTTGGAAAATATGGAACAGGAAATGCAGGTTATCAAGAAGAATATAATGGTAGCACAAGATAAGCAATAGAGTTATCCATATCAACATAGGGAATTTAAGGAGTTTCAGGATGTGGATCATGTGTACTTGCCCATCAATCCCAATAATATCTCCTTCGGGATTGGTTCATGTGCCAATTTGGCACCTTGGTATTGTGGGCCTTTCAATATCCTTGAAATACTTGGACCAGTGGCCTACATACTTGCAATGTCGCCAACAGTGAAATTCCATTATTGTTTCCGTGTTTCATTTCTTAAAAGATATGTGAAGGATATTGATCATGTGATTGACAGGTATGTATTACTGGTGGAACCAAAACGATAATTCCAGTCGGAACCTCAGTGCATATTTCAATGGAAACAAATCATTCCCTGGAACATAAGAATTGAGCAAGTTAAAGTGAATTGGAAGCACTTTGGGCCCAATTAAGTTACATGGTAGATGGTTGATCAGATGTGGGCTATGTACCCTTCATTATTTTCTGGTTGATTCAAATGAGTTTTGGTATATTTAAATATCTATCAATTTTTTTCATTGTAAATATCACAATGTGATGTGTTATAAAGCTCCAATACATGGTATGATTGTCATGTTGTTACGTTTTTCATGTTGGTTTTTCTTTCCAACAAGTTGTTCATTGTAAATACTACAACGAGATGGGATATAAATATGCATAGGTAGTATGTTTTGGTTTTCAATGGTTTTGTTGGTCATAGGTGTCATAGAAAACTGAGGATGGTGTTTCCCCAAGGGAGAGCGGTTTGTAACAACCTCAGGTTAAAATTTCATGTAATAATTGTTAATAAAGGCAAAATAAGACCAAGGTCATGGGACTTGTATTCCAAGATGAATGTTGGAAAAAACATCCTAGTAGGTGTCACTTTTGGTTATTTATGGCTAAGGAAATTGGAAAAATAAAAGAGGCATTAATTAGATTTTATTTATGAAAATAAAGGAAATTAGTAGAAAAGGGAGATGAAAGGTCACAAGTTTGCATGAGAGGGAAATTGAATAAAAAATAGAGGAAAATGAAGAAAATAAAGGCCTCAATGATAAAAAGGATTTTCAGGATTAGTTCAGAACTATTCTCAACATTTTGTTAAATTTGATTTGGAATTAGTTTCCGAGAGAGAGAGAGAGAGAGAGAAGAGAACCAAGAGGAGAAAGTAAGAAAGGAAAGGAAAGACAATGAAATGAAAGGAAGGAAAAGGATAAGCAAGGATAGACAAGGAAAGCAAGGAGAAGGTTGCATCAAAAATTTCAAGGGGAAGATTTTGAAGGTAACAGGTTACAAGTGTGATTTCCTAGTTGATATGTGAATGCGTGGTACATGATTTTTTTTATTTGGTTCATTTGTTGTCATTGGCATGGGTTTTTCCTGGTTTGATAGTGGTTTTAACCTTGACTTTCCATTTCCTGGATAGTCATGGTGTGATGGGATTATTTTCTTTGTTGCGCTTTGGATTGCCGGAAGATTTTGGAAATGAGTGAGGTGGTCTCAAGAAAATTTCCAAGGGTTGGGGGTGGAGGTGGTTTAATCTCCTGGAAGATCTTGAAATGTGATTGGACATAGGAAAATTCATTAAGGTAATGGTGAATAAACTCTGAAGCATCCAAGCTTGTTTTGGGGCCTTGTGATCTCTTGACTGGTTTTAGCGAGATCATAATAGCTTAAGGGTGGAGGTGGTTTAATCTTTAGGAATCCCTGGTTTTTTATGTATTGAGATACCACATTCATGTTTGGAATATGGCATGGGGGTGATTGGTTGAAATAAATAGTTGGTTCATACCAATATATGGTTGAGTGGTATGTGGAAGTCCCTAACTTGGTTGGATTTTAAATCAGTTAATAAGAGTTATTTTTCTCATTGTCAGTTATGAGCACTTGTAATTTTTTTCATGGTGATTTGATGGTTTTTATGTCATGGTCAATAATTTGGTTATATGATGGTTATAAACATGGGTATGTAATGTTCTCTAGCTATGTGTTTTTTTAATATTTGATAAGTATTTTATAGTTAATGAATTCATAGTCTAACAATTGTTATTGCAACTATTATGAGAGGGCACTAGAAATTATTGGTGATTCTCATATAAGTTTCAGACTCATATGATCAAATATGCATTCATGACATGTAGCTTACATGTTCACCATATGTTTGACGAAATTATTGTCATGGTTAGGCCTAGTTAGGCCTGGTTAGGTAAATTTATTGATCAAGTTTTGTATGAATAACAATGTAATGATGTTACTTATCATTATAAGAAGTTACATGTAGTTATGGAAAATGGTCTGGAGGATGGCCTAGAACTATGGCTTAGATATTGGGACTGCACCCTATGAACTAGAAAATTTGGGTCACAACTGCACTTAGGCAATGATGTGCATGTGGTTGTAAGCCTTCAACTGCACTTAGGCCTTTTCATGCATGTGGTTGGGGATTAAGTGTTGGGAAGAGCAGCCCCAGCTTAGAGTTTGGTCACTTGGGGTGGTTTTTTAGCCTTTGACTGACTTGTAGGCCCTATAGGATATTAATTCAAGGTAAATAAGTCGTAGTTGTAGGCCCCTCTTCCTTAAATTGATCTAGGAGGTTGGGTCATGCAATTATGGCACTTCAATTCACATTTACCTATAGGGCTTGTAAAAGCGGGTAATTTTTGGGTGGCATGTTACATTGACATTGAAATTTTAGCTTTATCATCATGCTAATTATGATTATGGAAATTTTCTGGAAATTATGGGAATAAGTATGGAATCTAGAATGAAAAGGTGGCACAAATCCCATGATCGCGTGCTCATAATTGAGGAGTTTGGGCCATAATCGCATGGAGGAAAGCCAATGACTATCGTTAAATACTCATAACCACATGGAAGCAATGCCAAAGGTGTGGCTATGGGTCTAATTCAATGAAAAAATGTTCTAGCTCAGGTTTTGACCACGTGGGGTGTTCCTCCAGCTCTTGGGTGATTTGTAGTCCCTGTAGGATGTTAGCTTGTGGTCAGTTTGTAGGCCCCACTTCTTTAATCGAAACTGGGAGGTTGGGTCATGACATAGTGACACTCGTCTTATGTTTACCCTAGTAAGCTAGTGAATTTGGGTAAATGTGGGAGGGGTGTTTACAATTTATGCCCTTATTATTCTCATACATATAAAGTTGTTTTACATGTCAGTAAATTGATAAACAATTTAATCAGTAAATTTCTAACATGTTTATGTAATATCCCAAAATGGGGAAGCAACAATAAATGAACATAAAAATGGAAATAACAATGTAAATCAACTCATGAAAATTGGAGACCAATATGGAGACATATCATCATGTATTATATCATAAAATCAATACATAATAGTGAGGCATGAAACATGTACAATGAGGGAACAAGCCTCCCATAAGCAATCACTCATAAATATGAACCGCTGCTATAATACAAAATGCTGGAAGAATGCTACAACATTGTTATAAACACACTGCTTCAGAAAAATAATGTAAAAAATATGTAGGTCTGTTATATGCCTCAAAATATATTCCCAATACAGATCTAGGCTTAATACAAACTCCTACAAAGAACTCGGAAAGGGTTTTCAGAAATACACCCTATACAAGAAGGGATCTAAATCCCTAGGGCTGAAGATTCACTACAAACTAAAGCACATGAGTGTAGAAGGCTGAAATATAGTAGATCTGATGTATATATCCTCAAATGTCTCCTCCAATGAAAGGATGAACCCTTCAATCATAGGAAAACACTCCAAAGGAGCCACAAGATCCCTCACTGAAGCTACCCTAAAAATAACGCAATTCCTAGTTGCAATAGCACTGGAAATGATGGGAAATAGTTGGCCTGGTGCCAAATATCTGAAATGTGTCCAATATTCTCTCCAAAATATCCTCCCAAGTGAATTAATCCTTCCTCCAATGAGAAAATAGCTCAGAAAGTAGGTTTCTAAACCCTCCACTACAACACCCTGCAACATAGCACAATAACCTGCAAAAACTGTACTGATGAAGAAAGTTGTAGCTTGGCCTGAAAACTTGAATGTGGAAATGAATGAAATGGTCTTCCAAGAGTACTCTCAAGGAAAGAGGTGGGATTCCCGCTTGGGAACACCCGGTGCTAAACAACATAACAATCTCAACGAAACAGTTGAAGAATGAAAGTAGTCTAAACTGACCATATACAAAATAATAATCCAAAACATAACCTCATATGGCTTCCATCCTCTTCCTTATATATATTATGAGCTTCCTTGCCCTTGGCCCCACTCAATTAGTTCATTTCCTTCATGAAATTAGTATCCCTCCAAAACTGCATTATTCATCAATTAATCTCCACTCCTCCATAACAACATTGTTGACTTGGTAAAAGTTGACTAAATCAACATGATCCAACCCCTGTTCACACTTGGAGGAGCTTTATTTAGCTACTAAAAAGGTCTCCTTTCACACTTTAAGTTTTTTTATTACTGCTTAGGAGACTTATGGGCCTCCCCACCCACTTATTCACCTACCTAGTGAAAATACAAACTATAATATTCCATTTAGCCGAAGGCTAAATTTTTGGAATATTACAGTCCTCCCCTCCAAAATGTTGTTTGTCCTCAAGCAGATATATATGGAGAGCAAAAATTCCTCCCCTCCTCCTCTTGTGGCCTCCTCATCAATAGTCCCCACCACTTCTCAAGATAATCTGCAATAAATCTGCCCTCCAATGGTTCCTCCCAAGTATGCAAAACCCAATGGTTCACATCATGAAAAGGTGGAAGGTGTAAGTGGAAACCTTCTTGCTATCCAATGGCCTCCTCAAGGTAGGAGTGATGAAAAAAATGGGTAACCTCATTCCAAATGGGAGACTCCCATATCCATGCTATCATCCAAATGAAATGAGCCATCCTAGGTAGCTCATCAAATAAATCCTCAACCTCTGGTTTATGCAATGTATTGGGGCTTCATGGAGAGATTAGATTTTTCCATCCAAGTTGTTTCTCTCTCCATTTATGGTAAGTATGGGGTTTTTGCTAATCTTGGGCTAAAATTTCATGGCCTCCAAGAATGGCCCAAGCTACCCCACCGAACAAATCAACCATGAAGTACCTCCTCCAAGAACTCAAGTTCTCCAAATGGCTCCTCCCACATGAAGAAAAGATATGCAGTGTGGCAATCATGGTTTGCCTATTGTTTCTCCTGAAACATGAAACATGTAAAGTAGGAAGAATCATACACCCAATGGGCACCTCCAACTCTTGTGCCACTCTCCCAACAAATCTTCCCATAAACATAAGAACCTCACCAATATAGGGAAGAAAAACCCAATGAAAACAAATTTCCATATGAAAACTGGGAGGTGGATCATTGTTCCACATATGGAACCAGCACAGTGCATCCCCTTCTTGCCTAAAAAATAATAATAACAAGTGTCTTTTCAGCCACTTTTTTTCTGCCACAATCATCCTACAAGATAGGATCATAAAAGTAAAATGTGTTTCCAATGGTGCACACCAAGAATCATGTGGCATCCCCCACAAACCACCAATAACATGGCCCACATCAATGTTGCAAATGGCATAAAGTACATCAAATTAAAATATAAAAGAAGGGATAATCCTCCTTGGTCCAACATGTTGCTCATATAAAGTAAATAAATACCAATCATAATGAAAAAATGTACCTTCTCTACTATGTACTTTGGTCATTAAGCTGAAATGGCTCAACTGAAAGCTCTCCCTCACTTTCAATGAGTAAGGAAGTGGTTGTGACAACCGCTCCATCACCATCCAGGCTATCCATCTCTCCATATGCTAATATATATCCCGTTGGATGCCCTCCCAAGTGAACTCCTCCATAAAAGAATGAAATGCATCAAAGTGCATGGAAATAATGTCCACATGTGCTGCATGTAGTAGCTTCCTCTTGAGCTCAGAAAACATAGTCAAGAAGACTTTGCCATAGGAATAGATGACCTCATCAACCACCATGTATCTATCATCTCTCTTTGGGTCATCAAGAATCATGCAAGCACCGAGATCCTTGGAGTACTCTACCAAAAGTTGAGACCTCCAATATGGATCAACCCTCCTAAGAGACAGCGCTGAAGATCTAAAATGTGAAGCTCCCCACATGCTGCTATCTTCTCCTTTGACATCCCCCATGCCAAATTCATCCTCCAAGGTGCTTCCATGCCCATCATGTAGCTGCTCATGATCAAGTAGAAGTGGTGGCCTTTGGAAGTTGGCCTCCCATGAGAAGCTACCCTCCAAAAAGAACCTCCTGATCTTGGCCAATGTAAGCATGAGTGGCCTCAATCTACTCCAATACATGGAGGATGCCTTCCACAAAGGAAGTACCCTTTGTTTCTCCAAATCCATGGAGTATCTCCCTTGCACCATAGTGGTGTCATTCCCCATCACTGCAAAAACTTCTGTCAACGTAGAATATGTAGTAAGAGTGGGTAATGCTGAAAATGGGAGAATGTCTCCCTCCTCCTTGAGTCTACCCCAGAATCTCAACACTGTACTAGGCCCCTCCAAAGTATCCACCCCTCTCGGATCTAAGAGTGGTGCAACCCAATGTGAAGCATCTCTCATCATATCCTGATCTGGTGGTCTCCCCAGTGGAATTCCTCCATGCAGTGAGACATCAATGTCAAGAGTAGACTGCACATATGGATGGACAACTTTGTCCCTGCCCTTACTACACAAATCAGTCTACCTCTTCTGTGCATCACCCTTCTGAAATAGATAGGGGTGTGTGCTCCTCATCATGTGATGCTGACCTTCCTCCCTACCTTCTCCTTCCATCTGCAAGGTTTCACAATCATGTTGTTCATTGATTGTGCCTTGACCTCCACATATGAAATCCTCGGGAACTTCTTGCAATGATACAATAATTCCTCTTGTTGGAGCAAGTGCTCCCTCTACCTCTGCATGAGGTGCTAGATATGCTCTAGATATGACATCTTTGTTGCCCCAGCCTCCTCTTCTTCCTCAATAAGAATGGGAGTAACTTTCTGAATAAGAGGATCCTCTTTTGAAAAAAGGATCTTCATGCCCTCTTGTTCAAGAATAGGAGACAAAGATATTGCCTCTAGAAAATTATTATTCAATATGTGAGCCTCTTCAACATTTTTCTGAAATGGAGTTGAGCTTATAGGTCCTTTCAACCTATGCAAAAGTCTGGTTTGTTTAACTCCATCAAAGGTGTTTCAGAATTTTTTCCATCAAACCTTTCCGCTAGCCTCCTAGTGAAATTTGCATAAGTATATGTATGTGCATTTTTTAAAGAAAAGGACTCAAATTTCCACCAATCATAGGCCTTACCTCCAAAATGCAGCGCTGCAACTTTGATGGCTACCTTCTCTGAAACTTGGTGCTATTGAAAATAGGTGTCTAGCTCCTCCACCCAAGCTCTTGCTGAACATTCCAGTGAACCATCGAAGGTAGATAGAAAAAATCTATTCATATCATGCTGCCTGATCCTCTCCACCTTGATCTTGCAAAACTCTTGGAAGGTGATATGATCTCTGAACCTCTTATTTTGATATTCATATTCTTGCAGATAATCCCTAAGAGTATCCTTCTTAGGCATTTCTTCTTCTTTCATCTCCCTCGTAGTAGATATGGCCATATGACTGCATTGTGAATCATAGTTTGTGGATGCATGTTCACACTCATCATGTGAAAATCTAGAGTTTTATTTAGATCCAAACTCCTTTGGATATTCTCTCTCCCTTCTCATCTTCTTGAGATCTTCCTTAATGCTCTGCATAGTTTGAAAAAGAAGCTTTGAGAGCTCCTCTTCCTCTCTTCCTCCAAATAATGGATTCTTCTTTATTTTTTTTTGTACATCTCTTCTACTTCTTATTCTCCTGATAGCATAATGGTTGAGATCCATAGGCTGAGCCAATATTATGCTCTGATACCACTGTAGTATCCCAAAATGGGGAAGCAGCAATATATGAACATAAAACTGGAAATAACAATGTAAATAAACTCATGAACATTGGAGATCAATATGGATACATATCATCATGTACTATATCATAAAATCAATACATAATAGTGAGGCATGAAACATGTACAATGAGGGAACAAGCCTCCCATAAGTAATCACTCATTAGTCTGAACTGCTGCTACAATACAAAATGTCGGAAGACTGCTACAGTGCAGTTATTGTTGGAAATACTGAGAGGGGGGCGGTGAATCATTATTCCTTTCAATTAGAGCATTAGCTAATCTTCAATTATTATCATTGTTTGTACAATGATAACAAAAAACAAGAGGAACACAAATGCACACATTTTTTAAGGTGGACATGAAAACGGAGAGGGAAACGGCGGCGAAACTTGTCATTTCTTGAGGGGCAAGCAATGTCGGAAGGGGGGCCCATGTGTTCCGAGCTTGATGGGACTTAATAGCCTATCCATCCCCGTAGGCTATAGTCCTCCATAAAGGGGAAAAAATTCCAAAATACTCATTGTTGGGTAAGTTTTGGGGCAGCTGGGCTAAAAAACCCGAAACTGGGGTTTTGAGTAAGGTTTACTCAATCATTTAAGAAGATGAAATCCCTCTAGAAAATCTGTAAATAGAGGAGGATTAAATTCATTTTGAAATCATCATTATGGATCAATTTATCTTTGTTTTTTCTTGAGCCTAAGGCTCTTAGGGTTTTAAGACCCCTTTTCCCTATTAATTTCAGTGGTGAAAGATTCCACCCTAGTTGATAAACCCTCTTTCTTTCCTTTTTCTATTTTTCTTGTTTGTTTGGGCACAGGGTTTCTATCTGTACATCAAGTTCTTTGGTATTGGTCTTGGTATAGGGATATTTTGGAAATTTTGTTGGTACATGAATACCTTTGAGGATAGCGAACTCTTTGAAGATCGATCTTTATTCTTTGAGGCTGGGAAAATTGTTTAAGAAGGCAGCGGAATTTCTGGTGAGTTTGAGGTCTTGATCTAGCACAAGGGCACGTGGCAAAGTTCTTTGGTGTTGGTTCTTGTTTGGCACAGGGAATTCTACCTTGTCCTATACAACGAGCTTTCGATTTTCCTTCGTATTGAATAAAGGGTTGCGTAGAAGCTGACCCAAAGAAGATCACGTGGTAAAAAGACCATAATCCAAGAACGAATTGTGATCTATCTCTAAGAACTCTTGTGGATTTGAACAATTGGAATCCTAACTTGTTGAATCAACGACTATATGGAACGATCATTCATAACCGCAGTCAGAAGGTAATTTGAATAATGAAGGCTAGTATTTAACCAATTGTGTTCTATCTTCAGGCTTGAAGACGCGAGCTCTGTGGCAGGAAGAGCAGGGTTGGAATTTTTTGAAACCCAAAAGAGATTTCCGGTTTATGTTACGTGGGTAAACCATAATAGGATCCAAAATAGAATCGAGCACATATCCAGTCCGCTGGTGAGTAGACTTGTAACGCACTCGAGGGTTCAGCTACGTGCAGTGCCGACATCGAGAAGGCAAACTCATGAGCGTGATAGCTGGGCAGAAGTCCGGGTAGAAGTCTATTGGAATAGATAGGGGTCCGCAAGGAGCTAGAATTAGGAAAAGAACATGAATTATAATATTTGGGATACTATTTGCTGACAAGAGGATTGATTGAACGTTTTGCCGTTGACCTTTAATCACATAGAAACTTTGGTTGAATCTTGAATCTTGACAAAAAATATGTTATTGAATGTTCTATGGTTGGACTAAAGAGTTGACTATTAAATATTATTTGGCTCTAATTAGGTTTATGTAATAATTCATTGGAGGATTATTCAGTTATATTGTACCAACTGTCATTTGAAAGGTATTTTAATTGAACTTCGAGGAAACCCCGAAGTTAAAAATTGCCCTAGGTCATCACACCGCCATCTGGGATAAACTGTTTGAATAATAAACTGTAAGTCCCATTTTTAATAATCTACCTTCAGGATAGCTGTATAACGTGGAACGAGAAGATAAAGTAAGATTACATTATTGAAGTGTTATAAAGTCCAATATCATCATTAAGGGGACATTGATATTATAGTGGAGAATTTTACTTTTGGAGAAGCACGAGCTATTAAAGGGTGAAGCAAGAGGTATTTTTTTGGTCGTAGATTCAAGTTGAACTTCAATATGATTAAAGAAGGGGTGGCATGATGGACCCCAAGTGCCACTTTAATTGATTAAAAGAATTCAAGGGAGTGAAAATTAAAACAATTCAAGGTATAAGTGGCGAGTTTCTGTTAAATTACAAGGGACAATTTCAAGTAGATAAGGGATACCAATAAAACTCAAATCTATCTTTCAGGAAACGTGGAGATCCCCCCTAAGCGTGTGTTTAGGTATGGGAACTCCAAAACGTGCTTGAGACACATATCACGTTTTTGACAGGCGTTTCAACCCTCTTGAAAGATGTATCACCCTTCGTACACTGCACTGCGCCTCCTGTGTAGTGCATTTCAGCGGCCGTACACTGCATGTGGGTCCATATAACATGCTTATGTGGCCTCTTTTTGGCCTGGGACTTACTAAAAATTGTTGAAGCACATTCCAACCTCTGCCTTGCATCTTGGAGTGGTATAGAATATAGTACTGGGCCTTGTAAAGAATGGGATCTGGAGTCAAAATGCCCTGTTTTGGAATCTCCTGCAACAATGAATATTGAGGAACCTAGAAGTGGGATTGGCAATACTTCTACCAATCCACATTCCTCTGTTCAACATACATCCTCTTCTATTTTCCATGATGAATATGAATACGAGGATGATGACTATTAGCCTTTAGGCTTTACTAGCTTCTATGTTCACTGTTCGTAGTTCATACATGCAACATTGTAACCTCAAGACTCATATATAAAAGGCTAAGTTTGGGTATATGGCCTCATTTATTCCATGCATCATATATCACTTGCCCAATTTCTTTTATGTTTCTCATTTAAATGATCTTGGGCCTTGGCACTTGCTCGTTTATTCATGAACCCATATCTGTATTCTAAATTATAATGTTAAAACTTAAAACTTAAATGCTATCTTTCAAAAGTTTCAGTGTAATATTCTGAAATAGCATATTATATCTATCTGTCTCTCTATCTATATATATTTATATATAACGTTTCCTTGTTTCCTAATTTTTGAGGGGGGCACGTGTCCAACACATGTTCATTTCATTTACACGTTTCTGTTTCCCGGTACCATGCAACCGAAACTCAAATCCAATAAAGAAAATCTCAAGTCATAAATTGACTAGGACAAGAAGCAATTTTATGGGATCCTCACATTTTGTACTTGTACTAGTATCCTAGAATATTGAAGTTTTTGTAATGATGGTAACTTTTGATGAAAATAAAGAATGGATCGTGTCATTGAGAAAGAAGGAAATCTTTGTCATATCAAAACAAAAGACATTATCCCTCGATTAATATTAAGGCAATATTACTTTCATGTTTGCTTCGCTAATCAATTATTAATTCACAAGCCAAGTATAATTAAAAAAATAAACTTTTTAAGAAAAAATGATATGCGAATGCAATAAACGATCTTCCATTGAGACTTGACAATTATGTTTCATATCCCAACTCAACGTTACATCTATGTTTGAAAAAGATGTTGACATTATTCTAGGTTCAACATGGATGCGAACATTGGGTACATGACAAAGAAATATTTGATGTTTTCTCAAAATCAGAAGAAGATAATATTGTATGTTATTAAGATGAATATTTGTACCAACCAAAGTTCATCATAAGTAGACATAGCCAAAGTGCATCATTATGACTTCTCAAAATGACTAGTATTCATTATAAAGGATGCAAGATCTCTAGAAAAATGTTGACAAGGTTGGGTACCTATAGTGTCATGTGACCTCTTATACATTATTAGAAATATAAATTCCTTCATTTGGATTTTTCTTCCGTCTTCTATTTGGATTGGATGTTTTTTTAGTTATTGAACAAGTTTGTTTATAACATTGAACATGAAATCTAACCATGATGTTTCTTTCTCTGAAATCATATATTTGTGAATCAAAGATTCAATATGAACACATATTTTCTTATGTCTTTGAACAAGAGATCCAATTCGATTTTTTTTCCTATTCTATCAGTATCCAGTGTCATATTTTATTTTATCTTAAATTCAGATCAAAGAAGTCCAATTTTTCAACTGATAACAAAATCATCATGATTTTGCAACTCTACTCTAAGAGTTTTGGCTCTGACTTGGGTTAGTTTCATGTATATATTATGGACCAAAAAGGTTGTTATGTAGATGCTGCATGGAAATGAAAGGACCATCTTCATATACTAGCCAGAAGCTCCTTCCATGCCATACCTTTAAGGTCCACTTGTTCTTATTGAAAGCTTTACTGCTAAGTTGCCAGAAATGCCTACCTAACACCCCAGAAACGCCGTTCGCCATTTTGGATCTGGATGTTGGTATGAAACTGATGAAAAAAGACTTGGATATGTTTTTGGGGCATTTTTTTTCTTTTTCGGAAACAACATGTGGGCATCTAAAACATTTTTTTGGCGTTTTTGGGGAGAATCGACCCATTTCCATGAACAGTGAATACGTTTTACTATTTTGCAAAATAGATCCGCCTAAAAGAAAAATGTTTCACGATTTGTTGAAACGAATCCGCCTAAAAGGAAAATGTCTTATGATTTCTGGTTGCCGGGAACGAATTTGATTTTGGTTTTATTATTAATTTTTTTATTGAGCTGAAACCTAACCTATTTACGGTTTGCCTTTTGGACTTGTAGTTCTCATTTTCGCTGGAGCGAGTGTCGAGCCACCGACTATGAGATTGTGAGTGCCATTTTCGCCACCGTTTCTAATTGGAGATAGGGCCATTTTCGCTGGAGTGATTGCCGAGCCGCCAATTGTGAGGTTGTGAGTGCCATTGTATGCCAGTTTGACCATTCTATAAAAAATTAAGTTCCATGTGAGTGAAATTGCTAAACTGCAACTGGCATGACGTCTTTTAGAAGCCATACCATATTGTTTGACATAAATGTGGCAGGGTCCACAATTTTCGCAACACGGTTATAATGTTGACAACATCATTGTTTTATATCATCTCATGACACAAAGGATTTGGAAATATACATAATATATTTTGTTAAATATTGATTGAATCTCATATCAAGGTTAGGTTATAGTCTCTAAGTCACCTTTATGAAATTATTGAAGTGATTTGCCTCTTTATCAACAAACTCTAGTTGATCAAATGACAATAACATGTTCACATTTTTCAGAAACCCAAATGTGAGAACTAGATTGAGATTAAATGAACATTTTCAATTCTGTGTGCAGTGTCGCCCATTGCTTATATACTTGTTTTAGTCCCTTTTAGCATATAGTGAATTAGTGATCTAAGATACATTTTTCTTCTTTTCTACTTTACCTTGTGGACTAGCATTGATCTCTTTTATATTTGCCTATGAATGGCTTGATGTTGGTAATTCAACTATATGAACGAGTTATAGCTCATATTTAGCATGGCTCTTATTGATTCTACTTGTATATCATTAAGTTGTGGCACGATAATAGAACACGGGTAATTGCTTTTCTAAAGCATTAAACAAAGAGAGTGATTTGGTCACAAAATGGGAAATTTTGAATAATAATTCTAAAGGTACATCCATTTTCTATAGCTTCATTTCAAGCTCAAAAAGTATATGTTGTAAATTTGTAACTTCCTTTTGTATCTATACGGGAGGGAAATTGTAGAAATGTTTAGTCGTTTGCCATCACTATTGGGATTCAGTGTCGCCAATGTACTAAAACCCAAATATACATTTTTCATAGAAGTCATGCAACGTTCCCCTAAGGAACTTGTAATGTTTCCACAATATTTTTCTTTAAGTAACATTTATGGTTGTGGAGATTTAGTGTTTGAGAAAAAGCTTTCCAGATGGAATAGTAACTCAAAATGAGAATTCTATTCATCATATCATTTTGTCCCTTTGTTTCGTATATATCACAAGGGTACAATTTTGCAATTTATACCTTTATGGAGAACAACTTCTACCATAGACAAGTTTGTTTCTTCAAGATTTGATTTTCTTCGACCTTCTTTTTTGGTTTCTGCGTGAAAGGGTACTAGAAATGACTGTTTGGTAGGCCTTCTATTTATTCAACAATGATATTTTATATTACAGGAAAAGGAGACAAAATGAAGCCCATGTATATTTGGATTAGATTTACGTATACTTGATAGTTCTGATGAGAATATCAATGGACAAAACATGATAAAGTATTTGTGATATTCTAAATAAACTTTAGTTTGCCCCCTGAAATAAATACTTTAAACAAGTTAGTTAGATACACACCACCATTGAAATAGAAAATAACAACCATTATTTTATGTGTCATATAGGAAATGAGGCCAACTTGATCTTATCTGTATATTATACACAAGTCCAATCACTGGTTTTAATAATGATTGTTTTTTTTCAAGGCTTGTAAGTTTGTAACTTGTTTTGAAATATATATTTATCAATTTTATTTTGCAGTGTCATTTATATCATCATCATTCATGACAACTTCAAGTTCAACCATTCGTGAGACAGAAGAAGTGGAAAATGAAATTGAATATGCCCTTAAAGTTGATCCAAAGTCACCACTTTGGAAATATGTAACTACTGTTTGGAATATCCAAGGAGGGGGATCATTGGAATGGGTTTGCAGTGAGTGTAAAAATGAGTATAAAAGATTACACATGGATTAAAGCACATTTACTTGAGGTAAAAGACAATGGAGTTCGAATATGCAATGGTCCACCTAAAGAGAATGAGACAAATGGAAATTGTTTAAGCAAGACAATACTTGCAAAATATAAGAAAAAATAAGATGAGGCAGATGCTAAAGCAAATGAGGCAAATCCCACCTCTCAATTAAAACACCCAACAAGGTTGGGAGTTTCTTTATCAAAGTCTCCACTTCACTCTCATAGAAATGTTGGTTCAAAGCGGTCTAATTTGGGACCGCTTGAAAGGAGTTTTAATAATGATGCTCGGGAGATGACAATTTTAACCTTGTGTGATCTTCTTATTGGGCAACAATGATAAAAACATTGAATGAAGCCCCGAGAGGGCACAAGAGCCCTGGATATGAGAAGGTCCGCACCACAATGTTGAGTGTTGAAAAATTAGATTTGAAGGCTAAATTAAGCCCCATTCGTAATTCATGGCGCATTTCAGGGGTGTCCATCATTTTTGATAGATGGAAAGATCAAAGGAATAAGCCTTTGATCAATGTGATTGCTTAGAGCCCAAAGGGGACAATGTTTTTGAAGGCAGTGGATTGTAAGAGGCAGATGAAAGATTCTCAATTCAATGTTGACATCTTGATTGAAGCAATTGAATTGGTGGGGCCAGATAATGTTGCTCAGGTAATAACTGACAATGCAATAGTGTATAGAGCAACAAACCTAATTATTGAAGGCAAATGTCATCACATCTTTTGAACCTGTTGTGTTGTACATTAATGGAACCCCATGTTGAGCAAGATGGGGAAACAAATTGAGTGGGTTTGAGTTATTTTTGAAGAGGCAAAAGAAATTAAAACATTCATCACAAACCACCACATGTCCCAAGTCATCTACTCGGAATTTGCGAAGTTGGAACTCCTTAAGGTACCTAAACTTTAAAGTTTATTTCATAAAGTCTAATTTATATGACTCTAAATTCAAATATGTAAATTGGATTTTCAAATGTCATTATTCATGAATCATAATAATTATGATTTTTAATTTATTGAAACATTGACAATTTGCCACTTGTAGGTTGCTGAGACTCGTTTTGCTTCTCACATCATAGTCTTAACAAGGCTTATGCAGGTGAAAGATGTATTCCAATCAATGGTATGTAGTTCTCTTTGGAACTAATGGAGACAATCTCAATTTGATAGAGCACAAGAAATGAAAAAGTTGGTTGTTGATGATGAATGGTGGGATAGGGTGGAGTATCTCTTGGCATTTACTAAGCCAATTGTGGATTTGCTCCATATGTTTGCACAAATATGCCTAATTTGAGAGAGATGTATGAGGGCACTGATTCCATGATAGAGAAGATTAAGGGTGGTTATAAATGTCAAGTAAAATGACCCATATGAATTCTTTTACAGAGAAGTCAAAGATATATTAACCAAAAGGTGGAACAAGATGACCACCCCATTGCACCTTTTGGCCTATGCAGTGAATCCAAAATATTATGTTGCAGAGTTTTTAAGTGATCCATAAAGAACCACACCAAGCAAAGACCCAGAAAAGTCTCACAAGCATTTAAAAGGCTTTTAAGCTCTTTCTAGATCCTGAAATTGGGCTTCAGATTCGTGCAAAGTTTGCCTATTTTGTGGGATCAGAGGGTTGGGGTTCTGATATTGATTGTATGCAAGTATAAGAAGGAAATGAGTCCAATTGACTGGTGGAACTATTATGGTGGGGAACTTCCACATATCCAAAAATTGGCCATCAGGATTTTGTCACAGGTTGCTAGTTCCTCTTCAACAGAAAGGAACTGAAGTACATATGGCTTCATCCATTCAGTGAAGCGAAACAGATTGGGCTCTAAGAAGGCTAAGGAACTAGTGTATGTTCATTCAATCCTTTGCCTTCTGACACACAAGAGAGATGAATACAAACTTAGGGCTGCTAAATTATGGGATGTGGAACTAGAGTTCCTGTCTTGGATATGGTGTTGAATGCCAAGTCTCATATGACTTTGTTTGACATGGAGTCACCAATAGGTGGATCTTCAAGTGGACATGGTAGCAATGCTCCCACTTTTGGAGAGGATGTGAAACTTCTTAGTGACAAGAATGAAGACATATTTAATGATATGTAAATGTAATTTATGATGGTGTTTTAACTTTTAAAATTTTGAACAACCATATGAATTATGAATAATGATAGTAGACTGCCAATCATAGTTCATTTTGTACTTTGTACTATGTAGTGTGCATTATTAATTTTGGTGATGATGTTGTAACTTGTCATGTTGATGATTGAAATTTGAAACAAAAACTTGATGATATAATGAATCATGAATGTTATAATCATCATTATTGATGATGACAATGTTTATGTTAAATTGTTGATGATGAAAGATGATAATTGATTATGTATTTTTAGATATAGAATCTAGATTCTAAATGATGAATGGTAATATGAAATTCTTATTTTGTTATATATATATGTGTGTGTGTGTGTTTGTGCCGTTTCCTGCCGTATTGTATCCATATTTTATGAAAATTTGTCATATCCGTTTCAAACCCCATATTCGTATCCGTTCATGTATCCGTTTAAGTGCAACTTAGCTTTATTGCATTTGTTATCCCAAACCTTGTGTTTTCATGCCAATATCAATTGTCTTTTGTTTTTTGTCAACAACAAATCATTTATTATTAGTGAAGGCAACATCTAATTGTGGGCTCTAGTTTAGAATCCAACTAACATAAAGTACATTTTTCTGCAAAGAAGGGGTACAATAGACATCCCTGAATACCAAGAACTTACCTTTTGTATGAATTTGCACACTCTTCCTTTGCCTTCAAATCTGTTTTCTTCTCTTCCATTCAAGATAACAGGATCAAAGTTGGATTGATCTTCAACAAAATCTATATACGGATCTTCCTGATTAATAAATGGCTTGCCTATAAATCCCGAGTAATCTTTGGAAGAATACTTTTGGTTGTGATTTTTGTCTCACATCGGTTTCTTGCAAAATTTGGCCTAATATCCTAGCTTACCACTATAAAAACAAGTAATACCAGTCCCAATTTTTTGGGTATATGAATCAACCCTCTTGTACAATGTGGCCATCCTCATGCTTGCCTTTGCCCTTTATTTATGTTTGTAGCTCAGGAAGGTACTTCTACACATGCCTACCATATCTTCTTGTTCAATATTTCTATCTGTTGAACACGCACAAAAGTAATAGACAGATATGAATTACTCGTGTTATTGCATTATATTCACAAGATGTACATATAAATACATTTTTCATTGGCCTTTGGTTTTCATCTTCCAAGAGGTCTCGTGGACTTCTATGATGGTTGGCCTTCACTTGAGGCTTTTCGCCTTTCATTCAAGTGAATGAGCCAAGTTTGCATAACCCAAGAGGATCATGCTTCCAACATTCCCCTCTTTAATCCAAAGGGGTGTATATGAGTCCGAGAATAGAACTGAAATACGAGAGTGTATGGCAACCAATGGTTGGATGTGTTCTTTGAAATGGTGGTTTAAGGAAGACCACAAACCAAATGACGTAGCAGAACCTAAAGTTTTCTATTGGTGGTGGTTTATCGTTGACCACCAACTCTGGAACTAGGCTCGAAGAGTTCTAGGAACAATTTTGAATTTTGCTAGAAGCTAAAGTCTTCTATGAAATGGAAGTGCTCCTTGATGATGGGTAGCAGAAGCTGAATTCTTCTATAGGTGGTGGTTTAAGGTAGACCACCAACCAAGTCATGCTCATAAATCTATCTCCGACCACAACTATGACTATGGCACTAGTTGACTCTCTCTCTAGGCTTTGGTTTAGGTCGTGGCTTAGGCTCGCTTGATATATCTTCGAAGCTAGTAGCGAGCATCAATTCCCCCCTTGTCAGATATAAGGTGAGAAGATGAAAATATCTCCATTGCAAGTCGTGTCAATACTTGAGAATGAATATTGTGGTATGATCGATATATCTTCTTAGTTATTGAAGACAATTGCCAAGAAGCGATCCATCTAATGTGAATCTTTGTTCTTGTAGAAGTCTTGCATTTAGAACATCTATTTGAATGATGAGTGTGTTTTCCGCAATGCTCACAAGGGTGAAGATCAAAACACTGGTCTTTTAGATGGCCAACTTGACCACAATGTTGGCATTTGATAATCTGAAGTCGAAGTGCAGTAAGATGTGGAGCAAGTGAAGGTGAACCGTCCACAAGAAGCCCAACACTATGAACTGGATGGGTTTAGAGTAGTTTGGCATGCGAAAGGTTACATCCTTTTCATATCCCATACCGGTTCTTTGCTTGTTGCTAATAAGTTTTTCCTAGGGTCTGATGATGGGCTTGGAAGTGCAAGCTAAACTTATACATCTTCATGTGAATATTCTCTTGAAGTGGTATCTCTAATCTCATTGAGCGCTGACTATTGATGGGAATCATTCTCAAACACAAAATTGTTCTGAACAAGAACCAATTCAAAATCTTAATTCCTTTGCTATAATTCATCTTGTTGTAGGTACGATTCAAGTTGATGAAACTCGATCTTCTCCTATGCAGCTTGTAAACTGATTCAAATATTGGTGAGGATGGCTTTGTTGATTTTGAATTGTCAACAATATAGGCTATTAGAGTGTTCAATAACTCTAATAACTCATTAGTTCGAAGCTTCAAGCCATTTTCTCAAGAATCAAAGCTTAAGTGCCAAAGAAATTTTATTCTTTTGGATGAAACCAATATTCATTACTGTTCTAATATTTTCTACGAGTTATATGAAACCCACCCAAAGAGTTTCTAAGCATAGGTTTGTAAATTTGTTTTGCGACATCATAAAACACTTTATTCTCGAGTTGATCACCCCACTATTTGAGTTCTAATGATATAAACACCAAAACTAGATATTCTTCTGGTTATCGTGAAGAGCAATATTCTCTTGGCTTGACCAGATTTAAGGCTTTTCGACTAATTAAAGCAAATTTTAAGCTCAAATACTGGAATTAATGCACATAACTAATTGAATATTCAAGTTTTAAGGAATCCTTTGGTTCAAACACTGATTGATTTAGTACCAACGTTGCTAACTGTTGACACCTAATTTGAAAGGATTGGGATTATTGTAAATATTGTAAATAGTTTCAGTTATATATTAGAGAAAACCAAGAGACCTTGGAATTGGAATCCCAAGAGTCTCTCCACTCATGTATATATTCATGAGCTGAGTAATGCAACAAACAAGTTAATTGATGGAGTTGCCCTCCTGGCCTGACATGGTATTAGAGCCAACCCCCATTTTTAGTATTTTCTGCCCTGTAACTCCTATCTACTGCCATTATTCTCTGCTATATTGTCCCTATGGTCATTTTTTGTCATCTATCCTATGCGTTTGAGCTGGGTGTTAATTTCAAGCTTGTTCATTGACTGTGGTATGCGCTAATTCACTCTTGTAATGCGTTGGCACTGCGTTGAACTCTTGTGAATGGTATTGCACTGTATGCGACAGTTGTGTTATGTATATTCAAATCCTTTGTTGGTGCGATGAGCATGGATCAAGGTATCCTGGTTATACATATATATGGGGTTTGGTGCATAAATTGAAAGACAAACCTATTCTTTGTGTCAAATAGTCGAGCTGATGAAGATTGTCAAGACTGTGACTTAAGTTTGGTGGAAACTCCTGGAACTTGGTTGAAAAGTTGATTGAAATCGTGACTATGCACTGGTGGTGTCAAGGCAGATGCAGTGAACTTGACGTGAATTTGGTTGGTATGACAACCTTATCGTGCAGTGATGTGAGTTTTGCTCTACATTGAAGTTTTTTACATGGATGTGTTGAATAATTTTTTTTGAATGATGTAATGATATGAAGATCGATTGGTATTTTGATGGTGAAGTGTGATGGAACATATGGTGTTGCTTTTCAATGGTGAATAGTCATATATTAGTGCAGGAGGTGCTCACATATGTTTAAGTGGATTAGAGTGAAGAACACTTTATGTGTTGGTTATGTTTCATGCATTTTAAAAAAAAATCTTTATATGTTGAGCCATATGCAATGGGCATATAATATATGAAGTGCGTTGAATGAAATAGATATGGCACACAGTATATTAAGGAGTGGTGTCATATTATATTAAAGAGTGGTCACATGTTATATATGCCTACATTAAAAGCTTTTTCTTTTATATGTTAAATCAATTTCTCACCTTATCAAGAGGACAAGAAATAAGGCTGTAATTATTTTGGAAACCAAAAGCAGACGATTCTTTTGATGCATTCACTCATATCGATTGTGGGAGTGGTTCTCTTTGGAAAAGTGAACTATCATGAGTGGTCTCGGAAGATAAAACACACCCTCATTTTCAATGAGTTGTGGAAAGGAATTTGTGAAGGAGAAGGATATAATGCACTGGAAAGGCCCACTTCAAATACTTAAGATAAGGAGCTTGCCATTTTTGAAAACAGGGACAACAAGGCCTATGCCTTGATTGCAACGTCAGTAAATGAAGAGGCGAGTCGCCACATTTCTCCATTTCAAATGCTTTTGAAGCCTTAAAGAAGCTGAAGGAATTGTATGATTCATACTCTGAACTTGAAGTTGTTCAATTGATGATCAAGTTGTTCAATATGGAGTTGAAAAATGATGACCCTCTTGCATTAGCATCAGAAGTAAGATCCATTATGCATGACATAAAATATATTGGTGTTGAAATAGATATTCCTCTCATAGCTTATGTCAAGGCACTATATCCCACGTATTCACACTATCTTGAGTCATTGCAAGCAAGTGGCAACCTTAAGGAGGTTACCTTTTGAATCCCCTGAGAAGAATTTTGCCGAGAGAGAGAAGGATTTGGGAAGAAGACAACTCCTCAGTCTTCTGAAGACGCTGTGTGCCTTGCACAGAAAGGGAAGAATTATGCACAAGATTCTTCTAGAGGAAGAGGTGGCTGAAGAGGAAGAGGAAGGAATAATTTTATAGGTAGGGGGCGGACATTTCCAATGAGAAAGGTCTGATCTTCATTGCATACGATGCAATAGGGATGGACATGATGCATCCACATGTAAGCTGCCTTGGGACAAAATTGAGCAGGAAAGAAATGAAGGAAAAGGTAAAACACCTGATAAAGGGAAAGGAAAAGTACCCGAGTCCACTTATTATGTTGTGGCACATTGCAACATTGGAGTAACTGAAGGCTTATTCAATGCTTCACTTGCTTCATGGAAAGATGCTTGGTTGCTTAATTCAGGAGCAACTTGCCACATGACTTTTAGGAGAGATTTCTTTGAAGAATTCACTGATAATGTTGATGGAGCAGTGTACTTTGCAGACAAGTCAAAACTCAAGCCATCAGGGCTTGGCACCATCAGGCTCAAACTCATTGTTCTTCCAGACTTTCTTCTACATGATGTTCTATACCTCTCGAAGTTGAGGAGAAGCACCATTAGGCTCAAACTTCCTAGTCTTCTAGGCATTCTTCTACATGATGTTCTATACCTCCCAGAGTTAGAGGAGAAAGTTGCTGTCTTTGGTCAACATACACCAACAAGGACACTCCATTCATATATTTGATGGCAAGGTTGAGGTCAGAAAAACATCAGATCACTCACTTCTCACGACTAGTATAGAGGAAGAAAGACTTCTAAAACTGCAATGATCCTCTACACGTGCACAAAACATTTCATACAGTTCTCATTGTGATGAAGGGACATTTCCATCAATTCTTTTATGGAATGCTTGATTTGGACACTTGAACTATGACAACCTTCGTTTATTGAAGAAAAATGGTGTTATTGGTTTTCCTACAATTCCTAGGAAACTTAACCAATGTGATACTTGTATCTTAGGAAAGCACAACAAACAGTCTTTTCATGATTCCCATTCCAGAGCACATAGAAAAATTGAACTCATTCATTCTGATTTATGTGGCCCAATGCCTGTTCCTTTTGCAAATGGTAATAAATATATAATGACATTTATTGATGACTACACCAAAATCCGTTGGGTTTATTTATTGAAGAACAAATCTGAAGCTTTTGAAACATTCAAGAACTTTAATGCATGGATTGAAAATGATGCATAACCTCATATTGGCTCTAGTCGTACTGATAATGGAAAATAATATATAACAAATGAATTTGAAAACTATCTTCGCCAACATGGGATCTAACATCAAACAACTGTGCCTTATAATCCCCAACAGAACGGAGTAGCTGAAAGAATGAACAGGAAAATCTTAAATATGGTATGTTCGATGATGTTTTTCAAGAATGTTAAGCTGATGTTTTGGGCTGATGCAGTTCTATGTGCTGTGTATATAAATAATAGTGTCCATCTTATGCTATCAAAAACAAGACTCCCTATGAAATGTGGTATGGCCACATTCCTTCGGTGAGGCATCTCAGGGTTTTTGGTTCGAACTGATATGCCTTGATACCTAAGGAACAGAGAAACAAACTCGGTGCAAGGAGTCACAAATGTATCTTCTTGGGGTTACTCAAATACCTCCAAAGCATACCGTCTCTATGATGAAGTGAATACAAAATTTATAATATCGAGAGATGTGATCTTTCTTGAATCTTCCAAGACTGACAATGTTGTTGAGCGGCAGCTTGATTGCTTGGATAGATTCGGCCATGAAAAGTCTTTTCAAGAGTTTGATAATGAGATTCCACATCTTGAATGGGGGATTCCTATACTGGATCAATCTATGGAATCTTTTTTTGAAGCACTCTCTCCCCTGCATGAAGCTCTAGCCACTGATGACACTTTGAGTGATGTAATTGACAAAATTGGGAGGCTAAATTTTGATTCAACCCCATCTTAGTTAACTGAACAACTTGGGCCATCTCAGAAAGGTCCTCCAAAATGGCTGACAAAGACAATTGAAAGTGTTCATCTTGATGAGGTTGGAAAGACAGGAATAAGAAGCTCAACCAGACAGAATGGAGATGATGTAGACAATCCTGTTTCACCGGTTGATATGGATGTTTCTTATGACTGTGAGCTGAATTTGTCTACAGATATCAAACCAACTTACTTCAAAGAAGCCGCTTCTCATGCTGAATGGAAAGAGGCGATGCAGAAAGAATATGATGCTTTGATAAAGAATGGCACCTGGAAGTTGGTTGATCCTCCATTGGGAACCAAACCAATAGGCTTCGAGTGGGTCTTCAAGAACAAGTATAAAGCAGATGGCTCACTTGACAAGCACAAAGCCAGGCTTGTGACAAAAGTTTTTGCACAGAAGGAAGGGGTCGACTATGAGGAGACTTTTGACCCCACAACAAAATGGGCTACCATCCATACACTCTTTTCCTTGGCAGCTCAGAAAGGTTGGAAAGTCCATCAAATGGATGTAAAAATTGCTTTCTTGAGTAGAGACCTGAATGAGAATGTTTTTATGTCCCAACCAGAAGGATTTGTTGTGAAGGGCCAGGAACATAAGGTATACAGGCTTGTAAAATCCTTGATGACCTTAAGCAAACACCGCGAGCTTGGTACAAGAAAGTAACTGAGCATCTTCTGAAACTCAATTTCAAACATTATGATCTTGATGATGCAACATTGTTTGTCACGAAAGTTGGTAAAACAATTGTATATCTTGTGGTGTATGTAGATGATCTTCTAATGATAGGGAACAATGAGAGCTACATTGCATCGATAAAGAAAGATCAGAGGAAAGGTTTTGAAATGACATATTTGGGCTATGTTCACTACTATCTTGGTATTGAAGTAACTCAACATCCGAAGTTTATATTCCTCTCTTAGAAGAAGTACATTGGAGATCTGTTGAACATGTTTGGCATGGCTGAGCGCAATCCTTCGACTACTCCAATGGAACAGAACTTAAAGCTCACATCCACTAAAGGAAAAGAATTTGAGGATAGACAACTCATAAGAAGTCTCAACTACCTGACTACTACCAGACCAAACATTTATTTCATTTGCTGTTGGAATCTTTTCTAGGTTTATGCAAAAGCCTTGTGAGGATCATTGATCTGCTACAAAAAGAATTCTAAAGTACTTGAAGGGAACTCAAGACTTTGGACTCAAATATACACAGGTGGTTGACTTCAGCTTGATTGGATACTCTGATTCAGATTTTGATGGAGATAAAGCAACTAGGGTATCTACTTTAGGTTATGTTAAGAGTCTTGGATCAAGAGTTGTCTCGTGGAGGTCATGAAAACAATCAATTCTAATAGATTCCACAACTGAGGCAGAATATGTGGCAGCAACTGAAGCAACAAAGAAAATTGTGTGGCTCAGGAAAATTTTGGAGTATTTGTAGGAGAAACAAGTGCATTCAACTCCTCTTTTGATTGATAACACTTCTGCAATAAAGTTGGCCAAGAACCTAAAGTTCCAGATCGAACCAAGCACATAAATACAAAATATCATCTGATTTGACATCATGTTGAGGTCAAGGCAATCCACCTATGACATTGTTCCACAAATGAGTAGATTGGAGACATCTTCACCAAAGCGCTTGGAAGGGAAAAGTTTGAAAGATTCAGAATGATGCTTGGACTCACCAACATTCCTTAAGATTAAGGGGGGGAATGTTGACACCTAATCTGAAAGGATTGGGATTATAGTAAATATTGTAAAGTTATGTATTAGAGAAAACTAAGAGACCTTGGAATTGGAATCCCAAGGGTCTCTCCACTCATGTATATATTCATGTATTGAGTAATGCAATAAACAAGCTAATTCGTGGAGTTACCTTCCTGGCCTTACACTAATACCAAAGATGTACGAATTAAGCATATGCTCTTTCTTGACTAATTTACAATAAATCCACGAAATAAAATTCAAAAATTTCATGCCCTATCATCAAATTATTTGGATACCTATAAGCAATTGCAACCTTAGAGAAACAAGGAAGTTGTGAAGCTTCATATCTCCAGAACCCAAAAACAAAAAAAACAATGTATAAGCTTTACCTTGAAGAAACATAACACTATCGCTTCAAGAGTATGAACATAACAAAATTTCAAGCTTGTCAACAGAGATGATTCCACCAAACTTGCAATAGAAATCTTTGTTCTGCTCGACTCCAAACAACACAACGTTGCTAATGCTGATACTAAATACCCCACAAAAATATAAAATGTAGATATATTCAGGGTAAATCTATGGAGGAATTCATTTTCGTCTTTGTTGGGAATTGAAATTTTGTCAAGACTAGCTATCAAGGCCAAGCCTCTGTGACAGGGAAAAGCCACCCAATATTGAAGCTCACAAGTGCATGGAATGGATCTCGAGAAGACACGAAAATTGTGTTGATAATTGAGAACAATGAGACGTAATTGAACTAAAGAGCGTAATAAACAAAGGTATGCAACCAACTCGCAAACCCACAATGGGTACAGGGGTAGTCTGACTGAGGAATGGTCTGTTAGAAGAGCGCCTTGGTCAAGCAGAGGCAATAGAATAGTCAGATGCGTTAGGTTTGCAATGTGACAAAAGTCAAAGAAATTAATGATTAGGTCAAAAGTCAAAGAAATTAACAATTAGAAAAAGTCAAAGAAATTAACCATTAGAGAAAATAATAAATTTAATAAAAGAAAATTTACATTAAGGGGATTAATGTCATAATAATAATAATTAAATATTATTAAATATAAATAATTGTAATAAGGAACTAGTATTAGTTGCTCCTCTCGAACAACCAATTAAAGAAGATTTCTTCTCCTTCATGACAACCAAAAAACATGAAAATGTGTTAAGTGTGGTTTCTTGGTGTCTTGTCCTTAAATATACTACAAGGACAACTTTTTAGAATGTAGATTTCTCTATCATCTATGCCATCTCTAGGAGGTTGAGTTTGAGGAGCACTTTGTTTTTGAATGGTCCATACATTGCAAGATTTGAGGAAGGTTCCATTGCTTGTTTTGAGAGTTTGGGTTTTCCCTTGTGATTTCTTTCGCCAAGTCGATTAGGGATGCCTACCCGTATATGTATGAGCAACGATCATCCACAAATGAGAGACATTGCATGACCTATTTGACCCAATACTGTCAATTTAATTACTTTTTCATTTTATCCTATCTAGTGGCTAGTGGTAGTAAGTGTCAAGCACACTCCCTAGTTTTAAAGTTTGTCAATTAGCAGATATGGGACAAAATATTTTCCTCCCACTTTGCCAATAAACATCCCACCTTTTGGAGAACTTAGATTTGAACTTGCTCCTTATGGAGTATTTCTTATTGTGTCTATTTGAGAAGCTAGATTTCTGTTTGGAAGTTCTTCACGTTAGCTTCTAATGTTAGTAAAGGCACAAAACTAATCTAATAACTCAATCAACTAGAACAAACTAATCACACTTCTTGAAATAAAAAGCATACTTCCTAAAAGTAAAGGCACACTTCAAATATGTAAAGAATGCTTGTGTAAGTCTAGTTTGGTGGACTTGTGTGCATTAGGGCCTTTTCTCATGGATGGACACTCCTAATCTTTTACATAACCCATCGATAAGCTTGTTTCTCAGGACATTTCTCTTGAAACAAGTTCTATAATGAAAAAATGCTTGAATAAGTCTAGTTTGGTGGAATTGCATACGTTAGGGCCTGTTGTGGCAAAATCCAGTAGGCCCAGGAGAGGGATGCCCTACTTGGCTTAAACTAGACCAAGAGACAACAATGGGGTAATGGTCCACTGTCGCCACAGCCAAAATCCCCTGCTCTTTATGGATTTTCACCGATGGGAGGGGATATGGTATGTGGAAGGTCACCTAATAGGTATTGTAGGTTTGGGCTGTGTGAGGTGACACAAAGAGATATACATGGAAAGACACTATTTTAGGCTCAAGGCTCCAAGAGGAGACAATACACTTTCCTTAGAGAGACCAAGTATAAGCAAACCAAGACTTAGGGCTTGATAAATGAGTTAATAATTGGGGCGACCAAAGGTCCAAGTGATGAGAAAGGGTTTCATATAATGATATTCAACAAGAACAAGGAACATCAAACCCTCGAGAAGCTCCCGGGTTGAAGCTAGATCCAAAACTAGGGTTAGCTTAGGGCTAGTAACTAGGGAGAATAAATTTATGGACGAAATTGAAGTGAATGCCTATGAAAATGAGGGATTTTGTGGCAACCACTATCCTCTTGGCATTTAGACTTTCCAACTCCAAAAATTTCTATTCCTTAGAAATTCACACCAAGCCCTAGCTTGTTCACTTGGCCCTAAAGGGGCCAAAATAATGCAGAGAGAAAGGAGAAAATTTATGGATAACAGTTGAGGTGATCACCAACAAAAGAGGGGCAATGCCTTATTCTTAGGTGAGTAGAGTCTATAATGTGATAGGTCAACCACCAAGTTTCGAAGGAGACCGAGATTTTGATGCCCTAGCAATCAAAATTTCAAAAATTACCTATGCAATTGATAATGGATTTTTCATGGGAGAGGTCTTCCCTCGTTGAGGGGGAGAGATAGACACATCATTCTGGTCTTCAACTAGGAAGACAAAATGGAGGATTAGGTAATCATAAGAGTAGTCGTGGACCGATATTCTTTAAGGGCTAGCTACCCAAGAGAAGAATAGTCCAAGAAGGTCATGCTTTGGGAACACCTAGGTGGAGTATGTACCTTGGAGAGACAATGACAATGGTGTCTATAAGTCATGTGTATCGCCAACATTGTAGCCCATTGTCTCGTTGAGAGATGGCGGTGTTAGTCAAGGCCTTGCACTAGGACAATGTTGGTTGATATGATGCTATACAGATGCGATTACCAATCTGATTCTTCATATGAGATTCTTCAGATTGAAAGTAACCATGTACCATTATGAATACCTCCCTAGTTAAGAGGGAGTGTTGGAAAGTGTAAGTAGGTTCAATTTTCATATTGACTATGTAATTATGTATTTATGTAATGAAGAAGACAAAGATAATAAAATATATTTTGTTAAGCTTGCTTTATGGGTTTCATAAGCAAGGAATTTTATTATAGGTCAAAGACTTCTTCTTGATGTCTTTTAAGGATTTGCCTTCTTGTCATAAATATATTAATTAGAGTCATGTATATGAAGTTTTACACATGTAAAGTCAGTGATCTATGCCTCAAGACCTTGTCAAACCAACCTGTAAACATGGCTCAAGAATGGTGCTAACACCCCTGATCAAATCGGCTCATGAACTGTCACATCTATTCATGGTCAGGTCAGCTTATTACAGGGCCTAACCACTATAAATGCTCACTGGGCTGCGTAGAATACTCTCAGAACAGATCTCAGACTCCTCTGAGATTTTCAAACCTAATTTCAGGAAAAGTATGTGGTTCATTCAGGAAAGTACTGTGGTATCAAGTGCATCATTTAGTGCTGAAATCAGTGCGTAATAGAAGGACTATACAACTAATATACAAAGACAAACAGTAAAGTAAAACCAATGTTTTAAAAATCGGACTCGGGTTCTGATTTGGTTGAGGGTCGGCTCCGACTCTAACTCCGACTCGGTATCAACTCGGCCGGTTCAGTTTCAATGACTCTATTTTTGTAAAAAATACATTAAATATTAATTTTTTTGTAAAAAAACATAGTTTTAAAGATTTTTCTTCATGTTTCCAAACACAAAGCATTACAATATAGACAAAAGACAACATATGACCAAAGTAGGCTCATGAATATATCCATTATATCAAAATTGCACCCAGTGCACTGCCCAATACATGATGATGAGATAGAGATCAAAACAAAAAACATAAACAAGGAGGTTCTAAATGGCCTCCACAACAAAACATGAATAATCACTACTGCTAGCAGTTAGACATCTGACAAGCCAATGTCCTCTTCCTCAAACTCTGAGTCTGAACCAGAGGGGGAAACTGCTCTCTCCTCCTCTGAATCAACATCCTCACCTGGAACTATACCCTTGCCCTTACACCCTGAGATAGACGAGTTATGCGCCTCCATCGTGGCAAACTAGAGGAAGTGCCTGTGCCTGCAACTGGAGGGCTTGGGACTGGGTCTGCTACTAGTGGATCTGCATTGAGCATCGCCTCTACTTGTGTACCAAAGTCAATCCCCACACCAATATCCTCATTAGAGTCAAACTCTAGTGGACAAGTCTCCACTACCCAATCTGATGTTGGATCAATATCCTCCAACGCAATGGGATCTGAATCAGGTCTTTTGTTCAGCAATTGGTTGCGTCTTAGTTGGAGGTTGTACTGGACATACACTAGATCATTTAACCGTTTTTGCTCCAAACAGTTTCTCTTCTTTGTGTGAATCCTCTCAAAGATAGACCAATTGCGCTCACACCCAGAAGCACTGCAAGTTTGACTCAAAATGTGGATTGCAAACCTCTGCAATTCAGGACAATGGCTACCAAATCCCTCCCACCACTGTGCTGCAAAAAATGAGTTTCAGTTAGCTCAACAATTTATATCCAACTTTGAAATTGAAATTATAAACAATTATACAAAATAATAAAATATGAATTTGAAAATTGAAATTCTTTGTTTAACTGGCTCATCTGATTCCCTTGCAATCCTTGCAAGGTTCTTGCTAAAGGTACCTATGGCTTGGCTGAACACAGTGATCTGATTATGTATCTTCAACTGCTCACTCTCTGTGGGGATCATGCGATCAATGCAGTCAATCAATCCATCTCTAACCTCCCCATTCAAAGCTCTTGCTTCCTGAGCTTTATAATGATACCTTGGGTTCAGATAATACCCAGCCACATGTATAGGGCGATGGAGTTGATTGTTCCATCTCTGATCAATGATTGCCCAAATGGGCGCATACTTACCCACTTTGTCCTTGTATGTTGCCCTTATTTGCTCCTTTGCTTGATCCATAGCCTCATAAACGAAGCCCATAACCAATCTTTCCCCATCCACCAAACGCACCACCTTAACCAGTGGCTCAGCAAGTTTCACAATCTCTGTTGCCTTTTTCCAAAATATTTCTTCATTGACTTTCCTTTTCACATTTTTGCCATCCTGTTTGCGAGCCCACTGACATTCATTCCATTCATCACTAGAAAACAACTTTTGCAGGTTTCTATGTTGGGCATGCATAGATTGCAATGTCAAAAAGTGTGTTGCAAATCTAGTGATGGCAGGCCTAATACTTTCCTTTCCCCTTGTGTTTTTCCTCATCAGATTCAGAATCCATGAGTGATTGTAAATATATTTTGTGATGCTTTTGGCATGCTCTATAGTGTTCTTGATCCAGTCTATGTTGCCAATATCCTCAAGCATGAGGTCTATGCAATGTGCAGCGCATGGGGTCCAAAAGATGGTTGGGTGTTTTTCCTCTAACAATTTACCAGCAAGAGCATAGTTAGAGGCATTGTCTGTGATGATTTGAACAACATTTGCCACCCCCACCTCTTGAACAACCTCATCCAAAAGATGAAACAACAAATGTGCATCTTTCACCCTATCAGATGCATCGACTGATTTTAGAAACATGGTTCCCCATGCGCAAAAGACAAGAAAGTTTATGATGGTACAGTTCCTCTGATCAGTCCATCCATCTGACATGATGGTACATCCTGTATGTGCCCATGAGTTTTTGTACTCTTTCAAATAATCATCAATGGACATAATCTCTTTTTGCAAAAGAGATCCTCTTAACTCATGCATAATAGGGCCTTTGAAGCCCTTTCCAGCAGCAGATATGGCATCAAAAATAGGTTCATAATATGGTGAACGAGTAGCATTGAAGGGAATATCAACATCATACCACCATCTAGCAATGTAATCACAAGCAACACCTCTCAATTCTTTTTTCCAATGAACATCTAAAGTGGGCTGCACTTGACCTCTACTTGGAGGACTAGGACCATATGTAGTTGCACTATCAGAGGGAGAAGAGGGCAAGGAAAAACTTTTGATAGTACCCTTATTTCTCATTTCACCCTTACCCTTTTCAGAAATAGACTCCATAGAGGGAGGAACATAGTGAAAGGGGTTTGATGCATCAGTGCAAGGGATAGATGAAGAACCCTCATAATCAAAACTTGGGTTGGCAGCCATCATATGTTGTAGATTTCTCTTTCTCCCAATTTCAGCCTGTATTTCTTTTTGCCTAATTTTGTCTTCCTCAAACTTCTGAAATTGCTCTTTCAACTCCTTCCTAATTTCCCCAATGTTTTGTGCTTCACATGGAGTAATTTGGCCTCTAAGACCAGCCAAATGTAGTTTCAGTCTATGAATGCCCCCTCCACCCCCCTTAATTTTTTTCTTACAAAATTTGCAATACATTTGATCATCAACCATTTCAGCATATGCCCAAGCAACATCTTTCACTCTAGGGGCCATTTTGGACTGAGTTTTTGACTTGGAAAGAAAAGGTTTAAATCTGAAAATGAAAACAAAGAAAGACTATTTATTCTATGTTCATTTCTTTCACCAAATGGCAAAAACTATGTTTACCATTTTCAGATTTGCAAAATAAATAAAATAAGCAAAGGACATATTTTAGAAGAGAAAAAATAAATACCTCTAGCCTCTAGCCTCCTCAATGCAGCTCCAACAAACCAACTTCTCAATGCTGCTCCAAATCTTGCCCAATAAGCTCCTCACTGCTGCTCCAAAGCTTGCCCAAAAGACTCCTCAAAGCTGCTCCAAAACCAACTCCACAACTCTTCACAAAATCCTCACAAATGCTCAAGCAAATTCATTGCGATAGATGTGAGGTATTGAGAGGGGTTGGGTAGGTTAAATAGGATGGGGAGGGGTTAGATAAGGTAAAAAAAACCTAACAGCAGAATTAAAATGAAATTGAAGTCCGTTTCCTTGGATTTTTTGGGGCCCGCGGCCAGCTGGGAGCTGTCCGGCAGAGCCGGTTGGACAAACCGACTGCTGGACTAGTTTAACCACCGAGTCAGACCGTCCATCCCTTTGGTTTGGTCAACTCGACTGGTTCCAAGTCTGGATGACCGACTTTTAAAACTGAGTAAAACTCTGTGATATACACCACAACAAAGAAAATATCACTGTCTCGGATTACATTATTGCCTTGGGTAATTACACAGATTGGTAGTATAGCAAGGAAGTGACATATCATAGTTCAAAAGTGCAACAAGTCTAGAAGCATTGGAGAGAAGCCAAAGAAGAAGAGATAGATTATCAAGGATTGCGAAGTTGATCAAGTTTCTCTAAGAGACCGAGTTATCTAACCCTGGTGCAGAACGGTGCAGGACGGTGCAGAAAAGAACGATCAACTTAAGGAGTCAAGGAAGAAGCAGTGACAAGGTCTTGGAGGCATACAAGGGTCAGGGGTCTATGTCATGGTCATGGTACTTGTCAACTGAAAGTCTATAAGAAGAATTTCTTGTGGGTTTTGGCCCTGGCTCGAAGAGACTAAATTTGTGTATCTTGTGTTTTGGTAATTAACTTGATGAAAGACATAATAAGCTAAGAAGAGAAGATATAAGTAAAAGAAGTAAGCTCACAAGTAATTATCAAGTAGAGAATTTGAATTAGACCTAGCCCTACCTAATCTACGCACCCAATAGCCTTATGACTGCAAGCCTCATAACCAAACTCCTTGACCACATAGGTCTTATAGTAACCTGATGATGCTACCAAACCAATTCTCCCTCTCAAAGGGATCCTTAGCCATTCTAGGCTTCTTACATAATCTTCAACTTGCTCAAGAGCAGAAAAGTAGCCATGGTGGATTCCAACACTTGATCAAACATTCTGTTAGATATCCAACTATTCATTCAACTTCAATTAGAGTTTTTTGCAAAAGCAAACATAAACAACCTAACAATGCTCTTTCTTTGCTCAATGGGCCAATTCAACAAATCAACAGTGGAGTCTCGCAACTTTTTCTTCATCAAGCAAGCATCCATGGACTCACAGTCTATCATGTCACATCCTCAACAAGTATTTCATGAGGTTCATACAACACTTTCACTCAACTCCCTTTTACACAAAGGAGGTTCCCAAGCTTCGTCAAAAACATATCATCAACATATAGCAGAGTGTTTCACGAACTTGTCTTTAGTAGATCAACATCGTCCTTCAAGAGTTGAAGACAATATCATGGGTTAATACATGCTTCAATTAGACCGATTTTGTTTGCTCCCTCTAAGTCCAGGGCTCATCCAATCATGACTCATCTTGTCACTTCATTCTTCCATCCATTTTCAACGGTTGCCACACCTTGAAAATCTTTAATATGTACTTGAAATCATTACTAGGAGGCCATGGAAGAACAAATAAGAACAAACAAGATATACAAAGACACGACACTCATAATGAAACAATAATAGAAACAAATAATAAAGTACTTATCTCTTGAGAGTGTGTCAGTGCCCTCTTAATCTTAACCTTCTTGCAACAAGTCAACCTTGTCCACATTAGGAATACTATGGAGGCGAATCATCAGGGGAACAATACATATCATCAAGAAGATAAATTTGTTCAGATCTTTCAAGATTTTTCATCAAACGAATCGACATCATCATCATCAACATCAACGGGAACGACATCTACTTCATCATCACTAAAGGAATCCTCATGTATAAGGAGTCAAAATACATCATCATGGAATCCAATTTCGTCCATGTGAATAAGGAATCAACCTTGTCAACATTATCTGGAAGCTAAACTTGTTTATGCCATAAAGGAGTTGAACTTGACCAACTCATTATCAATTGACTCCATATCATCAAGAAGTCCACATTATCATCATCAAGGAGCAAGCATCATCATCATCAAAGAGTAAGCATCAGGGAGTCCAATCACATCATCTACGTCATCATATGTCAATACCATCAACAAAATCCACATCATCGAGAAGTCCATGTCATCATGGGCTCCAACCATATCATCAAGAAGTTCAATTTTATCCAAGTCATCATCAAAGGTTCATCATCCATTGTCATCATGATCATCATTATGTCATCAAGGAGTTCAACCATATCATCAAGAAGTTCAATTTCATCCATGTGATCATCAAAGAATCCTCATTATCCATCATCATTTTGATCATCATTATGTCATCGAGGAGATCAACCATATCATCAAGAAGTCCAAACTCGTCCATGTCATCGTCATCATCATAATGATCATCATGTCATCAAGGAGTTCAACCATAACATCAAGAAGTCCAATCTCATCCATGTCATGATCAAAGATTCCACATCATCGTGATCAAGGATTCCATATCATCACATCAAGGAGTCATATGAACATGGAATATATCATCAAGAAGTATACATCAACATTGAAGTGTTATCAGTTGCACATAATGGTCCATACACCTTTGATTTCCTTCTCCAAACCCTACCTAGGGTTTACAAACAATAAACAATCCAATGTCAGTAATATTTAAAGCAATAAGATAGATACAAGATACTTATCTTGATTAAGACCGCTCCCTCTTGATCTTTATCCCTCTTGATTTCAACCTACAAATCAACCATAACATCAAGATGTCAGATCCTCTAAGAGCTAGGGTTCCTCCATTTATATGGAAGTAGTTAATCAAGGCTTCCAACAATACAAAATTTAAGTTTTCTTGATACTCTTCAGATGACATGGATTCTAGCAAGTTTTCATCATTTTGCTTTTTCAATATCAATATCAATCCTAGGGTTTAGTTTACAAACCCTAGGGCTTCCTTGTTGGAGGTTTCTATTCAAAGAAAAAATATTTTTCTTCTTTATGGGTTCTAACAAAGTGCAAGGATCTCTTTTATAGAATAAAATAATCATTAAGACTTAGGTCGTCTTCTGTTAGGGCTATCATCATGCCTTATATTGCATAAAGAAATAGGTTTCAAGTTTATCTTGGTCTTGCCTCATGCGCTACCATAAATCTTTTACATTTAGAGTGAATTCCATGATGGCCTGAGGAAACTACTATAAAACGACTATACGAGAGTAAGCTCGACTTCAGGGTGACTTCTTGAAATCAAATCAATCAGGTTGGCCCCCTTGAAGAATGGTCGATCTTCGTTTATGTATAGAACCTTGACAATTATACAATTCTGATTAGGGATCTGGATTCATCATAGAATCTAACTACTACTCTTGAACTCTAGGTCATATCGCGGAGAATAAGTTTCCTTGAACACAAATTCTTGAGGTTGTTAGCACTGCCACATATCACGGAAATAAAATTTTGCAGGGACGACTTTAACCACAAAAGAATATGCTTCTAGAGATTCACATGGAACATTATAGCTTTAGGAAGCTTGAATAGTTATAGGAAAATAGTGTTTCATGTAGCAAACTAAACCATGTATCAATAAACTTTCTTGTCACAATTGAGTAGAGCTTCAAGATTCACTATCTTACAACATTACCACAGAGAGAGAATTTTAGATGTCTTGGACCTCATTACAAAAGTATTAAATCTTCCACAGGAGCTTGGATCAAACAAACTTTGGATTACATAAATATACAAAGTGAGCCATCAAACCATTGAATATGTTTGTATGCCATAGTTAGTTCAATACATGAAGAATGCGAGCCATAGGAAGGAGATTAGAGCCATAGAGTGTATAGTGTGCCACGGAGATAAGTCATGAGCCACTTGAAATAAATGCAAGTTCAAAGATTACCATATGCGAGCCACAATGATCACAGAGATATTCGAGCCACAAAGATAAAATATGAGCCTACAATTTGTGAGCCATAAAGATGCGAGCCTCTAAATTGTGAGCCATAGAGATGCAAGCCAATTCATTCAATCTGTAGGAGAACGAGTTCAATCACAGAGGAGGAACAAAGGCCACAAGAAAAATTCAAACTTCCATAGAAACTCAGATGCCAATTCGGATGTCATAGATTAATATTTAGGAAAAATTTGGTTGACCCTATCTCACCTTCTGCTCAGATCTTCGATCTTTCCTAGCTCTAATACTATGTGTTGGAAAAATTGTCATTGATGGCAAAAGAGTAGAAAGGAGCAACACCATAATTATCATTAAGGACAAAGGAGCAGATCAGGATCAACTGGATTATAAAGGAGAAATAAGGAAAAGAAGGCAAAAGTACAGTGGAGGAGCAACATTATGCAGAAAGGAGCAGCAATGTGCATCAATGTGCAGCAAAGAGGCAAAGGAGCAAGGCAAAGAAGTAGCATTAGAATCATTATCTAAGGGAAAGGAGTAGCATTAGAATCATTATCTAAGGTAAAGGAGCAGAAAGGAGCAACAAAGAGGCAAGGAGCAACATTGGAATGATCAGAGAAGACAAAGGAGCAAGTTGGGCTGAAATGCTTTCAGAACAGTGCAAGTTGGGTCGAGTCGTGTATTTTCACATTCAGAACAGTGCACGTGCGGTTCAGCGGGTCAAGTCGGGTAATTTCTAGAAGAAATGCATGCAGAACAGTGTTCGGCGGTTTAATCGCATATCACAATTGCAAGCGGAAGGATGATCGCAAAAATCGCAGAAACACAGAAATTGTGAAGTGCGATATGGTGACGTGGCTAGATGACGTGGCAGTGACATGGCAAGTTGACATGGCCCCGACCCCACAGATCGCAACAAAAGTTTGATGACATGGCAGTGACGTGGCTCCCCCGGTGGGATCTAGACCCTTTATCGCATATCGCAAGTCGCAAAGTTCATAAGGGATAGTGCTTATGTACCACGTTGAAACTCCGATATGTGAAATGCGAGATGGGCCCGGACGTGATACCTCTCAGAGTTTAGTACTATAGATTTTAAAGTCCGGCAGTATAAGAATTTCCTTAAGAAATCGCATCGGGAGGATGGCTGAGCAATGAATAAACAAATAACAAAAGAAGTTGCCGAAATGTGATAAGAGTCCGGACACGATACCTCTCAGAGTTTAATACTAAAGATTTTAAAGTCTGGCGTGAGACCTATTTGCATATCGCAAATCACAAGATCAGAAGGGTGAAGATCATAAGAACAAGGTTGAATCGGCGAAATGCGAAATGCGATACGAGGACTAGACGCGATGGAGTTTCAAAACTGAAGTTCAAAGGTTTTCAAATCCGAAAGGAAGGCCTTTTTGTTAATAAATCACATCAGAAGTGAGAAACGTGAATATAACGAAGAACCACCAATGATTGCTGAAATGCGATAAAGTGACCGGACGCAAAGTTTTTCAAAAGTTAATCGCAAAATATTTAAGGTCCAGGGTTTGTGTAGTTTGTGCCAATTTCATGAAGAAAAGCTGAACGCTGAGTTGACTCGGGTAAGTAAAAGAAAGGCCTGAACGCAAGGAAAGGCTTGGGTGGAGAATAGACCCGACCCCGGGCAAAACAGTGATCTATGATATTGCCCCTATTAAAAAAGAAAAGGTTCAACGCAAGAGGAGAGACTTGGGCAAGTGACTCGTCTATAGAATAAAGGTTATTGCGGCTAGTATAATAACAAAAGTTTTAACGCGGCAGATGGACTCGGGTAAAGAGACCCGACAATACGTGCAGAGGTTGAACGTTGCGGCTATGAGGAGCTAGGCACCATGGGTAGAGTCGGGTGTTGAGACAAGGAGAATGCTGAACATTGCGGGCACGAGAATAGGCAGAGTCGGGCAAAAGACAATTAGGGTGACACTGTTGGAAACGTGCTAGTTGGGTTGAGTCGGGCAAAAAGGCGTTTATGCAGAACTGTTAGAATATAACAACAACAGAAAAGACAAATACACAACAAGCAAAGAGCTGAAAGGGCTGAGTGAAATATTGTTGTAACTGTAAATGTACTAATTATTTTTATTGTTTGTGATGCAAAGGCAAGTCTCCGTAGGATAGGCAAAACTCCAATGCCTGTTGTAATGATTATTTCTGATGTAATAACTTGAACTGAAGTGTAAGGAATCGAATGGTGGAAGGCATACAGTCAGGCCTGTTCACTTTGAATTCCCTGTAGAATGCAAATAGTCATGTAGTTATTTGTATAAAACATGTAATATCAGTGTGCAAAGAGAGACTAGAGAGCAGCAGAATGGAAGAGAGTTGAAGAATGTAAAAGAGCTGCATAATGGGAGAGAGCTGGAGAATCTGTGAGCGCTGATAGAGATGCTATGCATATGTGGAGCTGATATGAAGCAGATTTGAAGGCAAAGAGAGCAAAAGTGAAGGTGGAGGAAAACATAGCTGATATCCAGGTAAATCAACATTTTACTTTCATGTTGAGTGAGCGGATTGTAGTCTCCTTTCAAGTTGTAGCTTGATAAATTTCCAGTTGGAGCTGGGTGAGGTAGGAGCCTCTTGTGGGTTGTAGCCTGCAAAAAATACATTGGAGTTGGTGCTTTTGTTTCAAGTTGTAGCTTGATAAATTTCCAGTTGGAGCTGGGTGAGGTAGGAGCCTCTTGTGGGTTGTAGCCTGCAAAAAATACATTGGAGTTGGTGCTTTTGTTTCAAGTTGTAGCTTGCAGAAATTGAGGTAGTAGCCTCCTGTAGGTTGGAGCCTACAGAAAATCAGTTGTGAGAGGGAGTAGGAGCTTGCCTTTGCATCACAACAATAATAAGATGTGGTTTTCTCCGTTATGGGTTTCCACTTATATCTGGTGTCTATGTGCTTGATGATTATGTGTTGATGTGATGTTCTAATATGCTTAATTACTTGCTGTCCACATATTTAGTCTATTGATCATTCTTTATTATGCTGCTTATGAAATGACTTGTTAATGAGTTTAATGAAAAGAATTTTAATGTCCATGAATGGACTAAATTGATTCACACCCCCTCGCAGTTTAGTAAAGAGTTCATCACCATGTTGTTTTTCTAGCATGGGAGACTAGAAACAGTTTTTCTAACAAATGACTACATGAGATGATCATATTAGCATAATTTTCACATACTATCATCAAGTAGTTACACAAGAAAAAATACATCTATTTAAACATTGAAAGAGCAGTATAATCCGCGATGAGACAATGAACGAGAGACAAAAATAATTAGGCTTGAGGCTAGGGAAAAACCCACAAGGGGAAAATTGAAAACTGCTTTCCTTATGAGAGAGAATCCAATGTCCATCAAATAATATAAACATTATAGCTGCCAGATCAATATTAATAGACAAGACTCCTTTCCATCTTGAAATTTCGTCCTTCTTGTCCTTTTGTAGCTCGCAGAAAATAGAGAGAAAATATGCTAAACGAATTGCCCAAATGAGGAGAATTTGCCACATATATATAGTCATCATAGTGGGTCAAATGGGTGCCTCTATGGGGCCAAACCAACTTGACTTTTAGTGGAGTCGACTCGTCATCTTTAGGAGGCAAAATTAAATTCGAATTTTTCTAATTTCATTTTAGGATGAAAACACTGACCATGGCTACCACAATTTTTTCAATATAGTCAACAAGTGAACACGTTGAGATTGTGGGGGCCTTCCACACCTTAGCTTGCACATGTTTGAGACTACTAGTTGAAAACTCAATAAGGTTCATGTAAGATGAAAGAAACATGTCTGAAGCTATAACACAACTTTGGAGATCTAAAACTCAAGCCAAAACTCTCAAAGGTTGAAATTTGGAAATTACAAACTTACAAACTTATGAAAGTCTTTCCACGCTTGGAACTTTATAGATAAAGTTTTGGAACTAAAATGCATTGAAAGCTCTAACAACCAACAAAATACGTATTTAGACAACAAGTGCCTCAAAATCATGTGAAATCCCTCAAAAATCAAAACAATATGATTTTAAGCCTAAAACAAGGTATTTTACTGAAAACAAGCTATTTTGACCATGCACTAACTAGATTTGTGTGGGTCGATATCTGGAGAACTAATAGGTATTTATTAATTTGTGGTTCTCAAGGAACGAAAGCCATGTTCTAGAGTTCATCAAGTTGTCCTGCACATATCCTAATGAATGAGCATTTATCAAAAATTCCAAAATCTAGTAATTTTCTGGCTAGATTTATTTCCTAATGCACAAATTTTGTCAAAAATTCATGAATTAAGAGAGAATAATTTAAATACCTTTTTGATGCATGTTTAGGCCAAAATGAGGATAAAGTAGAGAAAATGGAGTATAAAGTAGTTTTATTAGGTCAAATTAGGGTTTAGGTTAAGGCAAAATGAGCATAAAAACTACACCCAACTGTGAGTATGAATCAAATGCTTTTCATGTTTTTTTCTATCATCTTGGTATTTAAAAACAAATATGTATTGCCAAAACACCTCAGGAAAATGGGGTAGAGAGAAAAAATAGATCTATTATGGAGATGGCTAGATGTATGCTGAAAGGTTGGCATCTTAGTGATCAATTTTGGGCTAAAGAAGTATAGACAAAAGTAATTTTGTTAAAATTGCAGTTTGACAAAAGCAGTTCATGGACAAACTCCCTATGAAGCTTGGTTATGAAGGAAACCAGACGTAACCAATCTCAAAGTTTTTGGTTGTTTAGAAATCAACATATGCACATATTTATAATTTAGATCGACATAAGGTGGAGGCTAAGAGTAGAAAATGTATTTTTATTGGATATAGTATTGAATCAAATGCATATTAGTTATATGATCTAGTAAGCAAAAATGTTGTTATAAGTAGAGATGCCATTTTTGATGAAATACCTTCATATGTACATACATTTGAGTGGAAAGGTGAACCTTTGCAGGGTGATAATGATGAACACGAGTTCAAAACTCTTATTATATATAGGTGTGGAAGAGAAGAGTACAAAGAAACATAAGAAAACAATGTAGAAGAACAAGATGGCAATCACAAAGAACAAGTTGGCAAAGAACAAGATGGTAGTCAATCTTTGAATGATGATAGTCATAAAATACCAAAATGGTTCTATAGAACTGTTCAAGATATGAAGTTGGGTGAAATAGAACAATGATAGAGAAAAAAGGTCATAATCACCACATTAGGTAAATCATGTTTTAATGAGTGAAGTTGCACATTCTTATGATCTAATTTCTTTTCATGAAACAAATCGAAAACAAGAAAGGAGATATGCTATGCAAACTGAATATGATGCTTTGATAAAAAACAACACTTGGAAGCTAGTTGAATTGCTCTCAACTAAGAAATCCATAGGCTGTAAATGGGTGTATTGCACAAAATTCAAATCAGATGGTTTCATTGATATAAGGAAAGGTTAGTTGCAAAGGGATATGCACAAAAAGAAGGTATTGATTATGAGGAAACATTTGCTCCTACTAAAAAATTAGTAACAATCAAAATGTTGTTAGCTTTTTTCAACATGGTTTGGATGGTGAAGGCCTTGTATGGATTAAAATAAGCCCCTCGAGCATGGTATACATATTGGAAAATTAAAGTATTTGAAGATTAGAGTTGAATTTCCTTGATAATTACTTGTGTTAGTTGGCCTTTTATTACTTTTATTTCTTCAACAAGGAATTACCAAAAACAATGAAGATCACAAAGATCAAAGTAACTAGATATAGGCTCCAAGCCTGGGCAAAACCCCTCCAAGGGGAAAACCTAGAAAGAATACTTCTCTTCTTATAGAATCAAATCAAAATGAGACTTCCAATACCCAAAGACCAAAGCCAAAGTTCCTCCCAAGCACCAAATCAACCCTGCAACAAGATCTCCTTCAAGCAAAACAAAATCTGCCAAGGGCAATGAAAATCAACCTCTTCGAAGTATGCTTCAATCAAGTCTCGACCTTCACTTCAGGTCTTCGATCTGGAACTCTCGACCTTGTGATTAGCCCAAAAACTCTATATTTTCGCATGTGTGGACAAAAATAGGTTAGAGTTTTGGCCTCCTTTGCTTGATCTTTCTCATTGTGTTCTTTCCCTTCACTGTTGTTTACCTTCTTTTCTTATTGCAGATCAAACTTGTTGATGTTTGTATGCCAAATGAGTCAAAGTCCCTTCTATTTATAGTCGCCTTGAGGGGTCGAATATGCCTCTTCTAGGTCGACTTCACCATGGCAGGGCCGACTTGGTCTTGGAGGAGAAATTGGCTTTCTAGACTTAAAAAATAATGACTTTATTTTATTACAATGAGTCCAAATGGGACTACAATACATGACAACAATTATTCTTTGACTCAATAAACCCTAGAAGCATGAAGAGCATGCTTTGAACTAGACTTTGAGCATGAAACCCATGCTTGAACAAATAAAAATTCTTTTGCTCTTTTTTATATAAGATATACATTGTCATGATTACAAAAGTCATTATGAAGACCGAATCTAGTTACATTTTCCAACACTCCCTCTTAACTAGGGAGGTGTTCATAATTCCCTCATTTGGTACAAGGATTATCAAATTGAAGTATTCTCATAAGAAGAGTCGGATTGACAAGCCATCTTTTAAAGCATCAATATCATAACCAACATTGTCTTCATAGCAAGGCCTTTTACTTGAAAAGCTCTTCTTATTTCAGGGCATAATGCTGTGAGGCTTTACATGAGATACCACACTACCTCTAAGGCTCATACCCCATGCGGATGTTCACAAGGTATGTCCTTCTAGGGTTTATTCTCTTCTTGGATTACCTATCCTTAAAGAGCATTGGTCCTCTTCAACTATTCTTATCTCAGATGCCCTACGTCATCCTCAAAGAGTATCGATCTATGAGATTACCTCTATCTTGGATTTCCAATCCTCAAGAAGTACCAATCTCAATTGCTTTACAAACCGTTCAGACCCCATTCTCTTTTTCATGGCATTCACTTAGAGATACGACTGTTAGTCCTGGCCTAGTGCATGACACATGAATAAGAGGATATAATGTCCATCATCACTCTTTCTCAACTAGGGAGGAGATATTCACCAAACCAAGCTTGCTTCTGGAATCTGAAGTACTCAACCTTCTTGTTTGGAAGTTCATTTGTTAGAATATCAACTACCTGTTCATCTATAGGAACATAATGTAGCTTCATGATCCCATCTCGTACCAGAATTCTGATATTGTGGTACTTATTGTTAATATGCTTTTTCCTAGCATGAAATACTAGGTCCTCTATCAACCTTATGCAACTTTGATTGTCACAGTGCATAAATGTAGGGATCAATGGTCCTTCAAATAGAGCTAATAGCAATTTTCTAAGCCATACAACTTCTCTGCAAACTTCACGGGTAGCAACATATTTTTCTTTCAGCACTACTCAAGGCAACAATATCTTGCTTCTTGCTCATCCATGAGATCATGGAAGATCCCAAATTGAAGCATCCACCAATAGTGCTTCTTCCATCTGTCTCACTGCCACCCCAATCAGAGTCTGTATATCCCAATAGCTTAATTTCATTACCAACATATCTAAGGCACTGATGCATTGTCCCACAAAGATATCTTAGGATGTGTTTCGATGCTATCCAATGGTCATGCCTTGGCTCCATCTGAAATTGACTAAGGACATTTACTACGAAATAAATGTCAGGTCTAGTATTCACATCATACGTTAAGGAGCCAATCAACTGTCTCTAGGTTGTAGGATCCACTGGGCTAGAATCTGAACTCCTCAAGTTCTTTAGATTAGTGATCATAGGAGTTGTCATTGGCTTACTATCCATCATGCCAAATTTTTGTAATATCTTGACCACATATTTTCCTTGACCAAGATATATTTCATCAGGTTTCTGCCAAACCTCTAGTCCCAAATAATATTGCATAAGCCCAAGATCCTTCATGTCAAATTTCGCTGCCAACTGCCTCTTGCATTCTTGATTTCGATGTTCCACACTTGTAACAAGTAAGTCATCCACATATAAAAGTATGATCACAAGTTCATCCTTGACCACTTTGATGTAGAGTTAGGATCTGCAGAACTTTTGACAAAACCAAGTCTCAATAGGTATGCATCCATTCTAGCATGCCATGCTCTAGGTGCTTGTTTCAAGCCATATAGAGCCTTCTTCAATCTGTAGACGTGTGTCTCCCTCTTGTGGACTTCGAATCCTTGAGGTTGTTCAATATATACCTCTTCATTGATGGTCCCATTCAAAAAAGTTATTTTAACATCCATTTGATGAATGTTCCATCCCATAATGGCAACCAAAGAAACATACGCTCTAATAGTTGTATATCTTGCAATAGGAAGGAAGGTTTCTTCGTAATCGATACCTTTCTGTTGTGAAAAGCCTCTTGCCACAATTCTAGCTTTATACTTATCAATGCTCCCATCCAATATGTGCTTTATCTTGTATATCCATTTAGAAGTGACAACAAATTTGTCACTTGGTATAGGAACAATTTCCCAGACATCATTCTTCATAATCGACTGGTATTCTTCTTGCATTCCATTTTTCCATTCTTGATGTTAAGCGACATCTTCATGGGAGGAGGGTTCAACCTCAATGAGCTTTGTCATATAAGCCGCATAACCATAATACCTTTTTGGTGTCTTACTTTCTCTAAAAATTCCCTTAGCTGCTGCATGTCTCTCTGCCTCTTGTAGAGTTGTCTTCAACCAAGCACGTCTCTCACGAGTTTCTGGAATAACAACATGTTGCATAGGTTCAATAGGTCCTTCAACATCTCCATGAATAGATGTAGGATCTTGAACATTGCCATTCCTTAAGATTTCCTCAAAAATGGGCACCTCTTCTTCATCAAAATCCACTGGAATATCTTTGGATCTCTTGTAAGCTACATTTTAATCACAAATGACATCTCTGCTTACTTCAATACGACAATCCTTTTTAATGTAGATTCTGTGTGCTTTTGATGAAGCACTATAACCAACAAAGATGCCTTTTGTACTTGTAGGATCCAATTTCTTCCTCTTGTCCTTTGGAATGTGCATATAAACTGGACATCCAAATATTTAGAAATGATCCACACTAGACTCCTTTCCTATAAATGCTTCTTCTGGAGTCCTAGTATTGAAAATTTTATGAGGGCTTCGATTTTTCAAGTAGACAACTGTTACTGATTCTTCTCCCCATAAGAAATTAGGGAGATCTTGACCATGAAGCATGGCTCTAACACATTCTTCAATTGATCTGTTCTTCCTTTTAGTCACACCATTTTGTTCAGGGTTACAGGGAACAATTAGCTCCCTCTTTATTCCTGCTTCCTTGTGGAATGTTATAAGCTCTTTGGAGGTATATTCTCCACCATTATTAGACCTTAAGGTCTTTATTTTTCTTTCTATCAGGTTTTCTACTTCATTCTTGAATTCTTGAAGCTTCTCAAATACCTCATCTTTGTTCTTGAGGAGGTATATCCATGTTTTCCTAGAGTGATCATCAATAAATGTCACATGGTATTGATGACCTTCAAGAGATTTTACTGCCATAGGTCCACATATATCAGAGTGTATGAGATTTAAGATGTCCTTGGATCTTGTATCACTTCTTGCAAATGGCTTCTTCACATTCTTTCCTAGAGCACATCATTTACATATTCCTTCATGTTCTTCCTTTAATTCAGGGTTGCCAGTGACCATTTGATTTTGAGATGGCAATATCTTGTAGTGAAGGTGTCCATACCTTCTATGCCATAATTCAGAAGAGCTAACATCTAAGTGTACAAGTGCTTGAGGAAGAGGTGTAAGAATTCTATATAACGTTCTTTCACGAATCCCAATTATGTTAACATGTTCAATACTAGAGCCCTTTCCGCAAACCAAAACTTTGTCATCAACAAAAGCAATCCTATCACCTTTATCTTCTAGGTAAGAAATATAAAGCAATTATTTCTTCAAGGCTGGAACATAAAGTCTTTTATTGAGATGAATGCTTCCTGCAATCTCTAGCTCCAATGAAGTAGATCCAATCCATTTCACAGGGTAGCTCTTGTTGTCTCCAAGTTCTACTAAGTGATAAGAGGTCCCTTTTGATAATGTCTGGAGTTGAATGCATTCTCTTGTCATATGTCTAGAAAATTCCACTATTAATGACCCATGGGCCATGCATTGTCTTCCTTAAAAGTACTTGAGAGACTAGAGAAGAAACTTCCATCCATCACTTCCTTTGCTAGCGTGGAGATGTACTTCGAGATGTATCCTTTGATAGTTACAAGGTGACTCCGAAGAGTCTTGAGACCTTTCTTTATAAATTTTTCCACTGAGAAGAAAGAGTAGATGACTGCTTGTAGATTGCTCTTCAACAAAGGTGGCAACTAAAACGTGATCTTCCAAACTTCCATCCTTCACCTTAGGTTTGAAACCATGTTGGAAAATCAAAGTATTTGAAAATTAGATTTGGCTTTCCTTACTTTATAATTACTTGTGATATTAGTTGGTCTTTTATTACTTTTATTTTTTCTTCATCAAGCAATTACCAAAAACAATGAAGATCACAAAGATACAAAGTACACGAGATATAGGCTCCAAGCCAGGGAAAAACCCCTCCAAGGGGAAACCTAGAAAGAATACTTCTCTTCTTATAGAATCAAATTAAAATGAAACTTCCAAGACCTAAAGACCAAAGCCATAGTTCCTCCCAAGCATAAATCAACCCTCCAATAAGATCACCTTCAAGCAAAACAAAATCTGCCAAGGTCAACAAAAGTCAACCTCTCCAAAGTCTGCTTCATTCAAGTCTCGGTCTTCACTTTAGGTCTGCAACTCTCAGCCTGCAACTCTCGGCCCTACAATTAGCCTAGAAACCCTAGATTTTCATATGTGTGGACAGAAATAGGTCAGATTTTCGGCCTCCTTCCTTTGCATGATCTTTCTCCTTGTCTTCTTGCTCGTGGCTCTTGTTTTCCTTCTTTTCTTATTACAGATCGAACTTTTGATGTTGATGTGCCAAATGAGTCAAAGTCCCTTCTATTTATAGTCTTCTTGATGGGTCGAATAAGCCTCTTTTAGGCTGAATTCACCATGGCAGGGCCAACTTGGTCTTGGAGGAGAAGTTGTCTTTCTAGACTAAAAAAATAATGAATTTATTTTGTTACAAGTCCAAATGGGACTACAATACATGACACAAATTCTTCTTTGACTCGATAAGCCCTAGAAGCATGAAGAACATGCTTTGACCTAGACTTTGAGCATGAAACCCATGCTTGCACAAATAAAAAATATTTTTCTCTTTTTTATATAAAATATACAATGTCATGATTACAAAAGTCATTATGAAGACTGAATCTAGTTACATTTTCCAACAATAAAAGGACAAATCGGTATCTTAAATCAAGAAATTTCAAAAGAAGTGATTTTGACCCTAAGTTATATAGCAAAGAAAAAGGTGAATAATTATAATTATGGTTGTATATGTTGATGGTTTGATAATTACATGCAACAATAATAATTTGATACACGAAGAAAACTAGTCTTTCTAAATCATTTGTTATAACTGACTTGAGATTGTTACATTGTTGCTTGGGTATTGAAGTTTGGCAACAACCACACATGATTTTTAACAATGTATACCTAAGTTTTGCTAGAAAAATTCAGAATGCAAGTTTGTAATCCAACTCCAATGGAGGTAACTTTAAAGCTTTTGAAAGATCATAAATCTGAAATATTGAATGGATTGCTTTATTGTCAACTTGTTGGAGGATTAATTTATCTTACTACAACCAGACCAGATATAACTTTTGCAATTGGAATGTTATCAAGATTTTTAAATTGTCCCAAGAAAACCCGTTGGAATGCAGCAAAAAGAGTGCTTAGAAACATCAAAAGTACCTTACAGTTTGGTATTGTATTAGAAAAAAATGATTACTTCATGTTGAAAGGTTTTTCAGATGCAGATTGGGCAGGTGATACAAATGACAGGAAATCTACAAAAGGTTATGCTCTTTCCCTTTGTAGTGGAGTAATTACATACTACATAGGCAAGTAAAAAACAACCTTCGGTAGCACTTTCAACAACAGAAGCAAAATACAAAGCTGTCGTTGGAGCAAATTGTAAGCATTATGGTTACGAAGGATTTTACATGATTTGAAGCTTCCACAAATGCAACCTGCAATTTACACTCTGGCAATCAAAGCACAATCAAGATGGCGAGGAATTGGATTTATCATTCAAAAACAAAACATGTTGAAATTCAACATCATTATATTAGAGAACAAGTGCAGAACAAAGAAATGGAGCTGATTTATTCGAAGTCCCAAGATCAAGTTGTAGATATCTTCACGAAGGCACTCGACAAAGAGAAGTCTGAAAACTTTTGAGAAATGTTCAGGGTTATAGAAAATGAAATCATTCTCTTAGAGGGGTTGTTAGACATTGTAATGATGATTTCATTAATAAAATAATAAAGTCATTTATGTAATTATTAATTAGGTAGATAGTCATTAATTAAGTGATTGTTTCTGAATGAGACTAATGGAATCTCCTAAATATTTATATGACCCCATCTTATGTAATTTGAGATATACATTGAAATAATACATCTCTTACTCATTCATATTCTCTCTCTTGTCTCTCGTATTCTCTTTAATTTAACAATACAAAGCCAAGACAAAACTAATTGCAACATTGATTGATGGTTAATTGGAGCAGACCGAAACCAAATTCAGTTCAAATTAATTGAACTAGTTCACGACCTTCCAATAGGTGTTTTTTGTAGCCAATAAGAAAACATAGTCCCTAATGGCAGTAACAGTTGTCTCTAATATTCAAAGTGCGAAGAAATGTGAGGGAATATAAATGTTATTACTCTGTTCATGTTAATGCGCAAAATTTTTACAAGGTTAAACTTGATAATGAATGACAACTAGTCTGCTGTGCTTTAGATGATTCATGCTGGCATGTCTAGACTTTACGGCATAATACATCTGTTCACCATCTGATGAGATGAACATTCAGAGTGTAACCTGATTGATATTGTATATCTCAGGATTATGGGATTTAATGTTGCCCCCTTTTGGTAACCTGTCTATTTATGTCAAATTATACTTTTGGAAGAATCAGTGCAAGAAGGATTTACTGGGAATGATAAAATGATTTTATGGTCTTTTTCAGAAAATTCACAACTTGCATCATTAGTCCAACCAATATTTATATGTTTTAAACATTTTCATGCTACTCTCAATCATAAGATCTTCTAGCTGTTTATTGCACAGAGTATATACCCAACTGGGCTTGGGTTTAGGCATTATGATGATCGAGAGAAACATATGGTGTAAACACATATTGAGCTAACTTGCTTTTTCCTTTTTCAGGATGGGGAGAAGCTAGGGTACGAGACTGAAGCTTTTGCAGTTTATGACACAATGCGGTAGTGTTCTGATTTGTAAACTAGTCGATTTATGTTGTTTGGATTTTTTGATTAATGCTATTTCATTGTTTTATGCTTAGTGGATAATCATATCTCAAGGAAATATGCACAAATATTATCTTTACTATCAGATTCAACCTTTGAGATGAGCACGACTTCAACATTTCATCTAATCTAATTAGGTCCATGGAGATAAACCGGTGTTTTAAAAATCGGCTGGTCTGACTCGGACTTGGTCGAGCTGACCGAGCCAACCCCCTGGCCAGTCCGGCGGCCGGTTTGTGACCGAACCGGCTGGCTCAGCCGAGTCTGAGTTAGACCGGCCAAGCCAGTGCCAGCAGGCCGCTGACCCCACAAACACCCAAATTTGGACTCCAAACTGGTTTTCAGCTTGCTGTTAGGGTTTTCATGTATGTAGTGGATAGTGCACTGGGTGCCATTTTGATATAATGGATATATTCATGAGCCTACTTTGATCATATGTTGTCTTTTGTCTATATTCAATATTGTAATGCTTTGTTTTTGGAAACATAAACGAAAATATTTAAAATTATGTTTTTTTATAAAAAAAATAATATTTAATGTATTTTTTACAAAGACCGAGTCATTGAAACCGAACTGACCGAGTTGATACCGAGTCGGAGTCGGAGTCGACCCTCGGCCGGTTCCGAACCCGAGTCGGAGTTTTAAAACACTGAGACAAACACTTTCCTCACACAAATTTTGCAGGCCCCAAAGGAGTAACTGTAATGCAGAATTTGAAGCATATATGCTTTAAGTGAGGCACATTTATTACATTCTGCATTTTCTTATTTCAAAATTACTTTGATATATTTGAAGAGATTTATGAAGTGTAGACTCTACATCCCAACACGTTTTGCTAATCCTCCCATTTTGGGAGTTTTACCATGACATTTTTTGGGAATAAATACAATTCATGGCAGAGGATCTATCAATTGTCCCAAGAACAGTGAAGACCACTAAGAGATGAGTTATGGCAAGTATTGGGGATGGACAGTCTGGTAAATGGAGGCATGAGTTATGGGGACAGCTGGAGAGTTCCCAAAATTTCAGAGGACGGTTCGGGGAATGAAAACTGTGTACACACACACACACAATTATGAGTAATAACAAATACACACTCTAAAATCCAATTAGACTATTGTTGAAAGTTGGAACTTGAAATAATTGAATCATAATTTTTTTCATTAATAAGAAAAAAAAAAGTATAATGATAGATCAATAGCAGATATATGTAATCATTATAACTGAGACGATCGGAACATTACATTATAATTTCTACAAGCTCAGGTTGGGGGCTAGTTTAAGTTACCTTGCAGTTTATGACTTCATATTAAGAGAGAAAAAACAGGATATAAGAATAATTATAATATACAACAGGCATTGAGTCTGTCTAAAGGGGATGTTAATTTTAACATGTTAATTCAGGTCACTATATTTAAGAGAAACTATCAATTTTTTTGGTTAATTTTGTTCAACTTAAGTTGCTGCAGTAGACAAGCAGGCTTACCCTGCAGAGGTAGGGGGTGCTCAGACATCCACTTTACTAGGGAATGTTTATGATGTGGCCCCTTTTGGCAGGGGTTGTTTTGGAAACATCCTTAGGCTGCCCCCTGAAAAAGAGGACAGCTGGGGACGATGAAGAAACAAGATGTATACCTTTTGAAATTCTGAATCCTGATGGATGCTGTCGAGAATGTCTTCATCATTTTCTGAGTTGTTTTTGCTGTTTCTATTTGGTATAAATTCTGTTTATTGGCATCAGTATTGGAAACATCGGCTTAGAAAACACTTGCCAAGGGTCTTGACCTTGTGGCATCAGAAACATCAGGAGAAAGATCAGCAAACCATGGAAAACATTAAAAAATACAAAATAAATTCATTTTTGCCAGTTTATTTAAAAAATATAAACTAATAAGCTGCAATAACATTAAAATTATTTATTAACGTAAACTAGATGTTCTAATCTAATAAATGACCACTATTTAATAATTACACTAATATCCTCCTTTAATGGTCATTTTGGAATATGTTGAAGTTGTTGGTAGCTCTGGAAGGTATTTTACATGAACTTGGTGTATTAGCATGTATAATTGCCTCTTTAGGTGCTTCTTGGTGAAGTGATTTTTGACTTCTTTCCTAAGTCTAACTTAGAAAAAGTACAATCATTAAAGTCAATTAATTATTATGGACTATTAAGCCAAAGTACCAAGGATAAACAATTTAATTATTTAAGTGACTTAGAAAGTTAGATATGATCTCAACTATTGATCTCAAGTAAGGTGAGATCTAACTTCGACTGTCAATCACTTAGAAGTTAGGAGATTAGGGTTACGGATTTGGCTTAATGAAGATTATAAAGAGAAGCCTAAGGGAAAGGTGAAGACACAAGAAAAGAGGTAGCTACCGCATTTTGAGAAAGCAATTTTCTCAAAGAGGGAGAGAGCGATTTTCTCTAGAGCGAGAGGCTCATCTAGATTGAGGAGAAAGAGGTAGTGTGCAGGGTGATTTGGGAGTATTCCAGGAGGCCAAGATTTGGAAATTGAGGGAGGTCGAATTGTTGAAGTGTGAAGGAGGTTGTGAATTGGGGAGGCCGATTTATCCAGGGCCAAATTGCTGGTGAGAGGTGAGCCGTATTCTTTATGCTGAATAACTTCAGGAGCTGAATTCCAGAAGGATGAAATTCCTTGGGCTGAATTATTCCCAGTGGGGCAGAGTTACAAGTTTTGGTCATTACATTTTTATGTATATTTTCTTTGTGGGTCGATACCTACTTTTTCCTGGGATCATTGAAAGAAGGAGAGTACTTAAGGGTGTACATTTGTTGTTGTGATGTGATTGATCTCTCTATTTTTATTTTTTTTGCTGCATATTAATTTCTGGAAGTAAAAAATTCAATGATTTTGTTTTTCAGTTATTCATAAATTATTTAGGTAATAAAATAAGTTTATGGGAATAAATAATTGTTTAGAGAAAATTAATCTGGGCAAGTATTAGAAATTTAACAGAAAATACACCAAGCTTGTCTTTAGATCTATAAACAAGGGGTATAATCTTGGATGGTGTGAGGGATCATATAATTCCTCACATAATAGGGAATGACACAACACAACAAATGTGTGTAGCCATAACCATTGTTTATCAGAGCTCAAATGAATATAGGAAGATGGTGCTGCAAGAAAAATTAAACAACATCAGGATGAATAGATCAGAGATGATAATTTCTTACCTCAGCAGGATCCAGCAGGGTCATGATGAGCTATTGGCTGTTGGGGAGGCAATGAATGATTCAAAGCTTGTGAAAGTAGCTCTGAAAGGATGTGCTAAGCATTGGACCACGTTTGTGGAGGGGTTCCTTGCGAGGCAATAACTTCTTGATTGGGGTCGGTTGTGGGATTACGTCATCCAGAAGGAGATCTGGGGGAATTGATTGGTTGGCGCACAATGAAGGAGGGGTGATGGGGAAAAAGAACTTGCTCTTGTTGCACAAGCAAATAAGGGCAAGGGGAAGGTCGAGCAGAACCAGGTTAGAGGAGGATCTTCATAAGGTAAAAGTAAGGACATGAGCAAAGTAAAATGGTTGGCATGTTGTAAGTTCAACCATTATGTCCGACACTGCCTAAATAGGAAGAAGGACAAGGGAAAGACATCTACGATAGCCACAAGGCAAATGGATGAGATGGCTGAGAAGTTGAAGAAGAAATTTTCCTTGCTGTCATGCCTTTTTGGCACCATTAGGGATTTGGTTTTGGACAGTGGAGCAACTTGATAGATGACGACATCTCGAGATATTTTCACCAACATGGCCATAGAGCCTAGAGATCTACATGTGGAGCTTGGAGACAACACAGTGTATGCAGTAGAGGGAATTGTCAACATTGAGTTTTAGATGTACTTAGGGGGTATAATGGAGGTGAACCAAGTGATGTTTGTACTAGTGTTAGAAAAGAATCTCCTATTAGTTTCTACCTAGGAGGATAGAGGACTATAGGTTAGTTTCACGAGGTGAAGTAGTTGTTGGGTCGATAGAAGCTGACTCCAGCGAGAGGCAAGTAATTGGGAGCATGGAGAATTACATATATTTGTTGGGAGGACAATTGGTGAAGGTTCTTGTACATGAGAATGATAGCTAGAGTGAGCTTTGGCACAGGAGGATGTGACACCTACACTACGTGGCTCTTCTTATGTTATGGAGGATGGTTATAGGTTTTCCGAAAATTACGGTGGAGCAGGAGGGAGTGTGCAAAGAGTGTGTGCTTGGCCAACATGCAAGGCAACATTTCCTCACATTGCGACCAAGTCCAAGGGGATATTGGGCTTAGTGCATTCAGATATATGTGGTTCTATGTCAATGGAATCAATCACAAGATCTAGCTACTTTGCGACATTCATAGATGACTATTCCAAGAAGACTTGGATCTACTTCTTGAAAACGGAAGGTGAACTATTCAGTCGATTTCAAGAGTTCAAAGCTCTTGTGGAGAACCAGGTCAGGAAGAAAATTAAGGTGCTGAGATCTGATAATTCAGTCAAGTATACCTCTAATGAATTTCAGGATTTCTGCAGGGAGGCAAGAATTGAGAAGGAACTCACAGTGGCTTACAACCCTCAACAAAATGGGGTTAGCGAAAGGAGGAACAGAACCATAGTGGGAGCATGGAAGGGAATGATCTATGATCAAGACTTGCCTATGTTTTTTGGGGCGAAGACTTGCAATAAAACTGTTTATTTGTAAAACAAGAGTCCTCATAGAGTATTGGAGGACGAGACTTCGAAGTAGATGTTTATAGGAGTGAAATTGGATGTGAGTCATCTACACATCTTCGATAGTCCAGTATACGTTCACATTCATACAAAGAAGAGGACTAAGATGGAGCCGTTATCAGAATAAGGCATTTTTGTGGGCTCTAGTGAGGTCTCAAAGGCCTACTGATTATACATTTCAGGATAGGAAATTTATCGTTAGTCGCGATGTTATATTCGAGGAGGGAAGAACCTTTAGGAGATCTCATGATAGAAAGCCAACAAGGGTAGAGGATCTAGAGCAATGTTGCACGAAGAGGGGATGAAGTAGGGACGTTTTTTGGAAGCGGGGATATGGAAGCGTCATTTCCCAAAGATCTAGGATATGAAGTGTCTCGGACGCATCTACCATATATATATATATATATAATTTTTTATATTTTTTTGCATTTATATTAAAAAAACATCCAAAATAACAAATTAGCTGTAGAATACATGAAAACATGCATATATTTACATAAATCAAGATAGATATGGCATTCATTTTACATCAATGATTACTTATTCCAACACCAACCATCTAGATGTATCAACCCTCTAGAATCTAGATTCCTCTTCTCTTGTCTAACCTTTGCCTCTACTTCGATACTCTAGGGATATTAGTCAACATTACCCAATTATGATCAAACAACCTAATCCAAGCCTTTTAATATGGTAGAGAAAGCTTAACATGCCTAATCAATGATTTTGACTTGAGTGAAGGGTACATTTTTGCTAAGGCCATCACAAAGGAGTTCAACAATCGACAACACCAACATTGGGGTACATATAGGGCTTGATGCTTTTGATTAAATGCCAATCACATGCCCTCATACATGATATAATCCAATGAGACACCACAATCCCATTGACCCTGAAAACTGCTAAGTCTGCTGAATTTTGAATGGGATATGAAATTCTTTTTTCTCCATAAGAAGTTTGATGAGGTGGGAACCACTCTCAAACATACTGGGTGATTTCATGGTAATGTTAAAAATTCAAGTAAAAGGATGGAGATGAAAAATAAAGGAGAATGTCACTTTTACTTTAATAATTTAACATTACCAGTAAATAGCATCTAGGAAGTGTCTAGGGAGCATCAAGGGGCACCTTGGGAGTATTCTGAAAGTGTAGTTCCTCACATAACTCTTCGAAATTTCCAAAAAAAAAAAACAAATAAAGCCCTGCGGAACCGTGTGAACAATCCACCTTCTCTCGGATCTGCTCGCGATCCGCTGTGGATACACACCCGAACCTCCACAGATCTGCACTTGGTACTTTTCGGATCCACGAATCAGGCAACTAGAGTTGCGGATTGGGCCCTCACGGATCCAATTTTCCAAGAATTGCCAAAAAATGGCGGATCGGATCTACAGTTCTGTCGAAGGATTGGTGGCGGATCCGTACGAGACGTGGTTCTGCCTCCGGATCCTTGGGGGGGGGATCCAGGATTGATCTAGAGTGAGAGGCTCCTGAGGTTGACTAGGGACTAGCAACACCAACATCAGAGAAGCAACCCATAGATCTGGAGGACGAGTGAGACGATCCTTCGAGCTCTACCAGGAGAAGGCTGAGATGGGTCGAATAGACCTTAAGACATGCTAAGGAGCATGTGGAGGATCATAGCAGCACCTTAAACCAAAGCAAACCAGCAATGAGATTTTCTAGTTACATGGCCTTGATGAGCAACAACTGTGATTTCGAGTCTTCTACTTTTGAGGAGGTTACAAATGTGTAGGTTTGGAGGGATGCCATGGTGGAGGAGTACAAATTCATCACGAGGAATGATGTTTGTGGCATAGGGCTGTAGGGAGAGTCTTTGATCACGTCTTGATCATAGTATTAAAAACAGAACCGGTGACCAGACTAGTCCACCTAAGAAATCGGGTTTCAAACCGGAACCGGTCAAACCGGGAGTGGTCAGATCTCAATGAATCAATTTAAAAAAAATACATTAAATAATTAATTTTAATGGAAAAAAAAACTATTTTTAAGATTTAAAACCATGATTCCAAGCCAATAGAGACAAAATATGCAAAGTTTGCTCATTTATATACCATGTAAAGGTGAATATATCAAAATGGCACCGAGTGCAATACATATCATCGACAAAATACAGAAGCAATGACGCTCTAAATGGCCTATAAAGTCTGAAAACAATGCTACAAGCTATGAGGCCATTGGCCTACTACAAGACTACAAGTCTAGACTCTACACATGATCTCTCATCAAATTCATCGCCACTACTAGACATAGGATCATCATCAGGAGCTACATAGACATCATCTGGTTCAGAGTCAAAGGATGCCTCAGCCTCATCTGCAACCTCAGTAGCACTACCACCAATAACAACAAAAGTGGACCTATTGGAAGCACGAGTTGGTCGAGTTGTACGACTAATGCCTTCCATTGGTTGTTTGCCTTTCCTTGATGTAGCTACTAATCCTGGTTCTGATGGCGCCCCCAAATCTGCTTCATGCCCCGCTAATGCCATGTCAATATCAAATCAACCTCAAACACTGCATCTTCAGTCTTCTCCACCCATTCTGATGTTGGATCAATATCATCCAACACAATGGGATCTAGATTAGGTGTTTTGTTCATCATTTGGTTTTGCCTTAGTCGAAAGTTGTATTGCACGAAGACAAGATCATTTAACCATTTTTGTTCCAAACGGTTTCTCTTCTTCTTGTGTATGCGCTAAAAAGCAAACCAATTGTGCTCACAACCTGAAGCACTGCAAGTTTGGTTGAGGACTCTAATTGCAAAGTTTTGCAATTGAGGACATTGGCCGCCAAATGACTCCCACCAATGTGCTGCAAAGAAAAAGACATTAACTAGTAACTTAGTTCATTTCATTACATTTTTACAAATTACAAGTATTTATAGATAATTTGAATTGTAAATTTGTAAATAATTTAACTTGAAAAGAAAAACAAATTGGAATTTCTTACATGGTTGATCCACATCTCTGGCCATCTTTGCCAAGTTTTTCGTAAAGGTACCAACTGCCATACTGAAAAGAGTAAGTTGTTTATGTATTTCCAACTGGTTTGCGTGGATAGGGACCATGCGCTCCATGCAATCAATCAATCCAACTCTGACCTCCCCATCCTGTAGATATCCTAGCCGAGCTTTATAATGATACTTTGGGTTCAAAAAATACCTAGTTGCATGTATAGGACGATAGAGTTGATTGTTCCATCTGTTATCAATGATCTCCCATATATAGCCATATTTAGCTAACCTATCCTTGTAAGCTGCCTGTATTTGCTCCTTTGCCTGATCCATAGCGTAGCGCATTGCCAATTTTTCCCCATCCACCATCCTTAGCACCTTAGCAAGGGGCTCTGTAATTTTTACAAGCTCTGTAGACCTTTTCCAAAAATAATTGTCAAAAACTTTCTTTTGGTGTCTTTTTGCCATCTTGTCTACGAGCCTACCGAGATTCAGTCCAATCTTCAGAAGAAAACATTTTTTGCAGGTTTTTCTGTTGAGAATTGAGACATTGCAACTTGAGGAAGTGAGTTGCAAATCTCGTAATTGCGGGCCTAACAAGATTTTTTCCCCTGTGTTTTTCCTCATTAGGATCAATACCCATGAGTGATTGTAAATGTATTTTGTAATGCACTTGGCATGCTCTACAATGTTTTTTACCCACTCCACTTTGCCTATGTCCCCAAGCATGAGGTCTATGCAATGTGCAACACATGGAATCCAAAATATGGTCCTATTTTTGGACTCAAGCATCTTTCCAATAAGAACATGGTTTGAGGCATTATCTGTGATGACCTGCACAACATTTTGCTCCCCCACTTCTTGTATAATGTCATCCAAAAGCTCAAATAGAAGGGTTGCATCCTTCACCTTATCCGATGCATCAATGGATCTCAAAAACATGGTTCCTTTAGGGCAAGAAACAAGGAAATTAATGATAGTGCGGTTCTTTCCAATTGGTCCATCCATCTGACATGATGGAACAACCTATTTTGAGCCATGACTCTCTATACTCAGCGAAACACTCATCAATGGAAGAAATCTCTTTTTGCAAAAGAGTTCCCCTCAAGTCATGCACACTAAGGCCTTTGAAGCTCTTTCCTCTAGCTATAACAAAGTCCCACAAATACCAATAAGGTGAGCGAGAAACATTAAATTGGATATCTGCATCATACCACCATCGAGCAATGTATCGATAAGAGGTTTCTTTGCATTGTTTTTTCCAATGTTGATCCAAAGTGGGTTGACAACTTGGCTGGGAGGAAGTGGGATTAACAGAGGATGAGAATTAACTCTGGATGTTTGGTCTCTTTGTTCCTTTTGATGATTGGCCAAGAGGAGAAACATAGTGAGAGGGGTCATTGGTGGAAGGGATAGAAGAGGAGTCTTGAATCTCATAATCATCATACCCACTCTCTTTCATGGCTTCTAATAATTCCCTCTTCGTTGCAATTTCATCTTGGATGGCTTTCTCCCTAGCCTTATTCTCCTCAAACTTTTCAAACTTGGAAAGGTATTATGCCTTAACGGGACCTAACACTTCATTTGGTGCTTCACATGGCTTTACTTCGCCTCTTATCCTAGCCAAGTGTTGTTTCAATCTAAGAATATCCCCACCTCCAATAGGTTTATGGAAAAATTTGCATATCAATTTTCCATCAATCACATCACAATGAGCCCATGCACTGTCCTTGGCTTTTGGAGCCATGTTGGCTTGAAATAATTAAAATTTGCAAAGAAATTTTCCATTTAAAAAAAATTTCAGCTAAGATAAATGGAAAACCAAAGCTAAATTTAGGAAAAAAATGCACATTGTAGCCCACAAAATTTGATAGCAATAGCATAAAACACATAAAAATTTTAATACATGGACAACAATGAAATGAGGATTTTTTCAAGTGAAAATCCTTTCCTGGAAATGCAAACTAGCTTCCTTGGCCTCCTCTTGAAGATGCCAACTCTATTGACAGCTCCAAACTATCTCCAAAATAGCTCCAAGCCTCTAAGATGAATACTCCAGCAAAAACTCAACACTCTCCAAGCTCCCAATCAAACTCACAAAAGCTCCCAAATGAGATGTGTGAGACAAATGAGAGGGGTAACCTCCTTTTAAAGGCTCAGAGAGGGTGTTTTTGGAAGGAAACAAGCCTTGTTTTCACTCGAAAACCACTCGGAACCTTCCTAAACCGCGTTCAGTGCCGCGACATTGGTAGTTACTCGACTAGTTTAACCATAAACTGGTCGGTTTCGTCCTAAACCTGCCGGTTAGCATTGATTTTGGTGGTTTTTTGGAGAAATGTCGGCCTAAACCGGGTTTTTCTACTCGGTTTGAACTGACCGATTTGATAGGTTACTGGTTCAAACCCACTGGTTTTAATACTATGGTCTTGATAGATCTTCAAGATTAAGCATTTAGCTAATGCAATTGTTGAGAAGTACAAAGAGAGGTTCATGGTGAGAGGGTTCTCTCGAAAGGAGGTAGTGGACTTTGAAAAGACATTTTCTTCTGTCGCTAGATATGCATCTATTAGGGCAGTCATATCTATTGCTTCAGAGATGAAGTGGAGGATACATCAAATGGATGTGAAGATCGCCTTCCTCAATGGGGTGATTGAGGAAGAGGTGTATATTGAGCAACCTCAAGGCTTTGAGGTGCATGGGAGAGAGTTTCATGTATGCAGGTTGAAAAAAGTCCTTTATGGGCTGAAGCAAGCTCTACGTGCATAGTATGCCAATATTGATGGATATCTTCTTGGTTTGGGCTTCACCAAGAGTGAGGCAGTCTCCAACTTGTACTATGTACTTGTTGAAGGTGAGCCACTTGTCTTGGTACTTTACATTGACGATCTTTTCTTGACGAGATCAGAGAAACTCATAGGGACGTGTAAGGAGGACCTTGCTTCATAGTTTGAAATAAACAACATCGACTTGATGCACTACTTTTTGGGATTGGAGGTGTGGCAACAACTACGAGAAATTTTCCTTAGGCAGACAAAGGTTGCAGTTGAGATCTTGAGGAGATTCAGGATGGAGGATCACATGCTTATGTCTATACCGATGATCACCGACTTAAAGAACTTGAGTGCTTTTGAGGGTGAGTTGGGGGATCCCACACTATGTTGATAGATTCTTTGATGTATCTACTTAACTCTAGGCCAAATATATGTTTTTCTGTGAACACATCAACCAATTTATGGTGGAGTCGGGACAAGTTCATTGGGTGGCAACGAAGAACGTGTTGGGATACCTGCGAGGTACAATGGACCTTGGATTGAGATATGTTGGAGTTGGTGGAGTAGATCTGCAGGGTTATGCAGATATTGATTGGGTTGGGAATGCTGTGGACAAAAAATCCACATCTAGATATTGTTTAAGCTTGGGATCGACCATGATCTTGTGGTGTAGCGGGAAGCAACAGTCAATGGCACTTAGCTCAACGAAGGCAGAGTACATGGCAACAAGTCTAGCAAGTTGTGAAGCTGTATGGCTTCACAAGATGCTCACAGGGCTATTTAGTCTTGAGCTGGGGCTAACAGTGATACATTGTGATAATCAAAGTTGCATTGAGCTCTTTGAAAATCCGATGTTTCATGACAGGTCCAGACATATAGAGATCAAACCTCACTTCATTAGAGACATAGTCTACATAGGTGTTGTGAGATTGTAGTACATTTCCACAAAGGAGCAAGTAGTAGATATTCTCACAAAGCCTTTAGTGAAAGGGAAGTTCATTTTTACAGGGACAAGCGAGGGGTGATGAACCCTTCATTGTTAGGAGGGAGTGTTGAAGTTCTTGGTAGCTTTAGAAGGTCTTGTACATTAGCTTGGTGTCTTAGCATTTAGAAGATGATCGATTTCCTCTTTAGGTGCTTCCTTTGTGGAGTAAGTGATTTATGACTTATTTCCTAAGTCTAACTTTGGAAAAGTACAATAATTAAGGTCAATTAATTATTGTAGACTATTAAGCCAAAGTACTAAGGATAAATAATTTAATTATTTAAGTGACTTAAGTATTTAAGAATGAGTATCATCCTTTCAATCTGGTACAACACAATCTACAAAGTTCATTTCCATATGTGCAATTATGTAATCCAATTGATCTAAAAAAGAGAAGTCTCCATGAAGACCTCTAGAGACCTTGCCAAAGGATCCAAGAAGGGGTTTGAAACCCTATAATAACAATGATCCACAAAATGTCGTTGCTAAGCAATCCTCTAGATGAAAAGAACAAACACTACCCTCAAAAAATTGTAGATCTTTGGTTGAAAGAGGGCAAAACACTATCAAGCTAAAGTACTAAGGATAAAAGATTTAATTATTTAAGTGACTTAAGTATTTAAGGATGAGTATCATCCTTTCAATCTGGTACAACACAGTCTACAAAGTACATTGCCATATGTGCAATTATGTAATCCAATTGATCCAGAAAAGAGAAGTCTTCATGTAGACCTCTAGAAAACTTTCAAAAGGATCCAAGAAGGGGTTTGAAACCCTATAATAACAGTGATCCACAAAATGTCATTTCTAAGCATTCCTCTAGATGAATAGAGAAAACACTACCCTAAAAAATTTACAGATCTTCGGTTGAAAGAGGGAAAAACAAGAGTGTGTTGCTCTAGAATAGGGGCACAAATTTGTAAGATGTCTCCTTGAATCTGCTAAAGTAAAGTCACCTATTTTCAAAGTACCTAAAAAGTGCCAAAGAAGAAGGATGTTGGTGAAATAGAGGGTAGAGACCCTAAGAAATTGTGCAATGTCCCTTAAAACATTGAAAACCCTAATTTTCAGAGTTGGAGCAACCCTAAAATACACGTTGAAAATTGAGTCTTGTACCTAAAACCTACTCTTGGGCAATTTTTATTGGCCACAACTCTGTCAAGCTAGCTTCAACTATGGGTGAAAATATTGGCATGTATAGCCATAATGAACTCACATAAATATATTGTGGAAGGGAAAAATCAGTGCTACCATTAATGTGCACAAGAGAAAGGAAGAGGAAGTTCACACCCATCATAATACCATGTTGAGATCATGAGAGGGAGAAGGATTGAAGAAAACCTCCAACGATGTTCTAATATGCATGAACCATAAGTACATCATAAAGAAAAGAGAAGATGAAACCATGAGGAGAAACAAAAGATTTGGTGTGTATAGGTTAAAGCATCATTCCCATAGTCTAAACAATCAATCAATAAGAATCAATATGATGAGATGTTATAATTGTTAGCTTAGCTTGAGTTGTACATTTAATAATTATACACAACTTAAGTGAGGTGTACTTTTAAGAAGGGAGGCATCCCTTCAAGAGGCCTTTATGGGCCCACATAACAAGGGCCAAATCCAAAGAAAGTGAGTAATCTAGCCTAGTCAAATATATGATAAAGAAGGTGCTCAGTGATAAATGACCATATGGGAAGATTACCATCATTCCAACATTAAATTTTGTTGATTATAAATAATATCATTTTCATTAAAATCATGTTTAAATTCATGCTTTGGAAGAAAAATTTGCTAAAATTCATTTATGCCTTAAAATTAAATGAACATGTGATTCAAGTTTATGATTTACCTTACAAGAGGGTGCAAGATAAAGAAACCAACATATTTTCTTCTTATTTGAATGGTATGCCTTCAAATGTGTTGTGCATCTAAGTTTGCACCCCCCCAAACGAATGGATGCCCTTGATTGTATGGTCAAGACTAAAAGGTTCTCTATAATGCTTGAAATGCATTCTTTGAAATGGTTGATAGAATGGGCATAGGCTACAACATGTTGGAAGGGTAGTTGGAATGTGGTTGCCTTGATTTCCCATTCATGCACCCAAATCATGGTATTTTTAAGGGGCGGAATATAGCTAAAAGGCAATTTTTTCAAATAATGTTTTGAGGTTGGCAGATATTTTATATTATTTGAATTGCTCATATTTTTCCTTATATAAAAAATCCTTTATTATTTTTGGGAATAATAGCCATGCCATATATCTCATTAGGAATCATATTTGCATATTTTTAAGCAAACAAGAGAAATTTGGTATCATTTTCACCTATTTGCAAGCAAAGAGTAGATATTTTCAGTATAGATACTTTTCAAGCCTGTGGTATTGTGTGTCTTATGGTATTTGATGTGATGAGGCCTATTTAAGGGTTAAACATCGATAGCTTTCAAGCCCATGGTATTGAGTGGCACATAATATTCATCCACTTTATTTGATGTGATAAAGGCTATTAAAGGTTTGATATACTTGATTGTTGGATATATAATTTAAATGCTCGAGTATATAGTTAGAAATGCATTATCTTTGGGTTTTATTTTTTTATTATAATGTTACATTGACTTGATACTACTTGAACAAAAAATGTTATTTCTCTTTAGGTTTTCAGTTGAATAAACTTTTTTTTTTTTAATCTTTAAAAAGGTAAATATATTGATTTACATTTTAAAGATTTCTAGATAAGAATCATGAAAACTAAATTTATACTAGTATATACCCGTCTTAACTTTGAATATGTTATGTAGAGAGATGGATCAAATCATATGAGCTGAAATATTTTACCTAAAAAGAGGGCACTAAAATAGTTTATTTATAACTCATTTTTTTTTTAATCATTTTTTTTTTAATGGAGACGTCAAATCCACCTTTAGGCACTGAAAGAATTGCATATCTCCCTCATACTGGGATGTAAAAAGAACGTATTGGTGGATTTTTTTTTTACTTTCAATTGCTTCAAGGAACTATATATCTTCCTCATACTAAGATGTAAAAAGTACCTATCAATAATGATTTTTTTACTTTTAATTTCTCCCTCTCTATAGAGTTCATATAAATTATTTTATTTAAGGAGGACATTGAAACTTTTTATTTATGGCGACATTGAAATAATGTTTTGTTATTAATAATTTTTTAAATGTCACTTGTCAAGTGCATGGAAACAATTGCACATCTCCCTCATACTCGCTATAAAAATTAAAATGTGCCTTTTGGTACTATCTCTCTCTCTCTCTCTCTATATATATATATATAATTTTTTTTTTAAAATTTCTATATATATATATATATAAAGTTTGTATTAAAATATTACTTGTATTTTTTTTAAAGTAACATTATGTTATATAAGTACTGTTTATTTTCTACAAGATGTATAGTAGAAACCGGTTTTCTGATCTGATAATTACTACCTTATGATCTTTAACAATTTATCTTATGCCACTGATATAATTGAGCAATTATACATAGGAAATACCAACAATAAATGCAATAAAAATAATAGGATCATAAAGAGACCCAAACTTCGGAGAAAAGCCAACAATTCTTCTTCTAGGAGAAATTTTCTTTAGCAAGGTTTACAATCCAAAGTTGTTTAGAAATCTATGCGAAAATCCAAGTCCAAATACCAGTCAAACCTAGTCAATTTCCAATCAGGAAATGCTAGTCAAACCGACAAAAAATACCGATGTTAACACCAACAATTAAAATTTTGGCCTGCAGTCAAGCTTGGTCTTGCTATCCACTCGACTTGCAGTTAGATCCGTACTCGACCAACTCTAGTCAATTGTCAACTTCAACCAAACTTCAAACTTTGTCAAATCTCTGTAAATTCGGCTCTATCTGCTCCCATGTGCGACTGCTCTTGAAGATATGATGCGATGATGACTGGTCAAAATGAAGATGTCTCATTGTGTATATATACTTGTCAAATGAGGTGAATTTTGACCAAGGGATAGACCCTTTCATGGTGGGGCTGACTTGTCCCTTTTGAGTCTACATGAAGCAAAAAAATAGAATTTTAATTTTAATCTTCATAATTCTTCTAGGCCAACTTAGGTGATTTCTCAACATGCGAGAATACCACACCTCCCGATGGTACACAAAAAATCAACACTCCCTCTTAGCAAGGGAGGTATTCTACTTGGCTGCAACAAATTTCCCCTTAGCTAGAATGCTCACCAAGTATGACCTCTTAGGACTATTCTTATCGGGATAACTAATCCTCAAAGAATATCCGTCCTTTCACAACTACTCTTTCCATGGATGCCCTAATGCATCCCAAAAGAGTATTGAATGCCATATGATTATCCAATCCCTCATTTTGTCTTCTGGGTGAAGACCAAAATGATGTGTCTATCTCCCTCTAAACTACGAAGGACATATCCCTAAGCTTCCCTTTTGGCTTAGGAATTATGGAGTTTCTTCCAAGTAAGAAACTTATAATCAGGCTCCCTCTTAATCAGGGACTTGCAGTAGCAATGATGAAAACATCCCGTTGCTCATGAAGAACTTCTTTCGTTGATGTCATGAATTGAGGAGCCTTCAACTTTGGGATCTCTTCATAAGGCACATATCATCCATCACTTTCATCCAAGAGCCATGTCTTTTAACAAAAAGTGATCTATCAGTCTTTTCGTTCGGTCTAGCTTCATGCCATGCTGCTTTCCTTCGAACCATATTTCTTCCAAGGATCTTTCATCCCGCCATATGGCTATCAACCTGTTGAAGACGTATACTTCCCTTTGACAGGCCTGCATAAGCTCATCAAATCAAGGTTACTTGGGAGCGGGAGAGGGAGTGCCATTTTCAGAAGCTCCCAGTCTGGGAGTGTTTTTTTTTATAATATATATGTTTTTATATATTTTTTAATATTTTGATGCATATAAGTCAACAAAAGCATGTAGAATGATGAATTAGACATAAAAAACATAAAAACATAGATTGAACCATATAACATCAATCATCTAGAAGTTATAATCTTCTAATCTAGAAGTTAGAAACATACAACATATTGACTCTTGAGTCTCATGATTCATCAATCTTAAAGTTTCAAGTTTTCAAAATTCAATATATAACATTTATCATCATCGATTCATTGATCACCATAGCTGTACTTGTAAGCTAAGAGTAACATTTACAACAAAGAATATTTAACATGAAATGAAATGTTATAAAATGAAACAAAATGAAACAATTTTCAAATTTCATGAAGTATCATATTCATAATTCATAATGAGTTATAAACTTATAACTGCCAACTTCAAACTTAAATTGTCATATGTTGTTTACAAAAAATATCATAATAAATATGAAAGAGTCAAGTTTCCAACAGTTATAAAAAGTTAAAAACTACTAGAAACTAGAAAAGACTAGTAAATCTATTTTATCTATTGCTCGACCTCTTGTCACGAGAAATGTCCAATTTTTGAAATTTGAGAAAATCGTGGTAATGGTGGTCTTCTAGGGCTTGGCCTTAATGCTTGTTGACATTGTCTTCCCTCAGAAAATATAATTAACAATATGTGAATAATTTCTCTAGAAATGTTAAAGGGTATTTGTAAAGTGTAGAAATTATATGCACTAAGCATGCATATGTCCTAGATCCACCTGATCTCACACTATTTAACTTTATGCAAGAGACTGAATCATTCCACTTGTTAATCTTTTGTGGAAAATTAATTGCACACACATGTAAAGCATAAATAAAATAATCGCACATAACACAGTTGTTTTTAACCGGGAAAGCCTGAAGCTGAAAACCCCCAACTATATATTATGTATCATGGAATCATATGACAATCCTCATACAAAGCTTATCAAGCTCTCAGTGTAGTACAATCGTCATACACTAATCAGGAACAATCTTGCAAATCCATGCACCGATCTTTGCCCTCCTGCTACCTTGCCTTCACTGCGCAATCCTTGCTGAAGAATAGCTCTGAATGAATTCGAATTACCCTTACCTTGACTGCGCAATCCTCATTGGCAACTCCAATGTGTGTGTGATGCAATCAATGCATCACTATAGTCACAACAGATAGTCTATCTTGCCCTTTCACCTATCTCTCCGTTGGGTCTCCTGGGAGGCATGCATACTGCTTGTAGTTAAGCTAGTATTGTTCGGTTGATTAATGAGTTATTATTTGTGAATTAATTAACTAATTAATTCACTCCACTCTCACTAGTGTATCATTTAGTTAGACTAGATACAACTAGCTCGACTGAGTCTAATTGAGTTAAACTAAATAAAACTCCATAAATACTTCTTCCAATTGTGTCATAACTCTGCCACTTGAGTTCTAACTGAGTCCCCCACGCATTAGCTCCGGTAAACCCTTGGGAATTGCGTAATTCCCTCAATCCACTGATGTGCCACATCTGTGCACTGAAACAAAGTGCACCAAGAGAATAAGTTGTTTTTTAGTGTCTGATTATTATTAAGAGCTAATAATATTCGACATATCTATTTTTAGACTGGAAATCTAAAAACAGATTCCGCCCAAGATGTCTAAAAATAGAATTCCATCTAATTTTCCAACTTGGCCAACCATCCACAAATAACATCCTGCAACTCATAGAATATGATCGACATGTCTAAAAATAGACTTGCGCCAAAAAATAGCCTACGGGCCCACTTAGTGAAGGTGACTCTTTTCACTAAGCTCATCATCTTGTTGCAATCTCAACACTCCCTCTCAATAAGATAGGGATTATCCTTCACCTCGATACTGCCTCTATAATGTTATTTGAATTTTGCTCTTCGTGAGCGCATTAAATCGGAGATATCACATCACGATCTCTGTGCGGAATGTCACAGGAAACAACATGATCTTTCGACGCACACAATCTACGATATGATGATCTAGGATAATAATATGGGCTGATCATGAAACATCAAGTTAACCGAGAGTTTAATGCAACTACGATTATCACAATGTATCACTTGTGGGATCTAAATGTGAATCAGACAAACCAACCGGGATCTTACTCATCCGGATAGCCTCATACGGCTTGACTTGTGCCATGTGCGCTTCAAGTTGAGCCCGAGTGCCACGAGATCTTGTTTCTGTACCAAGCGCCATAGCGGGGGTTGGGGGAAACTTCACCCCCTGGTTCCGCTCTCAGCCGTTCGGGAGCGTTTCGACGCTTCGGCAGCGCTCGGCACAGCTCCACGAGGGAACGTTTTAGGGAGCGTTTTAGGAAGCATTTAGGAAGCACTAGAGGGAGCATTTTAGGGAGCGTTTTTTAGGGAGGGAGCGTTTTAGGGAGCGTTTTTTTTTAGGGATGGAGCATTTTAGGGAGCTTTTTTTTAGAAAGGGAGCATTTTCGGGAGCCTTTTTTTTAGGGAGGGAGCATTTTCGGGAGCATTTTTTTTTTGCTTAAAGACTTGGTCCTAAATGAAATTTCTTGCTCTCCATTTGCTTAAATCATCCATTTGCCAACCTAACTATACTGTCAATATAATTTGTGTATCAACTATTTTTTAACATATTATGATACAATTCCATTTGGTAATGGCCGTTATTTTATTGTAAACCCAGGAAAGGTACGTCCTTTAACAATCTTGAGACACAATTTCCTACCATAAAGTGGAATGGATTTTGTTCAAACTAGTTGAAAAGCATACATCATATTCCTTTTATGCAAGGATCAACTGCCAAGATATGAGTAAAGGCTAATTTTCATTAAGGAATAAAAACAAAAGCTTATCTTTAAGATTCATTGTGTTGTAGTTATTATAAGCAGAATACATGACCCTTTGAAACTCAGTATTTAATTCAACAACAATTTCTCTCCACTGTAAAAAGGACCTAAATATTATGAAATCATTCTTTGTACTATTGTTAATGCCTTACACCTACTCCTTTCCTACATTGAAACCAAGTTGACAGTCCTTTGCAATCAAGATATGCCATCTTATTGGAGACAGTGATGGATGACCGAAATATTTGTTGATGTTTCAGGAATGCCTCTACCCTTTTAGGTCATGGCCATATTGCTTGCATGAGATGGGGGCTTGTGTATTTTCCCATCTACTGTTTCTTAGAGATTTTTCGACCTTAATGGAAAAGTGGGTAACAAGTTGATGAAAATGCAATTGCTGAAACTTTGGATAATTAATGATATGCCTTCTAGGTTGAATTTCCCATTTCCTTAAAAGAAATTAATTTATTCCTTAGCAATACATTCTACGTGTTCTCCACCTGTTGGACATGACGAATACCTAAGCATTCAGCTATAGTGCAGATCCCATTCTCCCCCGGGGGACTCACTTACGACTCTAAGATTTTAACTCTATTATATTTTATTAGGCAAGATCCCATTTTTTTTCTTAAGCGGCCATCACATAAAAAAGCATGTGGCTTTTTGCACAAAGATATCAAAATCAAAGCCCTAGTTTAAGCTGCCTAATGTGACCCTTACATTACAATATCTTACTGTATCTTTTAAGATGATATTCTGTTAGATGTGTTCCAAAAACTTGATGTATCATGTGATTTTCTCAATATGTGTTCATTGTTTATTAATACCATCGTTTTAAAGATTTTTATATCTTTAAAACCATCTAGATTTCTATGGTTGACAATTTTCACATTATTTCATCTAAGACACCACAGTTTAGGGCTTTTTCATTTTCTTCTAGGTTACATCTTGGGAATTTGTGTAAATATTTTATTGGATCATTATCTTTAAGTGGTTGTCTGACATAAAGTATCTTCTCTTCATTCTTACATCTTTACAAATACCCTTTAACGTTTCTAGAGAAATTATTCTTCATTCTTACATCTTTACAAATACCCTTTAACATTTCTAGAGAAATTATTCACATTTTTTAATTATATTTTTTGAGGGAAGACAATGTCAAAAAGCATTAAGGCCAAGCCTTAGAAGACTGCCATTACCACGATTTGCTCAAATTTCAAAAATTAGACATTTCTCGTGGCAAGAGGGCAAACAATAGATAAAATAGATTTACTAGTCTTTTCTAGTTTCTAGTAGTTTTTAACTTTTTATAACTGTTGAAACTTGACTATTTCATATTTAATTTGATATTTTTTGGAGACAATATATGAAAATTTAAGTTTGAAGTTTGAAACTTTGAAGTTGGCGGTTATAAGTTTATAACTCATTATGAATTATGAATATGATGCTTCATGAAATTTGTAAGTTGTTTCATTTCGTTTCATTTTATAACATTTCATTTCATGTTAAATATTCTTTTTTGTAAATGTTACACTTAGCTTACAAGTACAACTATGGTGATCAATGAATCGATGATGATAAATGTTATATATTGAATTTTGAAAGCTTGAAACTTTAAGATTGATGAATCATGAGACTCAAGAGTCAATATGTTGTATGTTTCTAACTTCTAGATTAGAAACATAATCTTCTAGATTAGAAGATTATAACTTCTAGATGATTGATGTTATATGGTTCAATCTATGTTTTTATGTTTTTTATGTCTAATTCATCATTGTACATGCTTTTGTTGACACATATGCATCAAAATATAAAAATATATAAAAATATATAAAAATATATATATTATAAAAAAACGCTCTCGAAACACTCCCCAAGCAAGGAGCTTCGACAATGGTAAACCTGGCTCTAACGCATAATGCTACAGATTAGAAGATTATAACTTCTAGATGATTGATGTTATATGGTTCAATCTATGTTTTTATGTTTTTAATGTCTAATTCATCATTCTACATGCTTTTGTTGACACATATGCATCAAAATATAAAAATATATATATTATAAAAAAACGCTCCCCGAAACGCTCCCAAACCGGGAGCTTTTGACAATGGCGCTCCCGCTCCCGCTCCCAAGTAACCTTGTGCCATAGATCCGATACTGAAAATCCCTCTTGATGTGCTCTTTCTATTTGTCTGCCCAATCTGCATCCGTGAAGCCATGCAACTTCACCTCATCCGTCTGTTTGTACCATAAACCATACTCAGATGTGCCCCTGAGATATCTCAGGACATGCTTGCCTGCCTTCCAAAAGAGCTTGGTAGGTTTAACCATAACTTGTGAAAGCTAGTTCACCGCATAGCATATGTCCGGTCTTGTATTGACTAAATACATGAGCGAACCCACCAACTGTCAATAAACAGTGGCATCCACTACCTTTGCCGATGTAGCATCCTCTTTCTTCCAATTTTCTGGAAGAGGAGTGTCGATAGGCTTGCATCCTTGCATGTGAAACTTCTCCAGTATCTCCTTGGCATACTTGCCTTGAGACACAAACAGTTCACCTTCCCGCTGCCATATTTCCAATCCAAGGAAATAATGAAGGAAGCCCAAATCCTTCATCTCAAACTCCTTTGCAAGATCTGCCTTGCATGAGTGTATCAACTGCTCATCACCTGTTAGTATTAAATCATCAACATAAAGTAAAATTATTAAAAGCTTACCCTCCACCACAATTTGGTATAGATTTTCATCCACCTAACTCTTGGTGAAGCCAAGTCCAGTGAAATAGTTGTACGTCAGAGTGTACCATGCAGGGTGCTTGTTGACCCATACAACGTTTTTGAGCACACACACATGCGACTCGCTGCTAAAGATCTCAAATCCTTTAGCCTACTCAATGTACACCTCTTCCTCAATGATCCCATTAAGGAACACGGTCTTCACATCCATCTAATGAATGTTCCAACCCATTTGTGATGAGAGAGAAAGGATGGTCCATATGGAAGAATATAGTGCAACAGGTGCAAAGGTTTCTTCATAGTCAATCCCCTCAATCTATGAGAAGCCCCGGGAAAAAAATCTTGCATTATACTTCTGGACGCTCCCATCAGTAGCTTTTTTTACTTTGTAGATCCATCTTGATCCTACAACTCATTTTCCCACCGACCTTGGAACAATCTCCCAGGCACTGTTTCTGACAATGGAGTCATACTCCTCCACCATGGCATCCACCCATGTGGGCTCCTGCGCTGCTTCTTGAAAAGAAGATGGCACTGTCACAATACAATTGCTCATAAGAGCCATGTATCTAGTATATCGGTCAGGTGACTATCTCTGTCTACGCTATGATGTAGGGACTCCTACATTCTGTGCTGCATCAAGCTTCAGTCTCTCAGCTTCTGTGGTACGCTTTCTGCCTTGTCTGATGTTTGGTTTTGCATGAGTGGACTCCTCCACTCCATGAATCTCCTCCTGTGGCTGATCCACATCCAAAGGTTCATCTTTGGGAACAAGAAGTTCCTCCTCCGCATGCAAGTGTAGCTCCCTCTCAAGCGACAACTTCATGGCTTTCACCTCATTGAATTTTATATCCCGTCGCACAACAGTCATTCGACTGTCTGGCAAATACACACAATAGTTATGGGGTGTTTCTGTCTACCCCACAAATATCCCAACTTCTGCAGTCGGCCCCAGCTTCTTCCTGGCGTCCTTTGTCACATGAATGTAAATAGGTGAGCTCAAAATCTTCAAATGAGAAATATCAAGCTTCTTACCAGTAAAAGCTTCTTTAGGTGTACTCATGCCAAGTACTCTACGAGGACAACGGTTTTGCACATAAACCGCAGTGTTTCATGCTTCCACCCACAAGTGCATCGATAGGCCCTGGTCATGCAGCATCGCTCATGCAACACCCATGATCGTCCTGTTCTTTCTCTCCGCGATCCCATTCTGTTGTGGGTTATGAGGTGCTATGAGTTCTCTTCGAATTCCTTCTTTGCTACAGAAGTATTTGAATTCGCCCGAGATGTATTCACCACCATTATCGCTCCGTAGAGCTTTCACTTGCTTCCCCGACTCCTTCTCCACCAATGCCTTGAACTCACAAAACTTTGAGAATGTTTCACTCTTCTTCTGCATGAAGAAGATCCAGCATCTACTTAGAATAGTCATCAACAAATATAACATAATACTTGTGTTTTTCTGTTGAAGCAACCGAGAAAGGTCCACACATGTTTATTTGAATTCTCTCCAGGATCACCGAAGCACGGCTCTCCTTCTCATGAAAGGTGGTCTCACAAACTTACCCATTGTACATCCCTTGCACTGATCTAACTGTGCAAGATTACCCTTGGGAATTTCAGTAGAAATATTCTACAAAATCTTTGAAGCGCCATGGTGAAGATGGCCCAATCTCGTGTGCCATAATTCGCCCTCATCCCGTCTCACCACTTCTTCTGCTTTTCCCACCATTGCACCGCAGCCATATACCTCTAGTTGTAGAGATTCTTAATTCGAACCCCTATCTTCTTGGTTTGACCCGTTATTTTATGTCGAAGGAAGGCTTTTCCCTCACTAAAAACAACATCATAACCCTTGTCTTCCAGCATTGCAACTGAGACCAAGTTCTTCTTTAGAACTTGAACATGCATAACATTCTTCAACAAGAATGGATTACCGGACTCCCTCTCAAAGGTAATGGTCCCAATGCCAGTCGCACTGTACCGACCATCGTCACCCATCTCTATATGCATCTGGAGGTCCTTCTCCTCCAAGTCACTAAACAACTCTTTGTCTCTCGTCATATGGAAAGACGCACCACTATCAAGATACCACACCAATCCCATGACACTTAAACCAAGTAGCATCAAGAGAGAAATCAAGTTCAAATTGCAAGGCTAAGGCCTCCACTGCAGATCCAGCAGCCTGCTTATTATTCTTCTTCTGTGGACAGTTAGTGGCAAAATGTCCATGTTCGTGACAGTGAAAGCACTTCACTTTGGACAAATCCTGCTTCTTCACTTTAGCACCGGATTTTGAAGGATTTTTATTCCCCTTCCCTTTCCTTGCTTTGGTAGCCAAAGTGCAATTCTCTTCATCTTCATCCTTCGATGAAGATCCATCCCTGGTACCCCACCTTATCTCGTCCTGCACAAGATCCGACCAATGTCTCTCCCATCTCGGTAGTTTCTCTCATTTACGTAGCCTTATTATGCTAACTCTTCTGAGCCGGTGATAGCTACAAGCTCACCAATTCTTCATCATCAACAGTAACTCCCACACTTCCTAGTTCATCCTTGCAATGGACAAACTTCATGAGGTATTTTGGAATACTGTCGCCCTTCTCCATTTTTATTTTTCTAAGCTTGTTTTTAAGCGCCAACTTCCTCTAGTCACTTCTGCTTTGGAACAAATCTGTCAAAGCCTTCCACATTAAGAATGGAGTGGATTTCCCGTGAAGGCTGGACACAATATGGTCCTTCACACCTTCCAACAAAATTCTTCTCGTCTTTGTTGTCTTCTTTTGCCAAGCATCAAGTAATGCAGCATTGCTAGATCTCGGCTTAGGAACATCGCTATCGATGAACTCCTTCAGTCCATTATCCTCTAGCACTGCCTCCATCCTATCCTTCCAAGCTATGTAATTCAAGCTCCCATCAAGGGCATACTCCAATCGCAACCCATTGAAAGCCATTTCAATGTATACTCAACTTCTGCACCAAGAATCTTCTGTAGCAAATTCGAATTGTCCACCGGCACAAACTCACTTTACAATTGCAATCTTCAATTAACAATGCTTCGATACCATGTAGAAATTATATGCACTAAGCATGCATATGTCCTAGATTCACCTGATCTCACAATATTTAAATTCTTGCAAAACACTGAATCATTCCATTATTAATATTTTGTGGAAAATTAATTGCACACACATGTAAAGCATAAACAAAAACAATCGCACATAACACAGTTGTTTTTAACCGGGAAAGTCTGAAGCTGAAAACCCCAACTATATATTATGTATCATGGAATCATATGAGAATCCTCATACAAAGCTTATCAAGCTCTCGTGACAAGACAATCGGCTATACATCATTCAGAATAATCTTAAATCTGCAACCCATCTTTGCCCTCCCGTTAGCCTGCCTCCACTGCGCAATCCCTGCTGAAGAATAGCTCTGAATGAATTCGAATTACCCTTGCCTTGACTTCGCAATCCTCATTGGCAACCCCAATGTGTGTGTGGTGCAATCAATGCATCACTATAGTCACAACAGATAGTCCATCTTGCCCTTTCACCTATCTCTCCACTGGGTCTCCACTGGAACTGCCATGCACTGTAGTTAACTGTTGTATTGTTTAGTTGATTAATGAGTTATTATTTGTGAATTAAATAACTAATTAATTCACTCCACTCTCACTAGTGTATCATTCAGTTAGACTAGATACAACTAGCTCAACTGAGTCTAACTGAGTTAAACTAAATACAACTCCATAACTACTTTTTCCAACTGTGTCATAACTCTGCCACTTGAGTTCTAACTGAGTCCTCCATGCAATAGCTCCAGTAAACCCTTAGGAATAGTGTAATTCCTTCTGTCAGCTGATGTGCCACATCTGTGCACTGAACTGAAGTGCTCCAAGAGAATAAGTTGTTTTTTAGAGTCTGATTATTATTAAGAGCTAATAATAATCGACATGCATCTATTTTTAGATTGACGATCTATAAATAGACTTCGCCCAATATTCTAAAAATAGAATTTCATCTATTTTTCCAACTTGATCAACCATTCACAAATAGCATCCCGCAACTTTTGAAATATGATCATCATGTCTAAAAATAGATCAAAAGCAAAATAGGCTCAAACACTCTATAATAATACCTTTCACTAAGCTCATCATCTTGTTGAAGCTCAACATAAAGATGTAAGAATGAAGAATAATTTCTCTAGAAATGTTAAAGGGTATTTGTAAAGATGTAAGAATGAAGAGAAGATACTTTGTCAGATAGCCACTTAAAGATAACGATGCAATAAAATATTCACACAAATTCCCAAGATGTAACCCGGAAGAAAATGAAAAAGCTCTACCCTGTGGTGTGTCTTGGATGAAATAATGTGCAAATTGTCAACCATAGAAATCTAGATGGTTGTAAAGATTTAAAAATCTTTAAAACGATAGCGTATTAATAAACACTCAATACATATTGAGAAAATCACATCATACATCTAGTTTTTGGAACACTTCTAACAGAATATCATCCTAAAAGATACGGTAAGATACTGTAATGTTGGGGTCACATTAGGCAGCTTAAATTGGGGCTTTGATTTTGATATCATTGTGCAGGAAGCCACATGCTTTTTTATGTGATGGCCGCTTAAGAAAAATAAATGGCATCTTGCCTAATAAAATATGATAGAGTTAAAATCTTAGAGCTGTAAGTTGGTCCCCAGGGGGAGAATACGATCTGCACTTTAGCTGAATGCTTAGGTATTCGGCATGCCCAACAGGTGGAGAACACGTAGAATGTGTTGCTAAGGAATAAATTAATTTCTTTTAAGGAAATGGGAAATTCAACCTAGAAGGCATATCATTAATTATCTGAAGTTTAAGCAATTGCATTTTCATCAACTTGTTACTCACTTTGCCATTAAGGTTGTAAAATCTCTACGAAATAGTAGATGGGAAAATACACAAGCCCCCATCTCATGCAAGCAATATGGCCATGACCTAAAAGGGTAGAGGCATTGATGAAACATCAACAAATATTTTGGTCATCCATCACTGTCTCCAATAAGATGGCATATCTTGATTGCAAAGGACTGTCAACTTGGTTTCAATGTGAGAAGGGAGTAGGTGTAAGGCATTAACAATAGTACAAAAAATAATTTCATAATATTTAGGCCCTTTTTTACTGTGGAGAGAAATTGTTGTTGAATTAAATAATGAGTTTCAAAGGGTCATATATTCTGCTTATGATAACTACAACACAATGAGTCTTAAAGCTAAGCTTTTGTTTTTATTCCTTAATGAAAATTAGCCTTTACTTATATCTTGACAGTTGATCCTTGCATAAAACAAATATGATGTATGCTTTTCAACTAGTTTGAACAAAATCCATTCCACTTTATGGTAGGAAATTTTGTCTCAAGATTGTTAAAGATATACCTTTCCTGGGTTTACAATAAAATAATGGCCATTACCAAATGGAATTGTATCATAATATGTTAAAAAATAGTTGATACACAAATTATATTGACAATATAGTTAGGTTGGAAAATGGATGATTTAAGCAAATGGAGAGCAAGTAATTTCATTTAGGACCAAGTATTTAAGCAAAAAAAATGCTCCCAAAAATGCTCCCTCCCTAAAAAAAAGGCTCTCGAAAATGCTCCCTCCCTAAAAAAAACGCTCTCGAAAACGCTCCCTAAAATGCTCCCTCCCTAAAAAAAACACTCCCTAAAACTCTCCCTAAAGCACTCCTTGAAAACCAAGGAGCATTTTTCCTGTTTAGGGAGTGCACTTCCAAAAATGCTTCCCTCTGGGAGCGTTTTCAGGAGCGCGCTCTCGATGCGCTCCCAAAACGCTCCCACTCGGAGCGCTGATATAATTGAGCTCCCTCGCAAGCCTGCATCAGATATTATTCAATTATAAATATGAATACTTAAATCAAGAATTACCTTAGTGATGATCTTTTATCATGACATCCTTCTTGTAAGCATCGACATCCTTTGTTACAGATTGACACATCTCCTAAAGATATGTATTGTCAAGGGTCTCTTATCTTTTCCAGACTTCTATCAAAGTCCACATATCTTCCCAGGAGATTTCCTAGTCAAATCTTCGTGGCTTCCTTGGATGTTGATTGCTTCTTTCCATGGTTTTACTTCCCACGATCTCTTCCTATTTCATTCCTTGGAATTTCCATTGTGCAATTCCTTGATAATGTACAATCACCTCATATTCTATATGAGGACATATTAGATTTCATCTAGTGAAGATCAAGCCTTTTGGAAACCTGTGTATCAGAAGAGTTTCTGCTTTCTATATTGATCATACTTCTAAAGGTAGAAGTATACTACCTGCAACGACATGACATGACTTCATAGCATCTAGTGTCAACATATATATACATGTACCTCATTCTTTCCTTTTGAGTCATCCTGCAACAGGTGTCCTTAGAATGAAGAGTTTCATTCCCTTGACCTGCTTCATCCATATGTCATCATATCCTAACCCCAGAATTATGCAAGTCAGAATTCTAGATGAAACCTTTTCCTTTCTTTCTAACCAGTGAAACCAAAGAGGACTCCATTAGAAAATGTCAACCCCTGTTTCCATATTGATTATTGAATGATGACCCCTGATCCAGATGACTACCTTCCATAAGTGTTGTTTTTTAGTGAGGTACCCAGGAGCTACTTATCTCATAGCATAGTTGTCACACATCCTCATACGACGAGTGCTCGTACTTCAATGATTTCATCATGATGCTAATTAATATACAATGCTTCCTAACATACCGTTTTACAACCAATAGATACCTCTTAAAGAGGAAGATGATCTCAATCATAATAGAGATCTTTCACTTCTTCTTTCTTAGGTTTCTTTGAATCTGGTTCTTCCACTTCTCTGGCAGCATGACCTTCTTCCTTTTTCCTCTTGTCCTTATTAGATTTGGGACAATCCTTCTTATAGTGCCAATGTTCATCACATCCATAACATCGTATCTTGTCCATGTTTTTTCCTTTCTTCCGAGGTCCATACTTATCGAATCTTCCCTTTCGTCATGGTAACATAGGCTTGATTGTCTTCATTTGATCCTATATCAATTTTAGCTTTTAATCTTATCTCTTCTATCTTGCATAGAGACCATAGATCTTGGAATGGTGTTACTTCTTTCTTCCCATAGATACTTGAAGTGAAGTTTCCCCATCCCTCTGGTAGAGCATTCAACATCACTGTAGTCATTTCTCTATCAAACATTACTTCTCACGATTCTTGCAGTTGATCTCGTACTTCATAAAGTATGAAGTTATTCCTTCTCTTGACATCTTCAACTTGAATAGTTCTTATCTCAAAGATATTAACTCCCTTGCAGTACCCACCGAGAACAACGCCACCTATTTGACATATATTTCGTTTGAAGATTCTAGTTTTGAGACATAAGGGATGAGAGAGTCCTGGGCTCTTATGTCTCCCTTCATGTATTTGGCATGAGCTTAGATATCTTCTTTTGAAGGTTTAGTTGATGACCTTTTGATATAGTTCATGACTTCATTCTCAATAAGATTTGGATCTGTCTTTTTCTTCCATGCTAGAAAGATTGAAACCCCAACCAATTTGTTTTTCTCTTAGCAAAAAGACATTTTGACAGATTTAGATGAAGTCATAAATATACTTACTTGAATAGGTGCTTTTCTTCTACAACCAACTTCCTTGTTGATGACGATGTCTTAGATTAGCTTCTTCAATAGTGGTGAATGAGAGATATATCACCTTGAATCCTTCATGATGATGATGATCAAGGATGGCTTCATTTGATTTCAACACCAAATAGTTGTTGATGGCTTCTATACGTTGTCCTTGATGTATAGGTCCTTGATCTAAATGGCTTTCCAATTTCTGCAAACTGCCTCTTTAGAATTGAATGTAGATTTCTAACTTTTGCTTTGTTGTATCCTAGAAAATTGATCCTTGATCTCTTGGTACTTGAGTGTCTTCTTGCCAAATAACCCTTTCTTGTCTTCGACTCCTTAGCTTTGATAACATGTTGAGAATTTAGTAGGGCAGTGTTTAATTCAATTCTCTTACTTGATAACTGCTTGTGTTATACTAGTTATGCTTCTTTGACTTGGATCTTATCTTCGTTAGCTTATTATGTCTTTCATCAAGTCAATTATCAAATCACAAGAGACACAAAGTTTAGGCTCTTCAAGCCAGGGCCAAAAACTCTCCCTTTTGGAGAGGAAAACCCAAACAAAATTCTTCTTATAGATCTTCCATTGACAAGTACCAAGACCATGACATAGATCCTTGACTTCAAGTATTCCTCCAAGACCCTTGTCACTATCCCTTACTGCTTTTCTCGGCTCCTTTTGTTTTACCCTCCTTTTCTGCACTATCCTGCACTGTACCTTAAAGAAGCTTGTTCTCTATTCTAGCAGTCCTGATCAAAGTGCCTTTTGATTCCAACCTCGGCTCCCTAGTGTCCTCTTCTTGGTCCTTCCTTCCTGCACTGTTTATTACTATGGTAATCCTCCTTTATGCTGTAGTTACCCTCGACCCCTTTTTGAGATATGCGAGAGGAGTATAGTCCGAAGTCGGAGATGTATATACTTCAGCACTGAGCCTACAAATCTGCCTCAATCTTCTTATATATATGCGAGATATGGTGGCCCAAGACCGAGGCTTCTATATCCTCTTCTTCGCACTTCTTACAGTCTTATTTCCTTCGCTATCTAGCCTTCCCTTTATGCAATGTATTGCAGACTAGCTCGAGCTTCTAGACCAAGTCTTATCCTCTTCCTCGCATGCCTTCTAGCCTCTTCCTTCCGCTGTATATCCCTCTTCTTCTCGCACTGCAATTCAGATCTATATTGTAGACCTTGACTGAGATAGATGAGTTACAATGAGGCCGCACCATCTTATATATAAGGACTGTCTTCCATCTCTTAGGTTGACATGATAGGAGTGTAAGCCGACTTCATCAATGAGTGTTTTTCATCATATTTTAAGTTGACTTCAAGAGGCCTAGTGACAAGGTCTTGGAGAATACTTTTACATAAACAATTTTTCTTTTACAAGTGTAACATGACTTCATTGACATGACTTTTATTATCTTTACGACAAGATGACAAACTCCTAAAGACATCAAGAAGAAGTCTTTGACCTATAATAAAAACTTCTTGCTCATGAAATGCATGAGACAAGAATTATAAAATACATTTTATTATCTTTGTGTTCTTCGTTATATAAATTCATAATTATAAGTCATTATGAAGACCGAACCTAGTTACACTTTTCAACACAAGCCCAAAATGGCGTCTTTGTACCCGAAACACCGAAACGTGATCGAAACACAACTGAAATACCTGGATGGCATCTCCTGATTTGGAAACGCCACTGAAATGCTGCTGAAATGTTTCGGTGGCATTTCAACCTAATTTTGCCCCATTTCTGCCCAATTTTGCTCCATTTCCATGACTCTTTTGCTTCTGTAGGCTCACTCATGCACCCTAGAAGGTTGTGGCACCCCCTTCTATTGCCAAAATAGATCTAATGTAACATCAAATTTTATGTCTAATCACTCCACAAACTAATTTATCTCTAATCAATTTGTGCTGTGGTTCTGCTAAAAAAACAAGTTCTATTTTTGTTAATGAAGATGAGGATTAGGATTATAAGATATGTAATTATACTTGTCATTAGCTCATGTTATGTTTTATTTTAAGCACATATATCCATGTATAGAGGCTGATTTTGGATGAAAAGCCTCATGGATAAAGGTTGATTTTTAAATTTTGGATGTACAACCTCATTTATAAATATAATTTTGGATTTTGAATCATTTAATCATCTATGAGAGTTAGCATAGACTGGGTTTTCCTTCTAAAATGTCATTTATGTGTCTCATTTTTTTTTCTTCTTGCAAGGTGCATTATTAACTTATTTGTAAAAAAGTTGAATACCTACATACATACATACATGCATACATACATATATACATACATACATGCATACATACATATATACATACATACATACACACATGGTGTTTCGCTCGACATTTCCATTTTTGGGGGGTCATGTTTTCAGTTGTAACCGTTTCAGAAACTTCCAGGCTTTTTTTGCATTTGTGTAACTTAGCTTCTCATTTTCACAAAATGTTAATTTAGTTAACATGTTCTTTGCTTAAGATAGTTACTTCATAAGGTCATAATTAATTCCATTAGACCATAAGCAATCATATTAATAATCACTTGACATTAACTAATGAAAGAACATTGAATGAATGAGTAGAAGACAAGCCAAGACAAAGGTACACAAAGATATGGCACAAGCCAGAGAAAAACCCTAGGATGGGGAAAACCCTTGATTAATTCATCTTATTATTCAATATCAAGTGTTCAACAGAGAGAGTGCATTGATGGGAACATAATAACTTGCCAATGACAACACTGCACCTAAAATGAGTCAATCTTCTGGTTAGGGCACCTGAACATAACAAATGGATCTGGCTTAGGGAAAATCTTTCAACAACATCCCTCATAGACTTTCCTGTGCTGGCTCTATTAACTGATCCATGACCTTATAGGATGGACTGTGGCATGCAACATTAGCCCACAAGTAGTCTTACTCAATGCAACCAACTGTGTATAGCAGATCTGTCCTTCAGGATAACTGAGTACCTTTCAATAAGCTCCAACTGTCTAGGGGATAATCTCAATGATTTGATACAACAGTTGGGCACCAAAGTAAAGGTCCTTAGGCCTATGGATTTGGCTGTAAGGGAGACTCCTCACTATGATCTTCTAGCTGCAAGATAAACCCACCATAAACAAGCCCTAACCACAACACAAATCTGTACATGAACTCGGACCAGAACTCAAGAAATACGCTTCCTCCCACGCTGCCACAAAAAAACCCAGATCATGCTTCCACCCACACTGCCTCATGAAAAATCCAAACCATAGTGCACCCAATTCGCTGACCAAATCGCAGGGACATCTTTGATGATCAATGTGTCAAAATGAGGTGAGGAGAGTTTCCTTATATACACTTTAGACATGAAATTTTGGAGGGAAAATTAAAATTAAAATTTCAAATTTTCCCGCCTAAACCAAAACAAGACTTATAACATTTCTTTTGAATCTATGTTGCACGAAACTTCTAGGAACCCGACGTTTCAGGCCGTACCCGTACCCGAAACTCGGTTGAAACTCAACCGAAACTCGACAATCATGTAATCATCTATGATACTTATTGAAGACTTGGTCTTCCTTCTAAATCGTTATCTATGGGTCCTATTCCCTTTTTTCTTGCAAGATAATGTGTTATTCACTTAGTTATAAATATATTTTTTTTATATATATGCATATAAGATGTTTCGGTTATTGTTTCAACCGACGTTTCCATTTTTGGGAGGTGACATTTCTAAAGGTACTCGTTTTAGAAATTTCAAAACATTTCAGTGCTTCGTGCAACTTAGTTTTGAATGAATAAATATTTTCTCTTATCCAAATTGGACAAAATTTATATCGATTTTGGTCCTCTCGAAAAGAGGATTATAATGGATTTATTATCTCCATCAACTGAGGAGACCAAAGTGGAATTTGGCCATAGTTTCCAATTTCAACACTCCCTCTCAACTAGGGAGAATTCCACTTGCCAATCCATCTGCTGCCGTGGATCATCATGCCATCCTGTCATCCTGAACCATCTCTGTCATGTCTGCTCTGCTCTGCTGTACACTGATGTGAATAATAAAGAAGAATTGATCGAGAGTGAGTCACAAGACCTTGCCATTCTCCCCTGACCCATAATCATTATAGAGGTAAAAACCTCAACCAAATTTGATCCCAGATCAAGTTGTTGAACATCATGCATCCTAGACATAGAGAGTACAACATTACACGATGCGTCCATTGGTAGTGCTATGGTCTCTATCCTCATTGCCCAACTCATTGGCCAGATGAGAGGTACTTCTCATGTGTCCTGGACTACATGGGTAGGATGATGCAAAAACACCAGTATAGAACGAACACGCTGCTCATGATCATACGTAGGGAAAGGACAAACCACCTCCTACAAAAACACATCACAATCACATGTAGGGAAAGGACGAACTGACTCCTACAAAAACACATCACAATCACATGTAGGGAAAGGACGAGCCACCTCCTACATGCATGCAAGAACACAGATAGTACGGAAAGGATGAACCGCCTCCTATCGACATGTCAACCATTAATCGTAGGGAATGAGCATCCTACATGTGGGGAAATGATGAACCACGTCCCACCAACATGTCATCATATGCCTACATGCATCTCTTACTGGGGTGTTTGCAGGAGAAGGTGAACCACTCATCTTGCTCATATGCCATAGGAGAAGGTAAACCATTTATCCTATGCATGTCTCATCACCCGTAGGGGAAGGTGAACCACTCACCCTACACACATGTGTCCGCAATCATAATGGATGATGAACCATTCACCCTGCACACATGCCAACCATCATGAGGTATCACAGGGGAAGGTGAACTACTCACCCTGTTCTCATCGCACCACTAGGGGAAGGTCGCTCATAACTCAATAAGTATCCCAAGCCTCCCAAGAGCCCCCAAAGCTCAATGCCAAAAATCCTTACATATAGGGATTAGAGCCAGGCTGCTTTCTAAAAGCCAGGATTAGTTCTTGGTGATTATCTTGATGTCAATAGGAGCCTCATTGCTCCACCCACAATGGAAATTCAGATCTTGTCTCATAAGCATCTTCTGGGCAAGCAAGTGAAGCACTAGAAGGACAAGGAGGAAAAAAAGGACGAATTCATCTCTTCTCTCTCTCTCTCTTATAGCTTCCACATAAGGAGTAGGAAGTCCGCATGTGTAACAGGAAGTCCGCATGAGGAACGAGAAGTGCGCATGTGTAATAGGAACTTGACATGAGGAACAGGAAGTCCACGCTTCCACATAAGGAGTAGGACGTCTGCATGTGTAATAGGAAGTCCGCGTGAGGAACGAGAAGTGCGCATTTGTAATAGGAACTTGACATGAGGAACATGAAGTCAACGCAAGGAATAGGAAGTGCATATGCGTAATAGGAAGTCCGCATGAGTCAAAGGAAGTTCACATGATTTGTAGGGATCCGAATTTTTGATTAGATTAGGAGGCTTGAATTGGAGAGTTTGACCGGGTTTGACCATAGGTGTAGGCGTGTCTCTTGTGGAACAAAAAAATTTCTGTATTGAAAAAGGTTGTTGGGTTTTTCCCTTGTAATGGTTAGTTGGATTTTTGAAGTATAATTGCTGAATGGTATATTGGAATAATTTAAAAGAAGATCAACATCAAAATTAATTATTAGTATTTCGGAAATATTGTGCTAGTCTATATTGCTCTTAGAAATTCAACAAATGTAAGGCAATAAGGGCTTTTATGCATTCCACAAATGTGCCTTAACTTGCTAAAAATTATTGTAGAAAATAAAACCTTGGAAATGTAGGGTTTCCATTCTAAAATATTGCTACGAAGGTGATGCCATATCATGCTGGCAGCAATTAGGTTTGTTAAGTGTAATATTAAAATGACAATAATAACAATAATAGGGATTATATCCCTGCATTGTGTTATGCAATGAAACATGGTTTATTACAAGGCCTTCATAACAAATTACAAAGGTTTCCTACAACAAAAATCATCATATAAATAAAGTGCAAACATGAAGCCTTGCATTAGTGAATGTGCAAAGGGCCAAATAGATGGAGTGTTGTACAAGAAATGAAGTGATCAAATCCCAAACTAGTAGGGAGAATATCTCCCCTTGTCCACCATCAAGGATAAGCTCCAAATATTGTAAGAGGATCAAGTAGATGCATGTAGTGTGCCATGTGTGGCCCTCAATGTGCAACTCAACCCTTAGGAAAGCATCCTTTATAACCATCTAAAATAAAATAATATATGTGCCAACTCAAAGAGGCGAGGAGACTCTCTAATAGAGGTCAAATAATGCTAAGCATAGCTGAAATAATCATGCAATAATAATGAAAGAGTATTTGGGAGAGGTGTGCCCTAGAATAATATGTTATACAAGTACCTCAACCACCCAACAAATAATGAAATAATGTCCATAAGAAGTGCATTCTCGAGAAATGTGGCAACCTCTCCAATGTTGATAAATAATAAAATACAAACCTTGACAATTGTGTCCAGGATAGGAGTGCTCCATCCAAAACCCTAAGTCTCCTCCAAGGAAAACCCTCCAAGTGTGAACAATTACCAATTGTAGTAGGGCTCTCAAGCAGTTAACTCCCATTAAAATAAATTGGATCAAATTAACCATTGAATGGTTAAATCAACCACAATATGTGTGCACAAAGGTTAATGATTATATAAAAGTATAGTCCAATCTTCCAATAGTCATCAATTGATTAAATCAACGTGAACACGTGTGCCAATAAGGGGGTCGTGCTTCAATAAGTGTTATAACTTGCAAATAAAAGTTATATCTCCTAGCAAATCCCACCATGAGAACAATACAATGATAAAATAGAAGCTCAACCTAGGTTTGTGCCTAGGGTGCACCACCATTGGACTACAGAGATGATAATCTTGGTCAAAGAAAGGCTTGATAACCAAAGATGTATGTAGTGTCTGTCCACTCAAAATCAAACATAGGAAATGGTGCTTAATAAGGCTACTAACATCATCAAACATATTTCTATTAGTTTTTGTAGCATCGAATGTGCTCTAGCCACAAAATTTGGAGAGGCTAGAGTACATGAGATCTCCAAAAACTAGAAATCGTTTATGGAAATTCCACCTAGAGATGGCTTAATTAGATTATTAGCCGATTTTTAAATATTTCCTAAGTCTAAACTTTAGGGAATGTGGTTAATTAATCAGAATTAATTAAGTCAAGGTGAGAATTCTCTACTCACACGGATCGACTTCAAGATGAACCTAGCCCTTGATTAAGATATAATCTTTTCCGTTGGAGTCCCAATAGAGGATTACAAGAAGTCGATGGGCACTTGGAGAATATACACTAGAACACTAGAAGTTCGATTTCCTTGGTAGATGGATTTCTAGAGTAGCAACAATCAGTTGTCGGAGAGGCAGAGATCGAAGCAGTGAGTGAGGGGCAGGGACAATGAGTTCGAAGGAGATTTTCCAGATCCAGAGAGTTAGGTGCAAAAGGGCCGAGTTTCCTCAGTGAGGTTGCGCAAAAGCTTCAGAGGCAGAGTTCGATTTGGCCAGACAGAGGGTCGATTCAGTGGTTGGAGGCTAGGAAGATTTCCAGAAGGGGCCAATTAGTCATTCTCAGAGGCTGGATTGGGAAGATGACTTGATCAATTACAGTTCCAGGTGGAGCGTACCAGTGGCTGCGTAGGTTTGATGCAGAGGCTGACGCAGGGGTTTCGTGGAGCCCAGTTAGAGCCAATTTTGGAGCTGGATCAGTGCCGGGTGAGACAAAATTTGTCTCACTAATTTTTGTGGCTAATTTCTCCTGTAGTGGATTTCCAGTTTGTGCATCCAAATTGTACTCATATTTTCACTGCTGAATAATAATAAAAACCCTCACTGTTGCACCGATTTTCCCAAGTTGGGTTTTTTCGAGGACAATTGTCCAAAATAACGGTGTTATTTTATGTGTGTGTGTGTGTGCGTGCTAGAATTTTCTCATTTTCCAATAGTGTTTATTTCTGTAGTTTTATTTGTGAAGGTTGCTGTGTTTTTATTTCGATGTTGCCGTAGTAATAAATTGAATAATTAATTTATCAGTTAGAAGAAATAATACCAGTTGCTGCAATAGGATTTCAGTCTTGAAATTTTCACAATTTCCACTTAGGTGATATCCAACAAATGTTACATTGTTAAGTCATACACCTAGGGCAATCCCACCAAGGTGAAGTGCACTACCTCAACGCACACCATCTAACCACATCAACATCATAAGAGAAGGGGTCAATAGAAAATTCTTACCCATCCAATCATCAAGCATGTGCCCACCACACATCCAACTCAAGATTATGTAGACCACGACGTCTTAGTGATCAACAAACATCATAACATCCACACACCATGTAGAAGTCGCTAGGAAGCTCCAACAACATCATGAAACATCTACATCTTAACACTGCCATCTAACCCTTGGGAGTTAGAACTACTATCCATGAATAAGAAGTAACACATCCAACATAAAATATATACCAAAACCACACTTGGATGAGATAACATGCTCCATAAACATCAAATATGCAACCAAGGAGTGGTCAACAAGGGAAGCACATGTCAGAAGAGTCAAAAGACCACTAAACTAGTAAGCATAGTCATCCATCCAAGGAAAAGTGAGACTCCCCCAACCAAAGAATTCCATCAAATGATCTAATGCCATGAAGAAAAGGGGCTCCATGAAGATGTACCTCCCCAAGTTGGTCCAATGCATCAAGTTACCAACCACAGATTTCCATTGAAGTGATGAAAATGACAATGTGGAACCTCATACAATATGAGGTGTAACACTTCCCATTTTCTTAATTAGACAAGAATCACTAACACAAAGCTCCCTCTCAAGAAAGGCTTTTCAAAGAGCCAATACACCCTTGCTCTTAGAGAACAAGATAAACCCCTCAAGCTAGTTATCTCACTGTGATACCAAATGTAGAATAATATTCAATGATAAACCTATGCAATTGAAGCAATGCTAAGTTAATGTTAAGAAAAACGAAAAGGATAATATCATATACCCATTACACAAGATTTACTTTAGAAACACCTAAATGAGAAAACCAACAAACTTTGAGATCCACTTCTTTCTCATTATATTAATGAAGCGATTCATAACACGATATATAAGTATTCCACAATGTCATTCAACCCAAATATGCTAAGTGGTCTTAGAATATAATGGATATGAAACCATAGGCCAAAAGGTTCCCATAACGTACCCATAGACCATTGATTGTGATGAGACGCAACACCCCCATCCTTCATTCTTGGTCAAACATAGGTAGATGTTTCTTTTATAGAGTGTTGGAAACACTGAGAGGGGGGTGAATCAATATTTCAATTACAATTAGTTAATTATAAACATTTTTGATCATGGACAATAGAATAATAATCAACAACACATTGCAAGAGCAGTACACAACAAATTTTTAGGTGGAAACCCCTTTGGGAGAAAAACCACCAGATGCTTTTCTAATATTTTATAGTACAATAATGCTTTAGCTCCAATTGAAGGGGAAGCCCCAACTCTCTAGTAATCTAGAAAAATATTCAAGTTTATTAGGTAGTTCCAACTCCTGAAAGGATGCTCTCGCACCTTGGTTTACTAGCTCCAACTGGAAGGACACTCCAATGCTTTGGTTTTATCAACTACAACTAATAGGATGCTCCAACACCCTGCAAACTCCATCTTGCCCTAACACTACCCTGCCACCCTGGTGTATTTTTAGGTTCCAACCTAAAGGAGACTTCACTCTCCTGCCTTGCACCACCCAACCACCTTGAGAAATAGGGAAACAATTGTGGGCTCCTATACCAGTGATAATGGCCCACTTACAAAGATATTTAGTGAAACCCTAACTACTAATATGTGCTTCAGATATACAATGAAAACTAGACTTCTTCAACTGCTGCAAAATGATGTGACAATGAAACTGAGCAACAATTAGTTTGAACAATTCCTGTACCTCAGATCTATTGATGTCGAAGTGTGCCTTCACTACAGAAAATATTGATGCTTTTGCTCCTAATCTTCACTTGATGTAGATGAGGTCTCTTAACAACGTGGTTTGAGCAACTGTGGTGTAATATTCCAAATACAAAATTTTGGGGTTTTCTTGAAATATTAACTTCAGATAAATTTATATTCATAACAAAAGATTGCCATGTAAAATATGACAAATACAATTCAGCAACACAACAACAACATGACAAGCGGAAAATGATCTTAGCATTTTATTATAATAGATAAACTGGGGTTACATGCATGTACAACCAAATTAGCTGAGATGAGATGCTGGCCTTTGGGATAATCTGCTGCGCTGCTACGTTGGCCCTCCAACTGAACTGAAATGGCACTGCTAAGCTCTCATGTGAATTCTGGATGAATTCACCAAAGGGAGATGGGTGCTCGCCTAGTCTCTCTAAATCACCCGAGGGTTTCCAACCTGGGGCTACCAATGGAGTAGAGAACCGAGTTCTCAATCTCACATGCAAGAAGCAATACTAAATCCAAGATGATCTCTAATGGCCTTTCCTCTTTTTGTAGATCTGATGGACTCCTCTAGAAGCTCCTATTTTATTATTATTCTAATCATTGAACACATTTCCCTTAGTGAAAATATTCTTTTTAATGTGGGAAAATGGTCAATTGGCCACCATGCCTCCTCAAGTCACTGAAAATCCCTCCTAGCCATCCTATCCTGTAGATCTTCTTGTTCCGGTTCCAACGAGCTATTACACTAAGGTGTTTTTCCAAGGATTCCTCCCGAAATGCCACCTTAGGCACAATTAATTGAGTTAGGCCCATTAATAACTCAATTTTCTGAAAGTTTTTGGAATGCAACGGAACAAAAGGCAAATTGTGCAGATGGTGGAATATACCAAGCGAATACCACCAGATCTCGTAAGAACTCCTCAAAACCCCTCCAAAATCCTCCAAGGCCCACCAATGACTCCAACTTGCACCTGTGAGTTGTGACCCATCTTCCCCCAACTCTGAAAGTCCATCCTAACCATGTCATAAGGAATACTAGAAAAAGGAACATTACAAATCTCCTCTGCCGCAAGATTGATTGCCCTCATGTAATCCAAATATGTGGACCAACCTGTTGGCCCGATGCAACTGAGACCCAATGCCCAAATCCCATACCAATCTTTGACTGAGCATGCCATCAACAAATCCTACTGGATCCCAATGCCACCAAGAACAAGCATCAATGCTCAGTGGCTCCTACTGTGTTGTAGCTCTGGCTGAGAATGTTGGCTCACTGATTGCGTCCCCACTCATCACCTCTCTCTAGTCCCACCCCCTGACTCATTCCAATGCTAATCTTGCTCTCCTGATGGCGGGATGGAATGCTGAAGAGCTATTGACCTGTATCCTAGTGCGAACTGAAACCTATAGTACTCATCATGTCTAAGGGTCCTCGCTTCACTATGCCCATGACTAAGAATATTGTACCATAAATAGGATACCTACTCATGACCTCCCGCCAATCTAATGTATGGACACCTGTGCAAAGAGTATGTCTACTAGGCTGATACTGGTCCATGCTCAACTCTTGATGCTCTGCCCAATCAACCAACAAAATCTACCTAAGAAATCCTGCCTCTCTCCCTATAATGGACCCAGGTGGGCAAGCTGTGCTGCAAGCCCTGTCTATGTACTCCTAGAGAGGGCTGCTACTTGAAAATGTTGCAGCTTTGCTGGCTGCCACTACATCTGCGTGCACCTCATCAGTGGGTAGACCCAAAGATGGATGTACTGTTGTCTCCCTCGCCTGATAGGAAACTCCACGCACCTCTAGCCCACCAATCCTCTGCAAAACTGTCCTGCTAGACTCCAACACCTCCTAAGGACAAGTGTCTGTAAATACCGCCACCCCGCTAGCTGTCTGTCCATCTGTCTGCTCCTCATCAATGGTTGACCCCAAGGGTTGCCGCTCATCCTCCTCCATTATGAGCTCAATGTGATCCTCCGACTGGCTCTCCACAAGAGGCTCAACATGCATACTGTGCATATCATCATCCTTAGCTGACTCATGCTCAGCTAGCAACTCACGCTGAATCATCACGGGTGACTCATCATCTTGAATGTCTCCCATAGGGTCCACTGGCTGCTCACCAAACATATTGGAATATAAATTTGGCCTGTTGTCCACAACTCCGCATGATTGCTCATGCTCCCCAGAGGTATCCTCGTATGACCTGATGGACTCATCCAAGATAGAGTCCTCCTTTTGACATATAGAAGGAATGTCCTCCTGCTCTACCTCTGCATCTTCCAAGCATGAGTGGTCAGGTCGCCAAGGTTCTTTGCAGATGAATCAAGAGGTATCCTCGTAGGATCTCATGGACTCATCCAAGATAGAGTCCTCCTTTTGATGTATAGAAGGAATGTCCTCCTGCTCTACCTCTGCATCTTCCAAGCATGAGTGGTCAGGTCCCCAAGGTTCTTTGCAGATGAATCAAAGACCTTTCCTACTCAGCTCATTCTTGTTGCCTGATCCACCAAATTGGGGCAGTTCCTCCTTGGTCAACTGTCTCATGAATAGCCCAATGTTCTGCTCAACCAACCTTTCGGCTAGCTATTAAGCAACAAGTGAGACAAACTGCTCTCTCCTCCAAATGCTCAACAATATAGTCTGCAACTCCCGGCAAATGGCATCACGGCCCCTCATACATGATGACAAAATTGACTGCATGTGTGCTACGATTGTGTCAGGATGATGTTTCCTAATGCCAAAGAAGCATTGGAACATCTGTAGGATCAAGTCATCACACTCCAGCTCAAACATGAGGTCATAAACTCTAACCAAGGCCATGACTTCTAGAGTCTCTAGCCTCTTTCCAAAGGTAGGGCCCTCACTGTTATCCAAATCCTGCAGAGTCTCCACTATCAACCTGAATACTCTCCTCATAATGTTATCACTGTAAGGAGGTATAAGCGTGGTCAACATCAAGATACTACTAAGACAAGAGGCAACTGGAAGTTTGACTCCTATACAAGGATGCTCCAAATACTTGGCTTGCATTAAGGCAAGCATGGCTGGTTTTAGAGCCCAAATCAAACTCTTTCCATCTGACTGATGCACCTTGGAGAGGAGTGAAGAAAGTTCTTCTAGTTTGAGGAGGGCTTTGGGTGTAACCCCCATACAACTCAAATCTGTCCCAAGTTTGAAGATTTTGTGTCCCAACTCTGCTCTGTTTGTGGCTGCCCTTGCTGTAGCAAGGTAAGTATCCCCTTGGAAAGGGATCTGTTGATTGTTGCTGCTTGTTTAGGAAGAGAGTTTATGAAGTTTTTATCCATGTTTATGTTCAGGAATGGCAAGTACAGCAAGTTGTTTTTAGGAATGAAGGTATACAATAAATAACCAATTTGACTCCACACATAGACCATATCACATAGCACTAGTAGCATGACTCAATTCACATGGCCATCACTGTCAACATTTTTCCCGCTCAACAGACTAAGAATAATGCAAGACTTGATCAACATTCAGCCCTCAATACATCAACCATACATGTTTGCAAGCTGCAATAATAGTAGTAGCACAAGACTCCCCAAAACAATCACAAACCTACTGCCCTAAATCGCCCTTGCTTAGACATATGAATGACATTACCAGCTGACTTATTATTGACAGACCCTAGGATTGCAGATACATCATTCAACTTAGAAGACTTAACTTCTGATCATATACCAAACTCTGGCAGCATATTTACACACTGTTTTTGGCATTAATGTTCAACCCAGTTACATAGAGGGTGCCTCATTTATGACTCACTCATTCAACAAAGATATATTACAGCTTTAAAGATAGTTGCAAGCATGCCGTTTTAAGTTTTAATTTCAAATGAGGAATATGATTCCAGAAACACATACAAGTTGAGTAAGAAATGTGAGCATGGACACCTTTCTTTTAATTTTAATATGAAATATGTAGTGGATATCAAGGAAAAGGAACCTGGTGCATGTCCCTGCAATGTACTCTTCAAGATAAGGTTCAGCCACTGGTACAATTTACAGGAATGTGCATTGACCCTCTGAGAGATCCAGCATCTGAGATACCCCGCTTCCAAATAATTTTGTACTCCTGGCACAGAGGCAACAATAAACTGGTTTTTGTACCGAAGTCCCTCTCTTCACAGTAAAGATCGAGCTTTAAGATTGTGGGTATGGTGGCACTGTTCTTCAAGGAGTACGCTGCCCAGAAATGACTGCAACAAACTATACGACTCCATCAAAATTATTGCTAGAAGTCCAGCTCTAATTGGAAAGCCTCCGCTAGTTTTAAAGTCTCATACACCCCATTTCTCTTGTCTGCGCACTCCAATGATTCAGTATTGGCCTCATCCAGATTTATGCAGGAATGCAACATAATACACATATAACCATAAATATAAAAATGCAGTAGAAATAACACTTCATTTCATTAATATCAAAGAACTGAAATTTGTTTACAGACATAATGGAAATAAACTAGCTAGGGTGCTAGTAGCTTATCTATGAGAAGAGATGTGGTGGCTACATGCCTTTGAACTTCGTGTTACAATGAGGCTCGAAGGCCTATATATTATTGAGAAACAATGGAAAACCCTAAAAATCCAAAAACCTAACCCTAGGAGTTGAAACGCGAGAATATGGGCCCCGTTGGGGTAAATTGGTACATCAATTTTCCAGGGTTGTAACTTTGGCATACTATCTCCGTTTGACACACATGACACATCGTTAGAAAGATCTATCCGAGGACTACAACCACTGACTGCGAATATAGAGTCCAAAGCGGACTCATATTCGCCGAAGGTTTGATGCCCAAAAAACGTTGTTTAGGGCCTCAAAACGGCTCCGGAAGTTCAGGACCCGAAAAACTGCTAAAAATAGTAAAATGTGCTATAATTAAGGAAGCTGAAAAATGGAAAGAAACAATGGTGGGGCCCCAAGTGGAATAGGCGGGTGGCCACCAATATCCACTTGGATCATGGCCACCCATTGTTAAATAAATCAGACTCTTTTCAAAGTCCAAGTTTGCCCCCAAAAACTTGATTCTGATGTTTTAGACATCACAGTTCTACTGTGATTGTTATAGTTTCAGCCCCAGCAGTGACGCAACCGTCATTTTTAATTGCCTCGGGACCCTGGCAAATCTTTCGACCTAGCTGTTCAAGGAAGCCTTTGTCCAATTCAACATGTCCACGACTTACCAAATAAACATTCTGGCTATCAATACGAACCTTCCTGCTATGGACCTCCGCCACCAGAGATTTTTGTAGCATCGCTGCACCATCCACTGCCACCTTACGCTCAGACTCAAAATGCAGCCCCTCAGATTCGACTACAACCCCCCTCCAAAACAGAACCCACACAAACTATCATGCAACAAATTTGTCTCCCAAAATGAATCGAGCCAAAGTGTAATTCGACCTAAGGATATTGGCGGAAAATTTGTCGTGGAGATTATAGAATGTCGACACTTGGACAAGAGACTTGGTTATTTATACGTGAACTAGCGTCTACCACGAATTCGTCCCTGAATATTGCCACGAATTCGACTGAGGGAAATTAAAACTATGGACTCCATCACATTCTCGACCTTGAGGTTTATTGTGACAACTCGCCAAAATTATTTTCACATCCTTCTTGGTAAATTAAAGGTAATACAACCTTTGTATCACTTTAGACTTGGATGCTGCAAAATATAATGGCCTTTAAGAAATTCCCCCTTTTAAATTGTCGAATAATCATTATTCATGAGACGATTTGCTATGGGCCAATAAATCGTTAAGCATTTTATCAAACCACCGTTATGCCAGAAACACATTGATAATGGAAGTATAGACCTGACTACAATTTCGGATCAACGTGGCCTGGAGATATCTTCAACAATGATTTATAACACCCTGCCAGATATGCCTTCTTTGACGCTTCCAATATAATCCTCGACCAATCTGCACTTAAGACCCTCAGGCTAGTAGGAACACCAACTCTGATACCACTGTAATATTCCAAATACAAAATTTTGGGGTTTTTTTGAAATATTAACTTTAGATAAATTTATATTCATAACAGAAGATTGCCGTGTAAAATATGACCAATAAAATTCAGCAACACAACAACAACATGACAAGCGGAAAATGATCTCAACATTTTATTATAATAAATAAGCTAGGTTTACATTGCTGTACAACCAAAATAGCTGAGATGAGATGTTGGCCTCTGCGATAATCTGTTGCACTGCTACGCTGGCCCTCCAACTGAACTGAACGACTATTGCTAAGCTCTCCTGTGAATTCTGGATGAATTCACCAAGGGGAGATGGGTGTGTCGTACCTCTGAGATAATTCTATGTTAGGTAATTATGCCAGAGCATCTAAAATATTTTGTTGTTTTTAATTTTTGGATGGCCAATGTTTTGAGCTTATTTGAGCAAGTGCTGAATCTTAATTGATCTTTAATACTAAGAAAGAGCTGATTCTTTACCTGTGTATAATAGCTTAGATTTTAAAAGGGTTGTAAGGCAGAAATGTAAGAGGCTATGATTCTCTAAATATTCAAACACAATATTTATTTAATCATAAGAAAAAGATGCAAGAAAACTATGTTCACAACCCAACAAAATGCATCTAATTTCATGAAGAAGTGACAATTATTAATGTAGAGAAGCTATTATGACAGCCACTCCAATAAACTAATCTCTGCAATATATTATAACTTCACAGGGGTTTTAAAATAAGTTTACATTCAACTATACTTTACCCAAATTTCTTCATAAAAATTAAACACATGTAGAAAACAACAAAATGAAATAGATAACCAAGAAGAACTCACAAGATGACAAGCTTTTTTGAAGCAAATCCAGAATCCTTTCATTAATATAAAGCAACTTCAGATTAATGCAATTCTTCTTTTAAAAGCTCATGCCAAAGGTTCAACCCTTTACAGTTCGACTTTGGAAGTATTTATACAATTTTCTTAAAAATATCTAGATTCAAATATCTATATTTGTTTTGAAAATATCTAGAACTGTTTTTACAATTATAATGCAAAACTATAGTGAAATAAAACTGTTTAAAGTTGTTGCCACTGCTTTCGAGGACTCTGGTTCTGATTTTGCCTGATTGTGTTGCTGCTTTGTTGCTGATGCTTGTTGACTCATTCAATCGAGTAATTTACACAATTCTTCCCATCTTTCCTCATCTGGAACTGTGTATTTGACTAATTTTCTGAAGGTCTCATCTACCTCAGTGTATTTTTGGAAAGTAGGCTTAACCAAAAATAAATCACTTATCTCATGCTTGATAAGTAAATCATAACTGAGGCCTTCCTGTGATTGTGCCCTTTATCTTTGCAAATCTGGATTTATCTTTAGCAATCGAGTAAAGCTTTTGCTGATATTCTTCTAAGTTAATCAATTTATCTCCTATTCCATTTAACCTAGGTAAACCTTTTTAGTGTAACACAAAATTTCCTATGAAATTTTTGGATTCTTGATTCCAAATGGTGACACTTGTTTTCCAATTGCAGCATCAGATTCCTTTTAGTGAGAATCCTTCTCACTTCCAGAATGGTTTCTGTCCTGTCTTCTATGTTGCATTCTTCTAACCCATCTTTAGTTTTAGAATTTAGAATCCTTATTAGTGCTATAGCTTTACCTGGTTTCATACCAAAATCTTTCTTCACATCTGCTATTACTCCTTTAGATCTTTGCACTAACTCATCTTGTTCAAAGATGATCTGGATTGAAGGCCAGAGTTCAGTGGTGGCCTCATTTATATCTATCCAGATGTTTTCTTTAGCTTGTGAAATAGTATCAACAATAACCCATTGACTTTCAAGGAATTCAATTCTTTGTGTGAGCTTATGTGTCTTTTGTAATTTTGCCAGATAGGAACTATCTGTCTTCAATTTTTGCTCTTGGAGACTAGTAAGCTGAGCCTTCAACTTTTTAATTTCTTGTTCTCTAACGGACAAATCTTTCATTGCTGTTGTTAAATCTGCTGCTGGATCTGTGTTTGCTGATGTAGATGCACTTGCTGAAGTGGCTGTGGGTAGAACTGTCACTGCTGGAATTGCTGTTACTGGAACTGCTGTTAAGGCAACAATTTTTTCGGGCCTGCCTTTTGCTCTTTTTATTTCAAAAGTTTTTCAAGTTCGTTTTCCATTCGTGCTATTTGTGCATTCTGTTCAATTATGATTTTGAACATATCCTCCTTTTCTTTTTCTAGCCCTCCTATTTCTTTAGTTTGTGGATCTTCTGTTGTTCGGAGCTTAAGTTGTTTTCTTAAAGCAACTATGTCTGCATTTTTACTCTTAATAACTTCCTTTGTGCTTTCACATCACTGGGATCATATCCCAACTTTATTACCAAATCTTCTAAGTATTTTATCTTTGTATCCTTGGCTAGATAGGATATTTTCTCTAATTTTAGCTAAGATTGGATATTATTCACCGAGGCTTAAATTCTAGATGTTGCCATCACTGAGTTTGTAAGAGTAGAGAGTATCATTTAACCAGACTGTTTATGTAGATCTATTTGGTCAATTGGATGAATTAAGTCTGTATCAAAAGAAAAGATTGATTTTGTATAATCATTTGTAGTTCTAGGATGAGTGACTTTTGGTTCTAGGAAAGCACTTTGCATCTTTCCCTTTTCAGTATCAAAGGCAGAAAGTAGCCTGCGCTGTGAAGTTGTTGTCTGCTTCCAAAATCGATGTAGGTTGAAGCTTTCAGAGCTTCGTTCTTCTATTTGATTTCTTTGTAGTCTGCAAATATGCTCTGGTCCTTTTGAGTTTGTTGCAATTTGCCTGTCTGTGATGGTGATGCATCTTGAGAAGCTGAAGGAGATCCAACAATTGTTCCTTATATTGTAGAAGATGATGGTACAAATGGACCTGTCATAACAATTGGATGCTGCTATGATTCATCTATGTCATTTGTCTTTTGCCTCTTACTGTATATATTGAATTCTTTACCTGAGATTTCTGTGACCAAAGGGGAAACACTTTCCCTTGGTCTTTTTTCCTGCTTTTCTTTATATACTGGAGTTTGTGATGTTGTGACTAATATGGTTTGCTCTTCTGCTTCGTCTAAGGTGTTTTTCTGCCTTTCATCCTAGTTCATATACTGTTCTATTTCAGATCTAGGAGTATGTGCATATGGGGTCGTCTTTTTCTCTACCCTCAACTTAGAAACTACTCCTAATGGGTCATATGACTAGGTGAAGTTGAGATTGAAATTCATCAGTTTTAACAGTACATCTGCTCCCTTTCCTGCTGATCTAGCATTACAAATAAAAGGCCCTATTTGAGTTTTGATTTTAAATTGGGCTTTCTTCTTTGCTGCTACAAAATGGAGTTGGTCCATGTTAATCATTTGCCTAATGTATTCTAGAGAAAAAATCCGAATAGGGACAAACTTGGGAAATCTGTATGTTGGTAGCTCACAACCATATACCTTAATCTTTGTGTAATTTTGGTACAATTACCAATCCCTTGTTCTAGTTTGTTCACTGAGATGCAAGATTCTTTTGATCTCTGACCCAATCCTTGGTTCTGCATCACTGTTTAACAAACTTAAAACCACATATAGAAATTGATCAACATAGTCATTGAATGTGTATTCGTGGTATTCTTTCTCACCAAGGAGGTCCAGTGGATTACTGACTGTGGATTCCCTTGGTTGTCCATCTTTTGTAAATGAAAAGAGAATCTGTCTGACTGATAAAATAGAAACAAATATACTAAAACAGAGGCATATTTGAATACTCCTTCTGTAGAAAACTTCATGAATTGCTATTGAATTGACTTTGCTAGAAATTCACTGTAATTGAAGATGAGAGAAGGCTTTTCATTTGTTGAGAAGAGTGGCAGAAAACCAATTATAGCCTCATCGACCCACTGATTAGAATAATAACCTAACAAGCATGTAACAATAAATATAATATGCCTGGTCTTCTCTGGAAACATGGATGATTGATAGGGTGGATTTTTTTTAGGTAATTGAACATTTTTTGGCAAAAAGGTTTAAAAAATTCTAGTGTTCTGGGGAAATCAAGGTTCTTATAGATATCCATAAGGGATTATGGAGAAAATGGATGCAGGGTTCAGGGGTTTGCACTTGCAGCGTTTGACTGATTGACTCAACAGTAATGGTGAATAAAACTTTCTTATTCTGAGAAACTACTGCCCTTTGACTTGGGATATACCTAAACTGACACCACACAACAAATTCGGGAAAATGATGGGTTTGTGGGAAGATAAACTGAGGGAGAGACGAATGCCATAGGTTCAATTCATCACTTAGATCCAAGAATTTTTGCTTTAAACAATTATGTAGTTCGAAAAGATCAAACTCACAATTGGTCTCGACAACTTTGTAGTGTTGGTCCACTAAAAGTTCATGGTCCAGGTCAATGGAAGGAGGAAGCATGGGATTCAATTTGTTTTTGGATTTCTTCTTTGAAGATACAATTTGAAAGGAATAAGGAAAAATATTGCAATTACCCAGAGATAAGCTTGATTTCCCTTTGTTGTATGAAAGATGCAGTAATGTCTTCAATTTGGTTTGTCGCTGTAAAAGTGCTTTGGGTCTATGATTGGTTGTAGTGATTTAACCTGCAATTGACTACAATAGCAGAGGAAATGGAGTAATAATGCGGCAATCGGTTATTTGATAAAACAGGAAAACTTTGCTTTTTGAAATAATAGAACTTTATGTCGTTTAATCCATTATGGAGGAGCGGGAGAAATTAAATGCGAAATAGATAAATAGCTATGGAAAAGGAATTGATTGGTCAGAGGCTGACACTTGGTAGAAAGGGAGTGGATGTTGGGAATTGGCGGGAGGAAGGCCTAACAGATTTATTGGATGAATGCAGTGGATTTTTGACCGGGGGGGGGGGGGGGGGAGGGTGGTTTATGGTTTTGATGCGAGGGGGTGCGGAGTGCATGACAGAGGGGAACGTGGCGTCGACGGTTTCGGGGGGCCTTGCTATTCACACCCCCCCGGTTCACTAAACTTCGGATGGGCTCCAGGGGTGTAGAGCGGTCTACGGGCTGTTGATTATATTTCAACATAGATTACGGGCGAGTGACTTTGTTGTCCTTTAACCAAAAATGATAGAAGTTCTTGTTGCGTCTTTATTCAATAAACCTGTTTATTCAGAACTAATTACATTTAGCTTTAGTCTAATGCAATTTAAACTAATCAACAAGGCGACATTTAATTGTGAAGACCATTACTTTGGGATTTTCATATTTATATCTATTTTTTTCCTTCTTTTGTCCCTTTCTTTCATATTTATTTACACATTTTATTTTTCATTTTTCACTATTTTCTTTTGATTCTTTTTCGTTTTCTTTATTTTTTATTTTTATTTTTTCTAAAAATATCTAACGTATGAAAACCAATTATGTTACAATTGGGTGCTCGCCCAATCTCTCTAAATCGCCCGAGGGTTTCTGTCTTGGGGCTACCAATGGCATAGAGAACCGGGCTCTCAATCTCACATGAAAGAAGCAATACTAAATCCAAGATGATCTCTAATGGCCCTTCCTCCTCTTTTTATAGATCTGATGGACTCCTCTAGAAGCTCCTATTTTATTATTATTTTAATCATTGAGCACATTTCCTTTAATTAAAATATCATTTTTAATGTGGGAAAATGGTCAATTGGCCACCATGCCTCCTCAGGTAACTGAAAATCCCTCCTAGCCATCCCCTCTTGTAGATCTTCTCGTTCCGGTTCCAATGAGCTATTACACTAAGGTGTTCTTCCAAGAATTCCTCCCGAAATGACACCTTAGGCGTAATTAATTGAGTTAGGCCCATTAATAACTCAATTTTCTGAAAGTTGTCGGAATGCAACGGAATGAAAGGCAAACTGTGCGGATGGTGGAATATAACAAGTAAGTGCCATCAGATGTTGTAAGAACTCCTCAAAACCCCTCCAAAAGCCCCCCAAGGCCCGCTGATGACTCCAACCTGCACCTGTGATTTGTCTGCCCCCAACTTTGAAAGTCCATCCTAACCATGTCATAAGGAATACTAGAAAAAGGAACATTACATGTGGCCAAATATTGTAATAACATTGATGCTTGAAGTATTTGAATTAGGGGTTGAAGAATGTCACTGGTAATTGTTAGCTTAATACCATAAAAACTCCGGCTACAGTCTGCAATATGTCTTCTTGAAAAGCTTTTACAGTTCCAAACCAGAGATACACCCACAGGTGGTGATCAAAAAAAGGGTCTGTGTCACAGGTATGAGTCTGATTTGCCAGTAAGGAAAGCACTCCTAGAAGAGCTCCACTAGATGCCCCAAACAGTCATATAGAGCTTGAATTTTGTATTGTTTTGCTCGGTCAAAACCCTCTGACAGTCGACACTTTTGTGCTTCAGTAACACTACAGAATTCAGAGATGGAAGATGATCGTCTTGTTCAGAAAGTCTGGTCTGTCATGGCCTCGAAAATTCCAAAAATACTTCACGGATCTGCCTCCTTTTGTAGGGACGAAACTGATTTTAATAAGTTAGTATGATCTGCACATAAATTGCTCGAAGGATCTGTTACGTTGTGGCTCAGAGTTGCCCTAGCTCAGAAGGCCAAGCTCTTACAGAGAAGGCACAGTGTCCCAACAAATCACCATGACAAAAATAAAATTATCTGCTTAAGATGTGTTTAATTAAAGGCCCCAGAGATGAACAGAACTATCATGTTGAATGCCTCATATATGTGTGAATCTGTGCCTCAGAGTCTGCGTATGAATGTGCACTCAATCTGCTTCAGATGAATCCAAAAGGGTCTCAAGAAAACATCACAGATCTGCCACTTATAACCTCAGAAGATGTGTTTCAGATTGAGCTCGGATTAACCCATAAAGGAGGCCAAGTGACCTCAGAAACCAGTGAATCCCATGCCCAGAAAACAAAGAAAAATGTGCCAATAGCCACTGTAATTTCAGGTCACCCTTAAAATCAGACATTGCCCCACAGGACCGAAATAATCTCGGAAATGGTTCTCAAAAGAACAGCGCAGGAGATGTGTTTTTGGAGGGCTAATATGCCCTATATATATATATATACTTGATGAGAGGTCTATTGGAGGAGTCGACTAGCTCTTAATTAACCAAAGCCGACCTAATGAAATTTGAATTCAAAATTAAATTTAGAGCCAAAATGCGAGGGGCCGACCTCTTTTAGAGCCTACATTTAATTAGAAACCAAAAAAATAAATGCCTTTGACCATCTTCGTGGATGAGCTTAAGAAGATTAATTCAAAAACAAATTGCCACATCATCTAGCTTTTGGGACTTTGACCACTTGAAAGGGGCACCGATCTTTGATTGAACATATCTCCTCAACTGTGAGAAGTTACAGGGCGTGCCACATATCGTTAGAATTGGCATGATGAGGACCATCCAATGCGGGTGACCTTGACCCCAAAAATCTTGATTTTCGTTGTCATCTTTGTCATCAAAGGCAGTGCTTCTTCTGGCGCTGCTTGGGTTGACATCAATGACAACCATATTTCAACATAGGAAAGGCTTTGTTTGTACTTGTCCCAGATGTATATGAGTTATACCTGGTCCATATTTTTGTGTTCACCATCCATATATGGATTTGTGATGTTTTCCTTGAAATATCCATTTTGGGGGTGCATCTTGTGACATAGTAAAAGTTGTTTTATTAGAAAATTTTAAGTTTGAATAATCTTCTTTGTAATATTTTGCAATTAGGGATGGCATTTCTCGGTAAAAGTGAATTTGGCAATGTTTGGATTTTGAACTAAAGTCTTTCAATTTGGTATTGCAGGTATGTAAAGCCACCAATTTTTACTCTTTGTATTGGTAATGCATGGGGGGAAGCATCCTTGCTTTTGGCAGCTGGTGCAAAAGGAAATCGTGCTTCTTTGCCATCATCTACCATAATGATAAAACAGGTTTTACTTTTCTTGGGTTCCCAAGGATGATTATATCACTGCATGTAGGTTGATAAAATAATAAATGCTTTTGAGATGTCTTTCTTGTCACATATTTGTATATTTTCTGGTATGTAAATGTGGTCACCTTCCTTTAGTGTAGTTACCATAGCTTTTTAATATTTATTTGTGTAGCCTATTTTTTATCTCTTTATGTTTTGATTCAATATTTGATCTTAGTTTGGCCCATTTATATGGTTCTGCTCTTTACATTTTATTGTCACATGTTAAAACCTAATTATAACTGGATTGCCAGCCAATTGCACAAGTCCGAGGCCAAGCAACAGATATTGATCTTGCACGCAAAGAAATTAGAAATGTGAAGAACGAGCTGGTGAGTTTTCATATTTTTTTGTGAGATCTAAATGTTAATATGATTGTGTTATTGAAATTCATTTTTTTGGCTGACATTGTTATAATATAGTTATTTTTGAGTCGGAAAGAATTGTTTTTTGCTATTAAAACCCCTTTTTGAATCAGGAGAGTTTATCTAACTCAGGCCAATCTACTTCATTAACATTTGACCCCACTAAAATGTCTCTGCAAAGAAACAACTTTGTAGAACAGGTGGATGCAATAACATGGCTTCATGTCTGAGTGTTTCAAATGAAGGTTTCCTTTACGCCAGAACCAGCAGTAACTGCTGGACCATGACTCGCTTGACGAGTCAAAAGCAGATGCTTGAATTGCACCATTCATAGATTGATATAATATGCCTGCGATTTTAGAAAAAAAGCAGACTGTATGCTTTAATTGTAGAAAAAAGCAGATGCTTGAATTGCACCATTCATAGATTGATATAATATGCCTGCGATTTTAGCAAGTTATATCATAATGTCTACTTTCTAACCATAATTCATTACAAAAATTGTTAGTGCTCGTCTCAAATTGTTTAGGAACCTTTGAGTGGTGAAAAATGCCAGCAGCCAAACAACCATCTATAACTATTATAGCATGAATAATATCCTTCACCAGGTCTGCTCCAATGCCAAGTACAGAAATCCATACAAATCTGTGAAACATTAGAATGGTAGAAAGTACAAGGTGTTATATCTGCTTAGAATTGAGATTCCTTGAGCATTCATTCCATTTGGGCACCAAACCCCTTCACAGTGATGTATGTGATTCTTCATGGCCACTTTGTAGAAATTTCTGAATCTTATACTTTATGCAGAAATTATTACTGTTAATGCGGTTATGCTCCTCCTACTTAAATAAGTTATTAACTGAATAAATTCAAGTTAAAATCGAAGCAAAACACATAACAGATCTCTACCAATCCAAATCTAGAATAGGCACATGCACACATTGCCAAAGTGACACAGTTATTTCTGGACAAATAGTCCCCGGAACAACCCAATTTGGGAAAACCGGTCTCTGGCTGCTGGAGGGCTCTATTAATATAAGAATATTTCTAAATACACAACTCTGGGTTATAGATTTGGAAAACCCGACAGAGAAAACACTAGATCTGCAGCTCACTGGCTGATCTAGGGCCAAAATAATGACTGATCCACACCCTCAAATGGGATTTACAGAACTCAGCCAAATCTAGGCCTAGAAACCCCAGCGCTGCCCCTGAAAGGCTCTGCGTTAGCCTCTGAAGCCCCTGAAAGGCTCTGTGTCAGCGTTGGATGGCCTCCAAAACCTTAGCGCAGCTCCAGAAGGGACTGCGCTACCCCAGAATGAGTGACAAAGTCACTACACTGCCCCTAAGGGTCTTTGCGTAAACCTTGAAGGGTTTCCTGAAAATTACGCTGTCCTTGCTGCTTCCTTCCTCTGCGCTGTCTTTGAGCTGATCTTTTCTCTGCCTCTTGTGTATTCTAGACTCCAGGATCAGATCATCCCCTTGGTCTAAATCCCCCTTTCTGCAGCTGAAACACTTTTGAGTATTCTTAGCAAACCTTGCCCTAGAATCTCAGCTTAGCTTCAGTGCTCTGCCTCTGTTTATCTTTCCAAATGACCTCAAGCCTTTCCTTTAATATTGGTCGTTGACAAATCAACGACCAATATTAAATCTTTATCAATCGCTAAGATTAAAAGAAAGCTTGATCCGTGTGACTTAAGACAATTTCATCACATTTTTAATTAAATTCACTTTAATTATTTTATTTTCCTAAGTTTTAACTTAGGAAATACATTAAAATAATTAATTAATTTAATATTTCCTAAACCAGATGAAATTTCCCAAATCCATTTCTAGGTCCTGTAGATCAGGTGAACTCTAGTCCTTACTCAAAATTTGGGACCTAGAGCACAACTGATGCTACCCTAAATACACAAAATCTCAACACTCCCTCTTAGCATCAAAGGTGTGCTCTAGCAATACAACACACTATGCATTACATGACTTTGAGTACTGGTTCTGTGTTGTTGAAGCTTGGCCTGCTACCACTCAACTTTGCACTGCTGCCCATGACTCTGCCATTGCCACTGCAACCACTGTACTGCAACTCCCTCTCAATATGCTGCATCTGTGCTGCTCATAGCACTGCCACTGCTGATCTGCTGCATTGCAACTTTAGTTGTTGAGAGTAACAACTGAATCTCTTGCCCAGTCAGATGGGTTGCATCCTCATCACTGAAGCTCCATAGGCTATAGATCTATGTTGGCATCTAAAGAATGATGCACAACGATAGCTCTGCCTGAGTAATCAGACTCCCTCTGCACTACTGAAGTCACATCAGCTCCTTGTGCTGAAATCTATCACGCTGCTGCTGCACTGCATTGTCCCTTTGAAGCTCTCTGCGTTGTTGCAGCTCTGCATTGCGTTAGCATCACTGCTCTGCGCTGCTAAAGTCACATCAGCCTCTGTGTTGCTACTGCTTCTATGCTGCTACTGCTTTGCTTTGCGCTACTCCTCCCAACCTTCAGATTTGCCTCTGCTTCTGCCTCATCTGTGATCTATGCACCCTCTGCTCCACTTGTCCTGCTACTTTCTTAAGGCTACCGTAGCTCGCTTGTGATCTAAGAGATGAGCTGCTCAAGGATCTCGCCTCTCTTTCATGTAGCTCCTCTACATATCCATGTCACCCCACCTCCGTGGTTCATGAGCACTCATGGCTGCATCATCTCCTGACCCATCATCTGCCACAACTGCTTTGGAAGAGGATGCTTCCCTTTCCCTTTTCTTCTCTGGACAATGGCTGGAAAAATGTCCCATTTCGCCACACTGGAAGCACTTGATCTTTGAAAGATCCTTCTTATTCTTCGGTCGCTTCTTCGATGCCAAGGCTGCATCTTCCTCCTCTTCCTTCTTTACTTCGCTCAACGCAGGGTTGTGTTACCTCTTGGTGAATTTGCGTAGTTCTTCTTGCCGCAGGATTGACCACAAGTTGTCCCAATCTGGGAGGTCCACTCTACCCAAGATACTTTGGACAAAGGTTTACCACTCATCCATGACTGCATTAAGAGCAGTCCTGACTATCACAACATCATCTACCGTTGTACCCGTTGCAGTAAGTTGATCCCTGATTGACTGTAGTCTGAAGAGGAAGTGCTCCATGTCTTCTCCCTTGGCCATCATGAATGACCTCATTTTGGTCTCCAACAACATTTTTCTTTGGACAGACTTTCCCTCATACATGGAAGTCAAGGCCTTCCACATCTCATTAGCTGTCTTCTTCTCAGCTATGTGTGGTACAATATGGTCCTTGATACTGTCCATTATCAGCCACTTGGCATGCCCAACAACTTCCTTATGCTTTCGTAGGAGATCTGCATCTGTCGATGTGGCCAGAGTCTGCTTTGCATGGTCTTTTAGATTGTACGTCTCAAGGACAATCAGGATCCTTGCTTTCCAAACCGAAAAGTTTGAGAGGCCCTCTAGCCTATCCTGATCACGCAGTCCATGAGGAGCCATCTGCTCAGAATCTGTCGGAACTTCCTTTTCTCTTTGCTAGAGAAATGGATCTAAGGCCCTTAGTGAAACACGTGCCTTCTTCTCCCTCTGACATTTGATTTCCCTCATTGGAAATCTACCAAATCAATTATGATTTAGCTTCTTCTTTGATCCTCTGATCAAAATCCAAGTTTCCTTTGGCAAGAAACTTTCTGAGAAGTTGTTCTCCTCCTAATCTTTGTCACTTTTGCTAAGGCTAAAAATCTGAAATCTTCAGAGTTTTAACCCCACTAGCTTTTCTGAATTTCTGCAACTTTTCTGCAGACTTTTTCTAGATCTGATAGATTCAGATCTGAATCACATTGGCTGGCTTCAGACCTAACTAGCGCTGTTTCTGAGCTGCCTTTGTGCAGTAATTGCGTGGGCTTGCTAGGACACATCGCTGGACAACGTCACCCTTCCCTCTGCGTGAATCTGCTCCTGAAAACTACGCTGTCTCTTCAGATCTGCTTCTCTGCTGCTTTTCTAGCTGCTTTTTGCAGCTAGATCCTTCAGATTCTCCTGCTGGTGACCCTTCTAGATCTGCAATTGCTCTGATACCATGTAGAAATTTCTGAACCTTATACTTTATGCATAAATTATTACTGTTAATACAGTTACGCTCCTCTTACTTAGATAGGTTATTAACTGAATATAACTGAATAAATTCAAGTTAAAATCAAAGCAAAACACATAACAGGTCTCTACCAATCCAGTTCTAGAATAGGCACATGCACACATTGACAAAGTGACACAGTTATTTCTGGACAAATAGTCCTCGGAAAAACCCAATATGGGAAAACCAGTCTCTGGCTGCTAGAGGGCTCTATTATTAAGAATATTTCTGAATACACAACTTTGGGTTCCAGATCTAGAAAACTCGACAGAGAAAACACTAGATCTGCAGCTCACTAGCTGACCTAGGGCCAAAATAATGATTGATCCACACCCTCAAACGGGATTTACAGAACTCAGCGAAGTCTAGGCCTAGAAACCTAAGCGCTGCCCCTGAAAGGCTTTGCATCGACCTCTGAAGCCCCTGAAAGGCTCTGCATTAGCCTTAGATGGCCTCCAAATCTTCAGTGCTGCTTCGAAAGGGATTGCGTTACCCCAGAATGGGTGATATAGTCACGAAATTGCCCCTAAGGGTCTCTGCGTAACCCCTGAAGGGTTTCCTGAAAATTACGCTGTCCTTGTTGCTGCTGCCTTGCTCTGCGCTGTCTTTGAGCTGATCTTTTCTATACCTCTTGTGTATTCTAGACCCCGGGATCAGATCATCCCCTTGGTCTAAATTCCCCTCTCTACAGCTGAAACACTTCCAAGTATTCTTAGCAAACCCTGGTCTAGAATCTCAGCTTAGCTTCAGTGCTCTGCCTCTGTTTATCTTTCCAAATGACCTCAAGCCTTTCCTTTATACTTTTCTCGTTGACAAATCAACGACCAAGATTAAATCTTTAATCAATGGCTAAGATTAAAAGAAAGCTTGATTCGTGTGACTTAAGACAATTTCATCACATGTGTAATTAAATTCACATTAATTATTTTTATTTTCCTAAGTTTTAACTTAGGAAATACATTAAAATAATTAATTAATTTAATATTTCCTAAACCAAATGAAATTTCCCAAATCCATTTATGGGTCCTGTAGATCAGGTGAACTCTAGTCCTTCCTCAAAATTTGGGACCTAGAGCACAACTGATGCTACCCCAAATACACAAAATCTCAACACACTCTCCACTGGAGTAAACTTGTTTCACTTTGCTACATGTTATAAGGTGTTTTGACTAGTTTTACTGATATTTGATTGTATAGATCCATGCCTGAGTCTCTTAATTTCACGTGTTGGGCACTAATACTTGTACATTTTTGTGTCGAGAGGCACTCTACAACCTAGTATGGGAGAGACATTGTTAGGTTGTCACATTTAAAAATACTAAAATAATAATTTAAATTAACAAATTAAAAATAGTAATAACAAAATAAATTAATGTTGGCCATAATTAAAATAGTTCAATTTGCACCTCAATTTTTATAACTTCATATATATTAATATATAAAGTAATCGAAAGTAAAAAAAAGATAATTTACCTTTTAAAAGAGGAAGAAATTTTCTTCACTAAATATGAGGATGATAGGAAATAATATTATTGATATTACATGATGTGTAATTTATTCTATGTTAATTTACATGTGATATATATAACAATATTTTACTGTCAACCATAAGAAAAATATTTCAATGTCCATATTAAATAACAAATTTTATATCTACTTTATAATATATATAGAGAAAAATAAAGTGATTTAAACTAAATTTTTTCTTATATTTTCACTTTACATAACTAAGGAGATGTGTAATAAACTTTATTTCTAATATGAAGTTGACATATAAGATTCTTCAAATATCAATAACAAAGAAATGCCTAACGTAGGTTATAAATAAAATATTTCAATATACAGGTTGAGTAAAATATTTTAACATAAAACATATATAGAGAGAAAGATCAAGAGAAATCTTATTCAATTAATAGCTGCTTTCTAATTCAATGTATTGTTGAGATTTTGGGGTAGCATGGGATGTGCTCTAGCTTCGAAATTTTGTGGGGAGCTAGAGTACATGAGATCTCCAAGACCTAGAAAACATTTGCAGAAATTCTATCTGGTTTGATAGTTATTCAAATAATAATATTTTTAATTAAGGACCCTAAGTTTAACTTAGGAAAATTAAAAGATTAAAGTGAATTAAATTAAACATGTGATAAAAATGTTCGAAGTGATGTAGATCAAGCAGCTTCTAATCTTAGCCGTTGATTAGAGATTAGATCATGACTGTTGGTTTGCCAACGAGAAAAGTATAAGAGAAGGGCTTGAGGTCAGTTGGAGAAGAAACACAATAACGGATGCATTGAGCTAAGTCAAAATTCTAGGGCGGGGTTTACGAAGAATTTCGAAGCGAGTTTGCAGTGCAGCGAGGGGTAGAGATTGGCAAGGGATGATCTGATCAAAGGCCAATAATACAACAACGACAAAGAGGCAGTGTCCTAGGCAGCGCAGAGGCCAGCCAAAGATACGTAGTTTAGCCAGAGCCACGAAGAAGGCAGCGTAGAGGCAACAACAACCCTTCAGGGGTGACGCAAGCCCAGCCAAGGCAGCGCAGGGGCAGCATAAACCCATAGAGGTTGACGCGGGCCCATCTAGGGAAGCGTAGGCGCTGACGTAGGCCAAAGAGGTTGATGTAGAGGGCTGAGTGACATCGCTGGGGTTTCTGGTGGGCCAGAAAGGGCTTGAGTTCTGTAAATCCCGTTTGAGGGTGTGAATCAGCCATATTTTCTCTCTTCGTGTGAAAGAAGTACTATTTCCATGTAATTTCTCTGTAGGGCGAACCATTTTGGTGCCTGAATATTGTTGTATTCAGATTTTGCATAATAATAAAACCCTCTAGAGCTAGTTGCACTAGTTTTCCAGCATTGGGTTTTTCCGGGGACATTTGTCCGAAAAATCTGTCACTTTGTCATGCGTGCGTGATGTTCAGTAAATGATCTGTAAATGTGTTGGCTGTAGTTGTGTTTACTTTGCTGATTTTACTGAATAATTCAGAAAATTAACTTGTAATTTGAATCAAGTAGGAAAAGTAAATCAAGACACTGCAGTAGGATTTCTATATCCGGAAATCTTCACATGTATGAGGGATATTTGTAATTCTTTCAATATTTAATATGGATTTGATATGTAATATTTTAGAAAATATTACTAATAAAAATAATTATATGTATACATACAGGTAAACAAAATATGAGGGAGCATGTTAATGTGGAGAACGTGAATAATAAATAAAATATTTCAATGTCAACTACATGTATATTATACCCGCCTCGTTCCATCTTAACTCTAGATCTACCAAGTGCCGAGAATGATCAAATCTCTTTTCACTTTAAAATATGTTTGCATCTTTTCACTCTAAAAGATGTTTGCATCTCAAGAGATTTGATCCCTCTCAACGCTTGGTAGATCCGGAGTTAAGATGGATCTAGGCTGGTTACCTCTAATTTCATCTATGTAAACAAACTTTTATTTACAGTGTACTTCTTACCTATTATATTGATTTTTACTTTTAGATATCATATTAGTTGTTGGTTGCTTTTCCTTGTTCCTTCCCTAATCAACTTACTGTGGCCTAATTAAAGTAACTTTTATGGCCTGAAATATCTGCATTGACACTTATTTATTTTCTCATGTTTTAAAATGGGATATTTCTCTATCCAAGAGATTGGAAATGAACAATTAGCAAATTATCCTTCATTGTGCACAAATAGATTTTTCTAAACTGGTGTTTGAGGTTGCACATCTTCATGGAATCACAAATTCACTTTTTATCCTGGTTGACTTGCATAACTCTGCCATTTGACCATAGGTTGCCAATGATAACACATCCATGACCTCAATATTTCTCAATGCTTATTCTATCTACCATTCTTCTGAAACTACACTCATGGATTGAAGGCGAAAGGACTTCAGAGCTTTGCAAGAACCATTGGGGATTCTGTGAATGGCTTTTGTTCTTATTGACCTATTTAATTCCTCGTAGTTCTTTAGACCTATTTGGTTATTTGTGGACACCAATATGATTTTATTTAATTTCTCCTATGCCAACTACAAAAGTATATTATGCCAACTACAAAAGTATATTACATATGTTTAGACTAGTGTTTTAAAACCCACTGAATCGAATCCGATTCAGTTGAGTTGATCAAGGCAGACCCCTGCCCGGGCCGACTTGGTACAAAAACCAGGCCAAAGGCCAGTTTGTTAACAAACTGGCCGAGCCGATCATCGACTCAACTGAGTTTGGCTTAACTCGGTCGAGCCAGTTGAATCCCCGACCGCGACGTAAAATAGGAGGGAAACAGAGTCCAAATCAGTTTGTTTGCTGGTTTTAGTTTTTTTTCATGTCCATCTAACCTCTCTCAAGCCTATAAAAGCTAACCAACCCCCTCACATATCCTCACAGTTATCTCATTGCATTTGTGTGAGCATTTGTTTTAGTGCTATGAAAATTTCTGAATACAAAATTACAGAAACCCCTCTGCAATATCTTGAGTTACTTCTCCTACCTGTGATTTAATTATACAAGTTATTTTCAAAAATATTCAAAAAATATTGAAGTAAACACAACTAGCAGCCTACACATATACAGATCATTTACTGAAACATAGTGCACATATGACAAAGGCCACACATGATTTTTTGGACAAACGTCCTCGGAAAAACCCAATGCGGGAAAATCGACTCCACAACTCTTTGAGGGTTTTATATATTATGCAAAATATCTGAATACATCTAGGGCACCAGTAGTGGTTTGCCCCATAGAGAAATTCACGGCAGTTGTACCTTATCACTCGGAGACAGAAAATATGTCTGATTCAAACCCTTCAGGAATTACTGAATATGAGCCCTTTTTGGCTGACTGGAACCCTCAGCGCAACTCTTCCAGTCTTTGTGTCAGCCTCTCCTGCCCAACGCAGCCTCTGTGGAACACAGGCTGGCCTTGCGTCACTCTGAAGGCATCTACGCTGCCTCTGCATCAACCTAAAGGGTCTGCGTCCCTCTCTGCGTCAGCCTGGCTGGGTTGCATCCCTCCTGCTGGCCTTTGCGCTACCTGGTATGGAATTGCCTCTCTGATGTATGTATTCTCGGCCTCAGATCAGAACATAGCTTGCCGATCTGGCCGTCACTAGCACTGCAAGCTCACTCGAAAAATCTCAGCAAACCGCTCCCCAGAATTTCGATTTAGCTCAAGTGCTTCTACTTTGTGTGTGTTCTCCAATTGACCCCAAGCCTTCCTTTAATACTTTTCTCATTGACAAATCAACGACTGTGATCTAATCACTAATCAACAACTAAGATTAGAGAAAGCTTGATCCACATCACTTAGAACATTCTCACCACATGTGTAAATTAATTCACCTTAATTTTTCAATTTCCCTAAGTTAGACTTAGGGTCCCCATTAGAAAATTTAATTATTAAAATAACTTTTACACCGGGTGGAATTTCTCCAAACCATTTCTGGGTCTTGGAGATCTCATGTGTTCTAGCCCCTCCACAAAGTTTAGGAGCTAGAGCACATCCAATGCTACCCAAAATCTTAACAATTGCTACTACTTCTACAATTGTAGCTGGAGATCTTGATGAGGAGGAGGAGGAGCCATGGGTTTCTCCGTCTCACTCTAATTTAGAGTCTAAGCCAGATGTTGGCTTCTCTAGGAGTAGTGACTAGTCAGTAGTGATGTCTTGTTGTGGAGGCGATTTAGAGCCTCCTTGGTTACATGTTTTTCTTCTGATATTTTTATATTACATGTATTGGACAGTGCACTGGGTGCCATTTTGACATAATGGATATATTCATGAGCCTACTTTGATCATATGTTGTCTTCTCTCTATATTCTAATGCTTTGTGTTTGGAAACATGAATGAAAATATTTAAAATTATGTTTTTTTATAAATAAATAAATATTTAATGTATTTTTTACAAACACTGTAATATCGCCAAATGGGATATTATGACTTAAATTTGCAAAAATACAATTAACTAAAAATTCCCAATAAAATTATCATTTATTTACAAAAGATTGCCATGTAAAATAGAACAGGAGAATACATGCAATTCCATAACACAATGTGTATAAATAATCTCAGTTTTATTATAATAGATAAACTGGGGTTACATGCAAGTACAACCAAAATAGCTGAGATAAGATGCTGGCCTTTGAGATAATCTGCTGCATTGCTACGCTGGCCCTCCAACTGAACTGCGCTGTCACTGCTAAGCTCTCTTATGAATTTTGGATGAATTCACCAAGGGGAGATGGGTGCTTGTCTAATCTCTCTATATCACCCAAGGGTTTCCGTCCTGGGGATACCAATGGAGTAGAGAATCGGGTTCTCAACCTCACATACAAGAAGCAATATCAAATCCAAGTTATCCCCCAATGGCCTCCTCCTCTTCTTTTATAGATCTCATGGACCCCTCTAGAGATTTCTATTTTATTATAATTTCAATCATGGAGCACTTTTCCCTGTTCTTTTCCAATTAAAATATTCTTTTTCATGCGGGAAAATAGTAATTTGGCCACCATGTCTCCTTAGGTCACTGAAACTCATGTCCACCCATCCCATCATGTAAGTATTATCGTTTCGGTTCCAACGAGCTATTACACTAAGGTGTTCTATCATGTATCGCTCTCGGAATGCCACCTTGAGTGTGTAATTAATTGAGTTAAACCCAAAAATAACTTAGTTTTTTTAAAGTTGTCGGAATGCATCAGAACGAAAGGAAAACTGTGTTGATGATGGAATATACCAAGTGAATGCCACTGGTTCTCATAGAAACTCCACAAAACTCCTCCATAAATCCCCTGGGCCCGCTGATGACACCAACTTGTTCTTGTGACTTGTCTGCCTCGACCCTGAGAGTCCATCCTAGCCATGTCATAAGGAACACCATAAAAGAGGATATTATAAAACCTTCGCCCCAAGATTGCTTGCCCTCAAGCAATCCAAATATGTGGACCAGTTTGTTGGCCCAATGCAACAGAGATTCGATGCCCGGATCCCATACAAACCACTGGGAGATGCGAGGCCTCTGTATCAACTTGGATGGATCCCTCAATGCCCTGATACCAACGTGGATCCCAATGCCAACAAGCATTAGTGCTCCATGGCTCCTGCTGTGTTATAGCTCTGACTGTGTAAGCTGCCCCACCATCTGCGTACCAACTCATCCCCTCTCTCCAATCCAACTCATGCCTCAATCCAATGCTAACTTTGCTCTCTTGAAGTTGGGATGCAATACTGAAGCACTATCGACCTGTGTCCCACTACCAACTGGAAACTGTAGTATCTGTCATGTCTAAGGGTCCCTGCTCTGCTATGCTCTTGACTAAGAAGATCATACCATCAATATGATACCAACTCATGATCTCTCGCCAATCTATCCCAGAAGAAGAATCAAATGCAGTGACACCTGCATACGGAACAAGTCTGGTGTGTTGTTGCCAGTTTATACTCACCTCATGTTGCTCTGTCCCGTCTGTCAACGAGATCTGCCTGAAGAAGAAGGACCCTCTCTCTATAATAGGCCAAAGTGGGAAAGATATGCTGCAAGCCCCATCGATGTATTCCTAGAGAGTGTTGCTCCCTGAAAGTATTGCAGCTCTGCTAATTGCATGTGGATCTACTTGACCTCATCGTTGGGTCGCCCAAAGATGGATGCTCCACCATCTCCAACAACTCCTCTCTCTCCTGATCATGAATATCATACGTCTGCTGTCTACTAGCCTTTCATAGAACTACCCTATCGACCTCCAAAATCTCCTAAGGATAAGTATTTGCAACTACTGTCACCCTGCTAGATGTTCGTACATCTGTCTGCTCGTCATCAATGGCTCACCCCAAGGGTAGCCACAGATCTATCACAGACTCAATGTGAGCTTCCATTTGGCTCTCCCCAAAAGGACTATCATGCATACCGTGCATTGTGAAAGTTTCAAACGAGAAACCCTACTACAGTGTCTAGATGTACTTAACAAGTTATTTAACTGAAGTATTCAGAAAAACATTAAAGTAGGCACAAACTGCAACCTACACATCTACAGATCATTTACTGAACAATACACACATGTGACAAGATTGCACAATTTTTTCGGACAAATGTCCTTGGAAAAACCCAATGCGGGAAAACCGGTGCAACAACTCTAGAGGGTTTTATTATTATTATGCATAATCTGAATACAACACTTTGGGCACCATAAATGGTTGGCCCTACAGAGAAATTACACGACAGAAGTACCTTTCACTCGAAGACTCAAAATATGGCTGTATCACACTCTCAATCGGGATTTACAGATCATGAGCCCTTTTTGGCCCACTGGAACCCTCAGCGCTGCCTTTGCAGCCTCTGCGTCAGCCCTCACTGGCCAACGTCCCCATTGCATCACCCTCAATGGTGCTGCGCTGCCTCACCCCGACTAGTGTTGCGTTGCCCTTGCGCTGCCCATAAATGGTTGGCCCTACAGAGAAATTACATGACAGAAGTACCTTTCACTCGAAGATTGAAAATATGGCTGTATCACACTCTCAATCGGGATTTAAAGATCATGAGCCCTTTTTGGCCCACTGGAACCTTCAGCGCTGCCTTTGCAGCCTCTGCGTCAGCCCTCACTGGCCAACATCCCCATTGCGTCACCCTCACTGGTGCTGCGCTGCCTCTACGCTGCCTTGGCTGGGTCTGCATCACCCCGACTAGTGTTGCGTTGCCCTTGCGCTGCCCTGGCTGGGTCTGCGTCACCCTGGTTGGGCTTACGCAACCTCTGCTTGGTGCTGGTTGAACTGCGTCCTCCTTGCTGGCTCTATGCCGTCTGGTACTCATTGCCTCTCTGCTGCTGTATTCTTCGCCTTGGATCAGATCATCCCTTGTCGATCTCTGCCCCTCACTGCACTGCAAACTCACTTCGAATTCCTCAGCAAACCCTGCCCCAAAAATTCGACTTGCTTCAGTGCTCTGCCTGTGTGTGTGTGTTCTCTAGCTGACCCCAAGCCTTTCCTTTATAATTTTCTCATTGGGAAACCAACGGTCGTGATCTAATCTCTAATCGACGGCTCAGATTAAAAGACTACTTTATCCACGTCACTTAGAACATTTCATCACATGTGTTTAATTAATTCACTTTAATTTTTCTAATTCCCTAAGTTAGACTTAGGGTACTCATTAAAAAAAATAATTATTTGAATAACTTCAACACCAGATGAAATTTCTCCAAACGCTTTCTGGGTTTTGGAGATCTCATGCGTCTTAGCCCCTCCACAAAATTTCGGAGCTAGAGCACACCCGATGCTACCCAAAATCTCAACACTCCCTCTTAGCGAGAAGTGTGCTCTAGCAATACACCCACACTTAAGTATTGCTTGATCTCGACATCAGTCTCTGCGCTGCTGATGCTTGGCCTGCTGCCCTCCATCCATTGCTCTGCTGCCACTGTGTTGCTGCCCATGTCACTGCCACTGACACTGCCACATTTGTACTGCAACTCCCTCTCAAATTGCTGCATCATGCTACCCATAACACTGCCACTACTAACTGCTGTACTGCAACTCAGTTGCTGAGAAGTAAGCAACTGAAAGACCATCATCCAATTACTGACACACAAGTGAGTTGGGATGCAACTCATCATTGAAGCTCCATCTGTTGCTGCGCTGCGTTGTCTGCTACTCTGCACTCCCTCTGCATTGCTGCTTCCACGCTGTTGCCGCCTCTCCTTTGTGCTGCTCCAGACTTCAGCGTCCCAGCTTCGCCTTCATTGTGATCTTCTACACCCACTGCTCCAGTCATCCCGCTACTGTCTGAAGGCTCCTGTAGCACGTATGTGATCCAAGAGTTGGGCACCTCAAGGATCCTGCCAACCATCTGTCGCTGCTCTACAGATCAATATCGCCCCACTTCCTTGGTTCATGAGCCCTCATGGCTATGTCAGCGTCACTACCATCGACCTCTTTTGTTGCTGCTGCATTGGATTTAGAAGATCCCTTATCCTTCTTCTTAGGACAAGTGCTGGCGGAGGATGCCCACATGTCCACCTAGGATGGTAACGCTGCCCTGACCAAGTTACTTTGGACAAACGTTTCCCATTCATTGGTGACTGCATTCAGGGCAATCCTCACCAAGAGCCCTTCGTCCGGAGTCGTACCCATGGCAATCAGTTGGTCTCGGATAGTCTGAAGTGTAAAGAGAAAGGGATCGATTTCCTCACCCTTTCGCATCTAGAACAACTTCATCTGGTTCTCCAGAAGTATATTCCTTTGGACGAAGCTTCCCTGATAGATAATGTTCAAAGTTGTCCACATTTCATTTCTCGCATTCTTCCTGACAATATGTGAAACCACGTGATCCTTGATTCCATCCATGATCAAGCGCTTAGCCCATGCTTGTTTCTCGTTGAATTTCTTTAGGGGATCTGCATCAGTAGGCATAACTAGGACATTTCAGCATGGTCCATGATGTCGTACTCATCCAGGACTGTCAAGATCCCAACCCTCCAAATAACAAAGTTGGACACACCATCCAACCTATCCTGATCTCTCAGTCCATGAGAAACCATCTCTGCTCAAATCTATCAAAACACGTACTCTTCTCCCTCTCCCTGCTGCAATACTCAATAGAAAACTGGATCTGGGTTTCTTGGCGATAGAAACCTTCTATAGTAGCTGCTCCCTCTGATAATTGATTTCCCTCCCGGAAATCCTCTACCAAAGCAACTGAATCAGTCCTCTATGATCACTCCACTTGATCACACTCAGATCCCTTGGCTAGAGAATTTGCTGAGCTACTATTCTCCTCCCGCTCTTGTCACCTTTGCTAGGCACTGTTTTGCATTGACCAAACCTGTGCTACACCAGCAAGTTCTGAAGATCAGAAGCTTCGCTTCCAGACTTTGGCAAACTGCACAACAATCTCCACACGGACTGCGTCCCTCTGGCTGGCCTCTGCGTGAGCAGACTAGCTCAGCGCAACGCAAGCTGATCCTACGTCACTCTGGAAGGCTCTGGGCTCCCTCTGCGTTAGCCTCTACATGGCCTCTGTGTTAGCCTGGCTGGGCTGCGTCCCTCCTGGTGCTTCGCTGCCCTCTTTTGGATCTCTGTTGCTTCAACTACCCTGACTGCAGCAATATTATCCAGCTACTCTGCTGGTGGATCAACTTGATCTGCAATGCTTTGATACCATGTGAAAGTTTCAAACCAGAAACCCTACTTCAGTGTCTAGATCTACCTAACAAGTTATTTAACTGAAGTGTTCAGAAAAACATTAAAGCAGACACAAACTGCAGCCTACGCATCTACAGATCATCACTGAACAATATGCACATCTGAAAAGATTACACAGATTTTTTGGACAATTTTCCCCGGAAAAACCTAATGCAGGAAAACCAGTGCAACAGTTCTAGAGGGTTTTATTATTATGCAGAATCTGAAAACAACACTCTGGGCACCATAAATGGTTGGTTCTACAAAGAAATTACACGACAGAAGTACCTTTCACTCAGAGACAAAAAATATGGCTGTTTCACACCCTCAATCGGGATTTACAGATCACGAGCCCTTTCTGGCCCACTAGAACCCTTAGCGCTGCCTCTGCAGCCTCTGCGTTAGCCCTCACTAGCCATCGTCCTCACTGCGTAACCCTCACTGGTGTTGTGCTACCTCTGCGCTGCCCTGGCTGGGCCTATGTCACCCCAGCTAGTGCTGCACTGCCCCTGTGTTGCGCTGGCTGGGTTTGTCACCCTATTTTCGAATATTGCCGATATTCGGAAATATCGCGATATTTTCGGGGAAACAAAATATCGCCGAGAAAATGTCGCTGATGTTTTCTCTCTCGCAAATATTGCGATATTTCCAAAATATCGATGATATCTCGGGAAAATATCGGGCAACGATGCAAAATATCACCAGGCTTCTCTTGGCCGCGGCTAGAAAAGGGAAAAATCATTTTTTTTTCTCATTTCTGTTTGCGAGTGTTGGAGAAGGAAGGGGAAAGCATTGTGGAGGTTGTCAAAGAGGGATTGGTGATTAAACAACCATTATCACCAACAACTAAGAATTTTTTTATCATCAAAGATGATGAACCGTCTTACAAACTTCATCTCTTCCATTAACAGGTATGTTCTTCCAAACCCATATGTTAATGTATTTTTTCATAGATGTAGGGCTATGCATGCTTGCCTCTTTGCCTACTAACAGTGTGCTACTTAGTTTTTTTTTTCAATTTATTATGATTTTCATGCCCATGAGCCATTGCAAGGGTTTTCTCCATCTTTGGACAACAAGCTTCATTTTTTTTTTTTAACATTCTTATGCACCCTTTTATTGCTAATTTTTCATTCACATTGCAAATAATGTATTTGTATTCTTGTAGTAATTTTTTATTTTATTTTTAAATGTCATGCTTTCCATGTTTAAAAGAGGCTTGGTGGTGTGATTAGCGAGGGTTAGTTCGGCCTAGCCTGCCAATGCAAGCAATCTTTGCTTTGTCCGAAGCAAGTAAGCCTAACCCTAACTCGTTTTCCCCAACCTCATGTGCTTTTCTATCCCGGAGGTACAATATCTCTGTTCCAAGCCAATCCATGTATAAATAGATTGATGGATGCGAATTTGTATATAAATAGTGATTTCTAGTTCATTTCTTCGCATCTATCTACTTATTATTTTTAAATTTTTATGCATGGGTCTTTAATGCCAATTTTTTGTTTTTTTATGCGCTAGGTTTGAATTAGTTCATTACAAAATTCAAATATGCCAAAAGCCTTGGACCCCTTTTGGGAGTATGGGGAGCCTGATGGTGGGACAAATTGGGCATATTTATCATGCAAATTGTGTGGGACCAAAATAACAAGAGGAGTTACGAGTTTGAAATACCATCTAGTTAGACTCTTTGGACATGATGTTGGGCTTTGTAAAGTTTCTAGTCCGGAGCTTATACAAAAAGCTCTTGCAGCAATTGATGAAAAAGACAGAAAGAAGGACGAGGCTGAAAGAAACAAGGCTGAATGTGCAGGTAGATCTTTCGGCTTATCTTCTTCTGATTTTGAGGCTGAGGGTAGTGGGAGGGGCTCCACAACATCACCTGCAACAGCTAGTGCTAATGTAGTTGGGAGTGGGAGGTCATCATTTTTTGTTCCACGAACAGGACATGGATCACAACCTTCCATAAAATCAGTTGTTAAAACAAAGGAGAAGCTAGAAGCAGATACAGTTATGGGGAGGTGTCTTTTTTAGAGTGACTTGCCTCTCAACATCACCAAAACCAATCCATTTTGTCAACCAATGTGTGTTGCTATTGCTGTTGTGGGCCCAGGTTACAAAATTGCTACATATGAGGAGTTGCGGGGGTCAATCCTTAAAGCAGAAAAGCAGGACATCAACTCTAGATTGACAGAGTTGAAAAATACATGGGTAGTGTCTGGATGCACAATGATGTCTGATGGTTGGACAGATAGGAAGGGTAGGACCCTTCTAAATTTCTTGGTACATTGTCCTAAATGTACGATGTTTATTAAATTCGTGGATGCATCAACACACATAAATTATGCGGCAACGATATGTAAGTTATTAGATGTGTTCATTCAGGAGATTGGTGTGCAGAATGTGGTGTAAGTCATAACAGATAATGCAGCTAATTATGTGGTTGCTAGCAAGATGCTAATGGAGAGACACCGCATATTGTTCTGGACTCCATGTGCAACACATTGTATCGATTTGTTGCCTGAGGATATGGGAAAACTCTCCTTCATCAAGGAGGTGATTGATATCGCTAGGAGTATCCCCAAGGTTATATATAACCATGCTTTTGTTCTTAGCCTCATGAGGAGATACACCAGAAACAAGGAGTTGCGGCGTCCTGCAATCACACGTTTTGCCACCAACTTTATTATTCTTCAGTGTTTGCTTTGATGCCAGTTTGAGTTGAAACAAATGTTTGTTTTTGATGGGTGGCGTGATTGTAGATGCAACAGGAGACAGGACGGGAGAGCCATTGAAAAAATGGTGTACATTGAGACATTTTGGCAGGGAGTAGAAGAAGTGTGCTCGGTTAGTGAACCTATAGTAAAGGTTCTGAGATTGGTAGATGGGGAGAAGCCTGCAATGGCTTGTGTATGAGGCCATGTAAAGGACCAAGGAGGCCATTCGTTCTTATTATGTAGACAAGGGTTCTGTCGGGCTTGATAGACATATGGTGTTATGGGATGTGATTGATAATCGATGGACATGGATGCTTCATCGACCCATTCATGCAACTGCACTCTTCCTCAACTTTGCATTTTCATGCAAATGCGCCTTTGATTTTGATGGTGAGGTGATGGAAGGGCTCCATTCTTGTATTCAGAGGATGGTACCCGATCCTTAGCTTCGTAGAAAAATCAACTGCGAGATACAGGTTTATCAAGATTGTGTTGGCCTATTTGGCTTTGATGATGCTATTAGGGAAATGACCTTCTTCACGCCACGTAAGTGACAAGCCATCACTCGTTATAATTTTCAATTTAGAATTTTCTTATTTATAATTCTAGATTTTTAAAATTCAATTATGTAACTTGCATTTGAAAGTTTAATTATATTTTATGTTTTTGAATTTTTTATTTCCTTAGTTTGTTGTAGATATTTGGTGACGAACCTATTGTGCAAGGGCACCAAATTTGCAGAAATTGGCCATAAGAATCCTGAGTCAAACATGTAGTTCTTCAGGGTGTGAGTGCAATTAGAGTGTTTGAGAAAATACACTCAAAGAAGCGCAACATGTATAACTTTGACCTTCAACTTTCAGTTGAGCAATTTCATTTATTGTAATTTTAATTTATGACCCTCAAGTGTCAAGAGTGAAGACTCAGTTATTTTGACACTCTTACAGGTTGGAGTTCGCACGTCTTAATGATTTAGTGTATGTGCATTACAATATCCGACTTCGAGTGAAGCAAATACAAGCACCAATGGATCCAGATGTCATTTCCTTAGACAATATTGATGTATTGTCTCTGTGGAAGGTGGAGACTGAGGATCTCGTCTTGGAGGAGTCACCTGCATGGTTAGAGCCAGAGGAACCATTAGAACAGGGTTAGCAAGAGGAGGACTCGGAGGAGGAGTAGCACCTTTGATCAGGGATGAATAGGATTTGGTATCACCTTTGATGTATCATTTTTATTTTACATCCTCTACATCATATATATCAGTGTTTTTTTCATGTTTATGTGCCAATGTGTTTATTTCGTGTTGTTATTGCTTTATATGTTTAAAAATCTGAAAAATCTGAATATATTATGCAGTTTTTATGCTTGCCGATAATTGCCGATATTTTCGCCGATATTGTCGGTAAGAGCTTTTTTGGATCCTCGTCGATATTATCAACACTGATATTTATATATTATATATATAAATTATAATATACCCTCGATGAACCCACACACCCTGTTTTAAAAAATGACGTACCTGTCCCCGTTCTCGTCCCCATCCCCAAACCCACGTTTCCTGGCAACATAACCGAAATCTGAAGGATAGCTGAAGTAGTGGAAGAAACAAGGAATTTGATTATCAGAGGAAGAGGAAGCTTTGTGTCTTGGTCTTAGAGTGGAAAATAGGTCAAGGGACTTAGTCTTGGTATTAGTTAATGGGAATCTCTATAAGAAGAAGAATTTGTTCGAGTTTTCCTCTCAAGTGGGAGAGGTTTTGGCCCTGGGTGATAGCCTGCATTTTGTCTCTTGTCTCTTCATAGTTTATGCATTGGTAACTGTTTGATGAAGATGAGCACTAATAATCTAAGTAAATGAAGATCCTAATCTAAGAAGTAAAAAGCTCTCACAAGCAGTTACTAATAGAAGAGAAACCACTTAATTGCTATGCCCTAGATTTCTCAATAAAAGCGAGTTGAAGAGGAGATCAATTGGTGCAGGAATTCTACAAGTGCAAGGATCATGTCAATTTATGATTTGAGGACAGACCATGTGCTAGAAGGAACATCGAATTTTTGTGCAGGGAAGGACAAAATGGAGGCTGTGTTAGATGATAATGGGGTTTTGCAGTGCATCAAAACTAATATTCCCAAACCTCTTGCATCAGATGCAAAACAATTGACCCAATGGAAGAAGGATATTGCCAAAGCTAGGAGGATGATCCTAGAAGGAGTTAGAGACCATATTGTTCCAAATTTTCATGGGAAGGAGACACCATTCCGGATGTGGAAGGCCCTTACTGATCTATTCGAGAATCAAAAGCAATAGTGATGCCAGGAAACTTGCATCGAAGGACCAATTGAGGAACATTCAAATAGGTAAGAATGATCCCATTGTTACATATCTATCCAGGTTTGCTCAAATAAGAGATGAACTTGTATGTGTTGATAGTTGGAGAGATAGTTCCACCAACAGATTTTGTGAGCCTTGCTCTTCTTAGGATTCCAAAATCTTGGCATAGTTTCCAAGAAGTTGTGAATGGCAGAGAAGCTCCCCGATTGGGAGAGACTGTGGTTAGATCTTGTGCAGGAAGAGATAAGGAGGAACACAAGGGATGGAGTCTCATCTAGGATTGATGATGAGGAGAACTTTGCTTTAGCGAGCAAAGGGAAGAAAGCCAAGGGCAAGAAGGCCCAAGGCAAGCCTGAATCTAGTCAGAATGAGAGCAAGAAAAATAAGGATTTTAGCAAAGATCAAGTGTTTTCATTGCCATGAATGTGGGCATTATGCTACAAAATGTTCGAAGAAGAAATCCAACAAGCATGTTGCAGCAACAACAGGAGGAGAATCACTCTCTTCACAGTTCGAATTGGATTTCTCTCTAATAGCTTGCATGACAAGCTCAGTTCGAGGTAATGTGTGGTATATTTACTCAGGGGCTTCATTCCACATGATAGGGAATAAAGAATTCTTCTATAGTTTGGAAGAAAATGACATGAAATTACATATCGAGCTTGGAGATGATGGCAAATATATGACTAAATGTGTTGGTACAATAAGATTTAAGAGGGAGTGTTGTTCCCTCTGTTTCAAGAGTGTGATCCATGTACCAGGATTGAAGAAAAACCTTGTCTCAGTGGAATTCGTAGAAAAAAAAGGGTATGATGTAGTATTCAATGAGGGGAAGGCCTACCTTAGGCATTCTGCTTTAGGTCAAAGTCAAACACATTGATGTCAGGATCAAAACCTCTACAAGTTGGTGGTGGATGCATGCGCAACCTTGAGTAGCAAGGCAAAGTTTGTTCAGGGTCGATATGTTGGAGAGGTCTGGCACAAACACATGGGACATCTACATCATGGACCTCTAAAGATACTCAAGCAGATCACCATTGGGCTACCTCAGAGCACCCTTGAGCAACATGATGTGTGCAAGGGTTGCACTCTAGGCAAATATGCCAAATCTTCCTTTCAGGGCCGAGATAGCAGAGCTGGAGCTATTTTGGAGAGAGTTCATACAAATGTTTGTGGCCCCTTCTCCACAATTTCGCTCGGTAAGCACACATATTATGTGATCTTCATTGATGATTTTTCCTGTAAGTGTTGGATTTATTTCATGAAGAAAGATGAAGTCTATTCCAAGTTTGTGGAATTCAAGGCCTTAGTTGAAAATGAGACAGGGAGGAAAATAAATTCCTTGTGGAGTGATAATGGAGGAGAGTATATCTCAAATACCTTCATAAATTTATGTGCTAAGCGGGGGGGGGGATTAGTAGGGAGTTGATTGCACCCCATAATCCTCGACATAATAGGGTTGCAGAGAGGAAGAACAAGAGTATTGTTGGGCCTACTAGAGTCATGTTGCACGTTCAGGGGTTGCCCTTATTCTTGTGGGAAGATGGATGCAACACAACTGTGTACTTGCAGAATAGGAGTCCTCATAGAGTTCTTGGGATGATTACACTTGAGGAGGATTTCACTGGGAGGAATCCAGATGTCTCCCACTTTTGCATTTTTGGATCTATGGTGTATTCTCATATGTCCAAAGATGACAGGAAGAGGTTGGAGCCTACTGCAGAGGGGGGTTCTTTGTGGGCTATATTGAGACAACACATGTTTACAGAATGTACATTCCCTCTCTCAAAAAGACTATTTTGAGAAGGGATGTGAGATTTGATGAGGAGAAAGCCATGAGGACTTCTCTAGAGTGAGAGATGAGCTTATCACTAGAGGAGGAGCTTCTAGCTCCCAAGGAGGAGCCTCAGTCAGATTCACAGAGTCTGTCCTTTCCCAAGGGCAAGAGAGAATTCCAGGAGGATGATGTGGAGTAGCAACATGATGAGCGAACGAGAGCAGGACGAGTGGAGAGACCCTCTCACACAGTGACTCCTAGAGAAGGGAGGAAGAGGACCAAGTCGGTTGAAAGATTGGGGCATGAAGCTTAGGAGAAGGTTGGACTTCCTAGTTCCTCACACAAACAATGCAGATCACTAGATAGATACACAGGATACATGTCTCTCATGACAGAGTTGATAGATTATGAGCCATCTTCTTTTGAAGAGGTTGCTTCCCAGCAAGTATGAGTGGATGCCATGGTGGAGGAGTATGACTCCATTATGAAGAATGATGTTTGGGAGGTTGTGCCTAGACCTATGGGCAAATCAGTTGTTGGCTCTAGGTGGTTGTATAAGGTGAAGCATGCAGCGGATGGTAGTGTGTAGAATTTTAAGACCAAGTTTGTGGACAAGGGCTTCTCACAGATTGAAGGGAATGGTTATGAGGAGACATTTTCCCCAGTGGCAAGGTATTCATCTATTGGGACCATATTTGCATTGGCAGCATAGATGGGGTGTAGGATCCACCAGATTTATGTCAAGACAACTTTCCTCAAAGGAGTGGTTGAGCATCCAGAGGGATTCAAGACCTTTAGCCGAGACACACGTGTAGGCTGAAGAGAGCTATTTATGGGCTCAAGCAGGCACCTCGTGCTTGGTACACTCATATTGATACTTATCTCAGAGGATTGGTCTGCACTAAGAGTGATGGAGATGCCAATCTATATTACATCATGGTAGATGGCAATGTGCTCATCTTAGTTTTCTATGTGGATGATTTGATTCTGACAAGAGATGACAGTTTGATCCAGGATTGCAATGAGGACCTTGCAAGAGAATTTGAAATGAAGGATATGGGTCTTATGCACTATTTCCTTAGATTGGAGGTTTGGTAGGGTGATTGAGAGATATTTGTTGGACAGGGGATGTACAACTCTGAGATCCTTCAGAGATTCCCCATGCAAGATTGCAAACGCATGGATACTCCTCTAGGTACTAACTGGAGGAAGAAGGATGCCTCCACAATAGATGCAATAGATGGTACAATCTACAGACAGTTGATTGGGTCCTTGATGTATTTGGCGAATGCAAGGCTTGATATTTGTTTTTCTATGAACTAATTGAGTCGGTTTATGGTGGATCCTTCCAAGGTCCATTGGAAAGAAGCAAAACATGTTTTGAGATACCTCAGAGGCACAATAGACTTTGGATTATGGTACAAACAGAATAATGGGGTGAAGCTTCAAGGCTTCACAAATGCAGATTGGGCAGGGAATCCCACAGATAGGAAGAGCACTTCAGGACCAGTCTTCAGTGTTGGGTCAGTTGCAGTTTCTTGGTACAACAAGAAGCATATATCAGTTGCACTCAGTTCAAAGAGGTCGAGTATATGGTTGCTAGTCAGGCAACATGCAGGGCTTTTTGGATGAGGAAGGTCCTAGTAGGACTATTCATTTAGGGGATGGATCCTACATTGATCCACGGTGATAATTAGAGTTGTATAAAACTCTCTAAGAATCTGGTGTTTCATGATAGGTCCAAGCATATAAACATCAAGTACTATCATCTTAGAGATTGTGTGCAAAGGAGGATTGTTACACTGCAATACATTCCTACAAAGGAGCCAAATGTAGACATCTTGACCAAGGCCCTATCAAGGGGCAAGTTCGAGTTCCACAGTGGCAGGATTGGGGTTGTCCAGAATCCCTTCCTCGTTAAGAGGGAATGTTAAAATTGTAGCAAGGAAGGGCTTCTTTTGATTTCTGCCTTAGTCAAAGAAGCAAACTTGAATTCAGTCTCATATAAATTCAAGTTAGTTGTCAGTTAACATGTGTGATGTGGCCTATATTGTCAGTTAATTTGAGTTAGATGGATTTCAATGAGTTGTGTGCTAGTTGATTGCTAAAATTTAGCAATCTAATTGAGTTAACTCTAGTGTTTGTTAGTTAACTGATCTCTAATTCTAGAATAGAGATAGACTTGAGTTTAGTTGAGTAGTTTGAATTTTTGTTAACTCAACTGATTCTCAGTTAACTAGTTCCACCTGCTAAAATTAGCTCTAGTAGGTCATGCAATTCAAATTGCCTATTGAGATTGGATGAAGGCACAATTGTAATTCATTATTGTATAACATGTTTTGTGTATAGGCTTGAGAATGGAGCAGGCCTATTTCTATTAGGAATTGCACAAGGAAATAGGAGAAATTCCTATTTTTTAGGGGCTGAATTGCGCTAGGAAATAGGGACTTCCTAGTAGGTTTATTGGGCCAAGTGTTGGGAAGTTCTTGTGAGGAGTTTATCAGTATTGCAGGGGCTTCAGGCTCGAAGTAGATTCTTTGTAATAGATTAGATTGCTCAGTTGATAATACATGCAAGAGGGGTTTTTCGAAGTTGGGTTCCCTAGATAAATTTCTGTGTGATCATGTTTCTATTCATTGTTTTCTTTCCGCAGAATTTTGGTAGAGAAATCTTGTCTTTTGTAGATCATTTTTCTTTCATTATCAGTTGCAAGGTTTCAAGGATTTTCTACACTTAGCTCCTTGACAACTCAGCTCAGCTTCTTAAGATCCATGGTTCTTGTCACTATCTTTGACTGTAGATTTCGGCCTAATTCACAACGTTTGCGGCCTCCACAGCTAGGGTTTCCTCAGTCATTAAACAACCCCTAACACGCTGTGGTAACACCTCTTCTAGCCACTGAAATTAACTTGCTACACCTTGAGAGAACTCCCCCTTAACTCAACCTTATATTCCAGCCTCAACAAGGGTCTCGACCCTCTCTTTTGCACTCTGATTTCATTTCGGCCTCGTCACAAAATTTAGCACAGAACTTTAGGAACATACTTGTGTTCAGAACCTCATGAACAACCTTCCTTGAATTCGATTTGCCAGAACAAAAGAAAAGAGAAACAAACGTCTTACTTCCTTCCTCCTAGCTCGACTTCCTTGAGGTTTATGGTTCATTGTGAGCTCTTCTTATGATGAATTGCACTTGTGGTGATATTCAAATAAGCTCCATCTCATCTCTTCTTACAGTGTCTTAGGTGGTGTCATTCTTCACCAAGCGTTGTGACCTTTAGCCCAAGCCAACTAGAGTTATCTTGCCAAAACCCAACCTAACAAAAGAGAAAATTATTTCCATTTGATTTTTGTCACATCATTGAAGCTTTAGGTGATCTTTAGCCCTCCAAGGGTGCCCCTCATGCATTCAATGAATGAACATTTAATTTTCCACCTAGGTCTTTGCCCACTGCTTTGGGTACAAAGCGCACTACTTGGGCACATTGCCCATGAAGCTCCATTTTCATAGGTCAATTTCTCACAAACCTAGTACCCCAGGGGTTGTGGGAGCACCTCCCAAGTTACACATTTCAACAGAAAAGACCTGAATCATATGAGGTATAAAAAAAGTTAGTATGCACATTCTCCTCTAATATAATTCTATAGATCTAGGGGGAACAAATCGAATCATTGGTGGGAATAATGACCCCATAATCTATTTTTTGTGTAGAACTTATTGTTCCCCACTTAAAATAACACTTTTCCTTTAATGTTGGACTCATAAAGCAATCACAAAAACAGTTTCAGGGTGGATCCAAGAGGTTCCAATCTATGAATCCGTGGATCCATTCCCTAGCCATGATGGAGTGCGTGCATATAAGTAATACCTAAGTTGCACGAAACAAGGAAACAAAAACGAGTTTCCAAAACGGGAAGCGATATGAAACACGACCTCCCGAAATTTTGGAAACGGCGAAACACACTATATATATATATATATATATATATAAAAAATATTTTAATTTATATTAGAATTTAGGACATTTAAGAAATGTTATGTGAAATCATAAATGTTTAAAACATACATGATAAATCATAAATTCAAAACATAAACTATTACAAATTTACAATTTACAACACATTTACTCATGAATGATCATTGATAATAGACACAATGAAAATAACAATATCGGAATATCCAAAACAAGCCTTTATTATATATAAAAATTTCAACGTCGGCGTTTATTATATATATGAGGCTGCAAGTACAATAAAGTCAAAAGACTAATACTCATTATGAGAATCCTCATCAAATATAGCAGTAGAAGCATGCTCAACAGTGGATGGTGTAGCTGAAGAAGATGTTTGGCCAATTCCACTTCTATAATCCTGGTCCTCAATATTCAAGGCAGCGAGAGAGAGATCCAAATTAGGATTTTCCGGATCCAAATCCCTTTCCTTAGAAGGACCATTGCCATATTCTGGACCCCTACGAGATGCAAGGGAAAGGTTGGAGTGCACATAAACAAGATCCTCAGCCTTCTGTGAGCCCAACCTGTTGCGCTTCATAGAATGAATAAAACCATAGGTGCTCCAATTCCTTTCTGCTGATGAAGAGCTTGCCACTTGTGAAAGGAGGAAAATGGCAAGGTTTTGCAAATGTACACCTTTTGCTCCATTACAAATCCACCACCTAACTGGATTCATGGTGCTTCTCTCCTCCAAAGATGATATATCTGAATAATCATATATTCCTGCAACAAAACTGGCAAATTCTTCCTTCACCTCCTTGTGTAGATGAGTTGGAAAATTTCTCATAAGGGCTTTTTTCACCCCATTAGCCACCTCTCTATCTTTATGGGGTGGCTTCCTCTTCCCATTGCTTTGAACAATAAGTTCCTCATCATAAAATTTTGTGTTCAAGGCATGTGCTAAAGTATGCAATGGAGTGTTGAAATTGTTCCACCTATCAACAATGATTTTCTTGATTAATTCGACAAAATGACCATCTACAAACAAAAGCTGTGGAGACTCTTGTGAAATGATTTCCAAAGTTTTCTCAACGATGGAATCCATGCCAGCATATACCTCTCCTAAGAAAGGTTGGTTAGTGTCAGCATTCCGAAGAAGCTCAAATGCAGGGTTTGTGAACATTAGCAAGAAATCTATCTCACTCCACCAATCCTCATCTAGGCACAATCTACACACCGTAGATCCCCGCTCTGAATCTGCCAGTCTCCACTCAACCCAAAGCTGACTCACCACCATAGACACTTGGTAAATTTTTGTAGATGTTCTATGGTTGATGCAACTTAACTTTTTATCCCAATATCAGTTAGCAATCACATAAACAAGAAAGTAAAATGTTGATAGAACATACCAGTAGTTCGACATAAGACAAGCCAAAAATATATGTGTGTTTGTGCGTTACGACGGTCAGCAGGATGCTTCATCCAACAAAGTCTCAATATGGTCAGCCAACCAGAGGTGTCACACAACCCTCTAGGACAACCAGATTAGTCAAACCCAAAAGTCAACGAAAGTCAATGTTGTCACAGTCAACGTCCAACGCAAACAACAACGACAACAAAGTCAACGCAGCCAAGTCAAAGTCAACGTCCAGCCTCGAGAATTGTGCCAAAAAAATGCAGATTGAGGAAATTGAAAATTTGGCCAAGATTTAGGTCAATTTGACCATGCGTTGACCAAAGTCAACGCTGCAGTAGAAACCCTAGGTCGTAAATAGAAATTTCTCCTTGCTGTAATTTCCCACGTGTGAAGAGAAGAGACTCCAAAAAGATGCTCAAACCAATCAGATGAGGAGAGAGGATGTGATGTGATGGATGAGTGAAAATGTCCTCCAACGTTGACCAATTTATATTCATCAATGAGGGTGCGTGACACAACTGCTGGGACTCCAAATCTTCAGGCCGACCTACACATATTTTGAATAAATTCTAAATAAATGTTCTGCTCATGGGATCAAGATGATCTTTAGATCAATATTGCACCTCTCCGAAAGAGGAGTCCAATAAAAATATTGGCATCTTCTTCTGAGCATCACAACATGGAGTTTGGACCTAGTTGTCCAAAATTAGTACTCCCTCTCAACTAGGGAGAACTCCATCCACTTGTGCAATCCAAACATCGTGCATCATCCCGCCATAACTTGCTTTGTTGGCTTCTTTATTTTAGAACAGAAGTGGGTCAGTCACAAAGACATCATCCCCAACTGACAAATTCAGCCCAGAGGTCCGAAACCTCTATTGGACTCAAAAAGAGTCTCATACCAACCCGAAGTTGGTTTATCTAACCCAAAGTCAGTAGGAGGTCTGAAACCTCACTATTCTTGATCCCAGATCAAGTGGTTGGACCGTGCCATCCTAGATAGAGAGTACGACAATCTTTGATGCGTCCATCAGTCTTTGCTACTAGTCTCTAGCTTTCCCCACCTCACTAGCCAAATGAGAGGTACTTCCCATGAGTCCAGGACTCAAATGGGTAGGATGCATACAGGGCATAGATCATGAGAGGTGAACCAACTCAATCATCATAACGGTGGGGCAGAAGCACACCAACAAGGTTCAACAAGCCTAGCCCTGTGATTGCTTATAGCTCTGAGAAGCTATCCCCAAAGACCCCAGAGCTCCAAGAGCTCATCGTCCAACAAGACCCTCCACATAGGGTCGTTCCACGATACGAAGATTCTCACAGAAGGTTAGGAACTTGACCTTCCCCAAGGGCTTTGTGAGAATATTTGCGACATGCTCATCAGTTCCTATATGATCGAGCCTTACGACACCTCGCTGTACCATATCTCGGATAAAGTGGTACCTGATATCAATATGCTTGGATCGATTGTGGAACACGGGATTCTCAGACAACTGAATTCCACTCTGGTTATCACGGTGGTATCTAGCACATGCTCGAACAACTCACTGAAGAGCTTTCGCAACCAAACTGGTTCACAACAGGCAATACTTGCTGCAATGTATTCGGCCTCCGCAGTGCTCAAAGCCATTGAATTCTGCTTCCTGATCATCCATGATATCGAAGCAAAACCAAGCGTGAAGCAACATCCTGATGTGCTCTTACGATCCATCACACTGCCAGCCCAATCGGTATTAGTATATCCATGGAGTGTCACGCTCACGGCAGTGTATCTTAGCCCATGGTTTATCGTGCCCCGAAGATATCTCAATAGATTCTTGGCACCAACCCAGTGAATGTGATGAGGCTCAACCATATTTTGACTCAAAGTGTTCACTGCAAAACATACGTCCGGACGTGTGTTCACTAAGAACATCAGGGCCCCTACGAGTTGACGATACTCAGTAGGATTTGCTAGTACAAGCCCAGCAGCGCTGACACTCAACTTCTTAAAGTTGTGCTCCGTTAGTGTCAACATAGACTTACATTCCACCATACCAAATCTTTCCAGAAGCTTCACAATATATTTTCCTTGAGAAAGGAAAATCTCACCAAGTCTTTGCCAGACCTCCAGGCCTAGGAAGTAGTGCATTAGTCCTAGGTCCTTCATCTCGAACTCAACAACGAGCTTCCTCTTGCACTGATGAATGAGAGGGTCAGCACCTGTCAGGAAGAGGTTGTCCACATACAACACCAGAATGAGAGGCTTTTCCCTATCAACCTTGAAGTAAAGGTTCAGATCAACATTACTATGAGTGAAGCCCAACTTCATCAGGTAGCTATCTATCCTCTCTTACTAGGCTCTAGGTGCTTGCTTCAACCCGTAGAGGACTTTCTTCAACCAGCAGACATGGGTGTCACGATCCTGGACTTCGAACCCCAGAGGTTGCTCCACATACACCTCTTCCTTTATCGCACCATGCAAAAATGCGGTCTTCACATCCATTTGATGAAGATTCCATCCTTGCGTAGCAGCAAGGGCTATGATAGATCTGATGGTGGTATATCGAGCCACAAGTGCAAATATATCATCATAGTCTACGCCTTCGTTTTGAGAGAAGCCACGGGTAATGAATCTTGCCTTGAACTTTTCAGCGCTTCCATCAGATCCATGCTTGATCTTGTAGAGCCATTTCGAGGTGACAACTGCTTTTTCCTGCGGTCTTGGAACCATATCCCCGACATCATTCTTCATTATGGACTCATATTCTTCGTGCATAGAATCCTTCCAGACTTGATGCTTTACGACTTCCTCAAAAGATCCAGGCTCAGATTGTATGATAGTACTCATGGTTGCCAGATACCCTTGGTATCTATTCAGCTTTTTGCTTTCACAGAATGTCCCCCTTGGGGCCATATGTCCCTCGACATCCTCAAGAGTGTCCTTGAGCCATGATGGCCTCTTCCTCATCGAAGGAGGTGGATCAATCGGGTCCATCGGTCCTTCAACATCGGGCATCGTCTCATCCTTCGGTTCTTGTTGATTTCCAAGCTTTGCTTCATGATTTTCCTCAGATCTCGGAAGATTGACTACTTTCCTCAGGGAAGCATATTCGTCAAAGGTAACATCGTGGCATATCTCCACTTCCCTTTGACCAGGCACATAGACTCTATAGGCCTTCGATGTTTCACTATAGCCCACATACATTCCCTTCTTTCCAGAAGCATCCAACTTGCTCCTCTTCTCGTTTGGTACATGAAAATAAACAGGACATCCAAAAACTCTAAAATGTAAGACGTCAGGTTTCTTAACAGAGAAAATCTCTTTGGGAGTTTTGGAGTCCAGAGCGGAATGCGGGCATCAATTTTGTATGTACATGACAGTGTTCGCAGCTTCTCCCCACAGAAACTTCGGTAGACCTTGGTCACATAGCATGGCATGGGGAACTTCCACAATGGTCCTATTCTTTCGTTCAGCAACGCCATTGTGTTTAGGACTATAGACAATTGTGGTCACCCTCTTGATGCGAGCTTTTCTGCAAAAGTTCTTGAACTCATTCGTCTCATATTCAGTGCCATTATCGGTCCTCATTATCTTGATCTTCTTCCCTGTTGAATTTTCCACCAAGGCGTTGAAGGTACAGAACCACATGAAAGCCTCATCCTTCTTTTTCAAGAAGTATATCTAGGTTTTGCGAAAGAAGTCATCTATGAATGTCATATAATAAGAACATCCTCCCAAGGATGTCATAGGCAGCATACCAGACTGATCAGAATGTATCAATTGCAAGACATCAGATGTCTTTGTGACACTTGAGGGGAAAGGTCCCCTTGTATGCTTTCTTTCGGCATAACCCTGACATACACCTTCATGATCATTTTTGAACACGGGCATCCCCGTCACCACCTTCCTTGCTTCGGGAAGGGCTCCGTAGTGAAGGTGTCCAGACTCCAAACCTCCTGTGCCATAGTTCAGTCTGTTGGATAGTATAGTTCAGTCTGTCGGATAATATCACACGTCATCGCTCCTAGTGGACTTCCTCTAACCTGGTAGAGTGTATCAACTCAAAACCCAATCGTGATAGCTTCCTTGAAATTATTCTTCTAGATGCGTACCTTCCCATCAATGAATTCCACATTGAAACCTTTGTCTTCCATGGCCGATATAGACGCAAGGTTCTTCTTCAAATCAGGTACATATAGTACATCTTGGAAATGGAGGACTTGACTTTGAGACAAGTGGAGGGTCACAGTCTGTGTCCCTTTCATGGGATATGTGGCATTATCTCCAAGGATAATTTCCAGATTAGTATCCTTCTCAACCACATTAGAAAGTGCTTCCTTGAACCCAGTGATGTGCCTTGAGGCACTGCTATCTATCAACCAGACATCCATAGTGTCGGGTGGAGATGCAGTAGAGAGGGCAGATACAAGAATGAATTCATTTCTTTTATCAACAACATTTGATTCCTCATACTTGGAATTTCTCGACCTTTTGAAAGGTTGCCCATTTCTGTCGGAGGGAGCCTTCCTCTTTCCTTTGAACCTGTTATTCCTTTGATTGCCATTCCTCCGATTGTTGTTGTTGTCATCATCATTAGGAGAATCCTTCTTGAAAGGGCATTCTCTAGCATAGTGACCTGGCTTGTGACAAGTGTAACACTTGCCTTTCTTTCCTTGTCCCCCTGCTCTTCCTTTGTTCCTTGGACCACCAAAGTTCTTATTCTTAGTATGAGCAGGGAAGGCAACATTTCCTTCATTTTCATATTCCTTCATCCTTGTCTCTTCTTGTACGCATCTCGAAAATACTTCGTCAAAATCAGGTATGACATTGTTATTGAGAATGGTAGTTTTGAATACATGCCATTCGGATGAGAGACCTCCAAGTGCGGTGAGAACCATCTCTCGGTCAGCTATTGTCTCCCCAATAGCCTTTAGATTATTCCTGATTTCGGTCAGCTTCAGAAAATATGATTGAACAGACTCATCCCCGCCTTTCTTCAGATTCTTCAATTGGTTCTTGAAGAATAGGACTTGATTCGCATTGTTGGCCTTGAACATGTTGACCAACTTATCATACATCTCCTTGAATGTGCCCAACTCAGAGATATAGGCAACTAGACTCTTATGAATTGAGTCCCTTATCATCAACTTTGCTTTGATTTCCCCCTTCTTGTACTTTGTTTTGGCAGCAGCAGTTGCAGTGGATGGAGGCTCTTGGATTTTACCCTGCACATAGTCCATGACATCTTGTTCTTCCAATATAAGATCCAATGTCATCTTCCAGGCATGGAAGTCATCCTTCCCAGTCAATTTGTCATTAGCCTTAAAGCCATTGTAGTTAGAGGAACCCATGCTCTTCTTCGGTGATTGGTACAAACTAATGCTTTGTCTTCACCTCAGCTCTGATTCCATGTAAATTTTTGTAGATGTTCTATGCTTGATGAAACTTAACTTTTTATCCCAATATCAGTTAGCAATCACATAAACAAGAAAGTAAAATGCTGATAGCACATACTAGTAGTTCGACAAAAGAGAAGCCAAAAATATATGTGTGTTGGTGCGTTACGACGGTCAGCAGGATGCTTCAACCATCAAAGTCTCAATACGGTCAGCCAACCAGAAGTGACACACAACCCTCTAGGATAGCCAGATCAGTCAACCCCAAAAGTCAACGAAAGTCAACATTGTCACAATCAATGGTCAATGCAAACAACAGCAGCAACAAAGTCAACGCATCCAAGTCAAAGTCAATGTCTAGCCTCGGGAATTGTGCCAAAAAATGTGGTTTGAGAAAATCGAAATTCTGGCCAAGATTCAAGTCAGTTTGACCATGCGTTGACCAAAGTCAATGCTGGTCAATGCTGCGGTAGAAACCCTAGGTCGAAAACATAAATTTCTCCTTGCTGAAATTTCCCACGTGTGAAGATAAGAGACTACAAAAAGATGCTCGAACCAATCAGATGAGGAGATAGGATGTGATGTGTTGGGTGAGTGAAAATGTCCTCCAACGTTGACCAATTTATATCCATCAATGAGGGTGTGTGACAAAACCGCTGGGGCCCCAACCCTTCAGGCTGACTTGCACATATTTTGAATAAATTATAAATAAATGTTCTGCTCATCGGATCAAGATGACCTTTAGATCAATCTTGCACCTCTTCGAAAGAGGAGTCCAATAAAAATATTGGCATCTTCATCTGAGCATCACAACACGGAGTTTGGACCTAGTTGCCCAAAATTAACACTAATGCTTGCTTAACCTCAACAAGGTGGTGCAACATTATGCAGTTTGAGGCATATCTTGTCTCAGCAACTTCTAACAACTCCAATTTGGAGTACTCTCGAAATGCTTGAGACTGGTGGTGGTTGGTGTTGAATTTAACAATTTCCCTTGCTTCCCCTATGAGTTCCTTTATCCATAGAACTTTATTTTTGATCTCCTCTAAGATTAGATTCAGATTATGGACAATGCAGGGTGTCCAAAAGATGTGGTCATACCTCCCCTCAAAATCAAACCTGCAGCTTTGCATACTAGTGCATTATCCATGATAACTTGCACCACCCTGTTAGAACCAACTTGTTCAATAGATTTGATAATAACATCAACAATGAATTGTGCATCTTTTACCTCTCCCGAGTAGTCTTCCACCTTTAGAAACATTGGTCCTTTTGGTGAAGTGGCAATAATATTTATCAATAGTCTACGCCTTGTCTCTGTCTATCCATCTGAGATAATGGTAACCCCAGAGCTACTGCAGGAAGAACGAATTGGTGATAACACATCTACACAAGATCCTTCTCATTTTTTAGAAGTTAAGTTCTAACTTTTCATAGTTGGGCCCCTTGTACCCTTGAGGAGCTTTCTTAACTGCGCTTATCATATCTTGCCAGTAAGGAGAGTGAACAACATTGAATGGGAGACTACATGCATAGATGCACCGAGCCACTCTAGTATCAACTTCTTCTCTTCCTTGCACATTCACCAATTTGGCAATTCTGCTCTCTTGAACTGTACCAGATGCCCCTCTGGATGGTGGTTGTTCTGGTTGTTGAGTGCCTCTCCTCTTATTTTCTTCAACTACAATCCTTGGCTCAATGTTTGTTGGATTTTTAGCTTGAATATGATCATGATGCTTTCTTTTAATTGCATCAGCCTGATCTTTCTCTCTTTGATATTCCCTCCTTGCCACAAGGTGTGATGTTTTCATGCAACCTGCAATCCCCTATCCTCCTCCATGCAAAAGATGTGCCTTCACTCTTCGGTAAGAGCCCTTGTAAGAATTATTGCAAAGATTACACCGCCATTCCCATGAGCCACATCTTTGCAGCTTTTCAACATGCCTCCAAAGAGGATAATATTCAGCCCTTGGGTTCGCCTTGGGGTTTGCACTTGAACCTTGGATGGAAGAAGCCATTGCTGCAAAAAAAATAAAAAAAACAAATCTATAAATATATATATATATATATATATATATATATATAATTTTGTTTGTATAAACCCTCGAAAAATAGACGAAACAATGCAAGAGAACCAAGAAATTGAATGCTTCTTACCCAAATTAATTTTTTGTAGCTGAAGCTACCCCAAAATGCCATAAAAAACAAGAGAAATATGGCTGTAGCTAAGCCAAAAAGCAAGAATGTCGTAGCTGGAAACTTCGCACTCCAATTCTGCTTTTCAAATCTATTTCTCTTGCTACTGAAATCTCCTTTGCTCACTGGTGAAAGCACCCTAGCTGAAGCACTACTATCTTCCTCCTTTCTCCTCGCCAAAATTGCTCTTCTCCAAGTGAAACGACTTGCTAAATTCGACGATGAGAGAATGAGGCGAATCGCCTTTTTATAAGTTTAGAAAGCCATCTAAAAGCATCCAAGAGACAAATAGAATCATAAAAATAATATTACATGGCACGAAAATCGAAAAATATAAAAAAATTCAAGTCAAATCGCAATTTGGGAAGGAAATGCGGCCTCCACAAATTTTGGAAATGGGAAGCAATATGAAGCACGACCTCCCCAAATTTTGGAAACGGGGAAACACTGTATATATATATATATATATATATTATTTAAATTTATATTAGAATTTAGGACATTTAAGAAATGTTATGTGAAATCATAAATTCAAAGCATAAACTATTACAAATTTACAAGTTACAACACATTTACTCATGAATGATCATTGATAACAGACACATAATGAAAATAACAATATCGGAATATCCAAAACCAACCTTTATTATATATCAAAATCTCAAAAATCAATCTTTATTATATATATGAGGCTGCAAGTACAATAAAGTCAAAAGACTAATACTCATTGTTAGAATCCTCATCAAATATAGCAGCAGAAGCATGCTCAGTAGTGGATGGTGTAGCTGAAGAAGATGTTTGGCCAATTCCACTTCTATGATCCTGGTCCTTAATATTCAAGGCAGCAAGAGAGAGATCCAAATCAGGATTTTCTGGATCCACATCCCATTCCTTAGAAGGACTGTTGCCATATTTTGGACCCCTACGAGATGCAAGGCGAAGGTTGGAGTGCACATAAACAAGATCCTCTGCCTTCTGTGAGCCCAACCTGTTGCGCTTCATAGAATGAATAAAACCATAGGTGCTCCAATTCCTTTCTACTGATGAAGAGCTTGCCACCTGTGAGTGCATATAAGTAATACCTAAGCTGCACGAAACGGGGAAACGAACACGAGTTTCCGAAACGGGAAGCGATATGAAACGCGACCTCCCCAAATTTTGGAAACGGAGAAACGCGGTGTATATATATATATATATATATATATAATTTAAATTTATATTAGAATTTAGGACATTTAAGAAATGTTATGCGAAATCATAAAAGTTGAAAACATACATGATAAATCATAAATTCAAAGCATAAACTATTACAAATTTACAAGTTACAACACATTTACTCATGAATGATCATTGATAATAGACACAATGAAAATAGCAATATCAGAATATCTAAAACCAACCTTTATTATATATCAAAATCTCAAAATAAGCCTTTATTATATATATGAGGCTGCAAGTACAATAAAGTCAAAAGCCTAATACTCATTATCAGAATCCTCATCAAATATAGCAGCAGAAGCATGCTCAACCGTGGATGGTGTAGCTGAAGAAGATGTTTGGCCAATTCCACTTCTATAATCCTGGTCCTCAATATTCAAGGCAGCAAGAGAGAGATCCATATCAGGATTTTCTGGATCCACATCCCATTCCTTAGAAGGACCTTTGCCATATTCTGAACCCCTACGAGATGCAAGGCGAACGTTGGAGTGCACATAAACAAGATCCTCTGCCTTCTGTGAGCCCAACCTGTTGCGCTTCATAGAATGAATAAAACCATAGGTGTTCCAATTCCTTTCTGCTGATGAAGAGCATGACACTTGTGAAAGGAGGCGAATGGCAAGGTTTTGCAAATGTACACCATTTGCTCCATGACAATCCACCACCTAACTGGATTCATGGTGCTTCTCTCCTCCAAAGATGATAGATCTGAATAATCATCTATTCCTGCAGCAAAACTGGCAAATTCTTCCTTCACCTCCCTGTGTAGATTAGCTGGAAAAATTCTCATAAGGGCTTTTTTCACCCCATTAGCCACCTCTTTATCCTTATGGGGTGCCTTCCTCTTCCCATCGCTTTGAGCAATAAGTTCCTCATCATAAAATTTTGGGTTCAAGGCATGTGCTAATGTATGCAATGGAGTGTTGAAATTGTTCCACCTATCAACAATGATTTTCTTGATTAATTCGGCAAAATGACCATCTACAAACAAAAGATGTGGAGACTCTTGTGAAATGATTTCCATAATTTTCTCAACCATGGAATCCATGCCGTCATAAACCTCTCCTAAGAAAGGTTGGTCAATGTCAGCATTCCGAAGAAGCTCAAATGTAGGGGTTGTGAACATTAGCAAGAAATCTATATCTTGCTGCACCAATCCTCATCAAGGCACAATCTATGCACCGTAGATCCCCGCTTTGAATCTGCCTGTCTCCACTCAGCCCAAAGCTGACTCACCACCATAGACACTAATGCTTGCTTAACCTCAACAAGGCAGCGCAACATTATGAAGTTTGAGGCATATCTTGCCCCAACAACTTTTAACAACTCCAATTTGGAGTACTCTCGAAATATTGCTCGAGACTGGTGGTGGTTGGTGATGAATTTAACAATCTCCCTTGCTTCCCCTGTGAGTTCCTTTATCCATAGAACTCTATTGTCGATCTCCTTTAAGATCAGATTCATATTATGGACAATGCAGGGTGTCCAAAAGATGTGGCCATACCTCCCCTCAATAATCAAATCTGTAGCTTTGCATACTGGTGCATTATCCGTGATAACTTGCACCACCCTGTTAGGACCAACTTGTTCAATAGATTTGATAATAACATCAACAATGAATTGTGCATCTTTTACCTCTCCCGAGCAGTCTTCCGCCTTTAGAAGCATTGCTCCTTTTGGTGAAGTGGCAATGCTATTTATCAATGGTCTACGCCTTGTATCTATCCATGTATCTGTGACTATGGTAACCCCAGAGCTACTCCAAGAAGAACGAATTGGTGATAACACATCCTCCACAAGATCCTTCTCATTTTTTAGAAGCTGAGTTCTAACTTTCTCATAGTTGGGCCCTTTTTACCCTTGAGGAGCTTTGTTAACTGCCCTTATCATATCTTGCCAGTAGGGAGAGCGAACAACATTGAATGGGAGACCACATGCATAGATGCATTGAGCTACTTTGGAATCAACTTCTTTTCTTTCTTGCACATTCACTAGTTTAGCAATTCTGCTATCTTGAACTGTACTGGATGCCCCTCTGGATGGTGGTTGTTTTGGTTGTTGAGTGCCTCTCCTCTTCCTTGCTTCAACTACAATCCTTGGCTCAATGTTTGCTGGATTTTTAGCTTGACTAAGATCATCATGCTTTCTTTTAATTGCATCAGCGTGATCTTGCTTTCTTTGATATTCCCTCCTTGCCACAGGGTCTGATGTTTTCGTGCAACTTGCAATCCCCTGTCCTTCTCCATGCAAAAGATGTACCTTCACCCTTGGGTAAGAGCCCTTGTAAGAATTATTGCAAAGATTACACCACCATTCCCATGAGCCACCACCTCCATATCTTTGTAGCTTCTCAACATGCCTCCAAAGAGTATAATATTCAGCCCTTGGGTTGGCCTTGGGTTTTGCACTTGAACCTTGGATGGAAGAAGCCATTGCTGCAAAAAAATTAAAAAAACAAATCTATAAATAAACCCTAGAAAAATAGACAAAACAATGGGAAAAAATCAAGAAATTGAATGCTTCTTACCCAAATTAATTTTCTTTAGCTGAAGCTATTCCAAAATGCCAGAAAAAACAAGAGAAATATGGTTGTAGCTAAGTAAAAAACCAAGAATGCCGTAGCTGGAAACTTCGCACTCCAAATCTCTCTCTTGCTGCTGAAATCTCCTTTGCTCACTGGTGAAAGCACCCTAGCTGAAGCACTACTCTCTTCCTCCTCGCCAAAATCGCTCTTCTCCAAGTGAAACGACTTGCTCAATTCGTGTGATAAGAGAATGAGGCGAATCGCCTTTTTATAAGTTTAGAAAGCCATTTAGAAGCATCCAAGAGACAAATAGAATAATTAAAATAATATTACATGGCACGGAAACTGAAAAAATAAAAAAAAATTCAAGTTAAATGGCAGTTTGGGAAAGAAACACGGCTGTACGGTCAGGAAACGTGTTTCCTGCCATACTGGCAATGTTTCCCGTCTGTACAACTTACCAATACGGCTGGAAACGCGTTTCCCGGCCGTACGGTACACGTTTCAGCGTTTCTGTTTCGTGTTTTTGCAGAAACGGGCCCTAGACCCACGTTTCCTGCAACTTAGGTTTTGATATATTTTTTTTAATTTCTGGGAAACTTTCAAATGGTTTTGAATTGTAGAAATCACTTTATTTAAGATATTTTAGTTTATATTTCAAATGGATTGGATTCTGAAGCACTTCTTTGATGAATTTTGGATTACATTGATGGACTCTATTTTTCTTGAATAAATATTTTTCCAGTATACTGAAATTGCATTGCTGGTCTAGTAGAGTGCAAATGCTCCATGGTGCTACCTCTAGAATCCATTTCTTTCTATGTTGACTAATGTTAATTATTTATTTTGGAAATGGTAAAAGTATATTTATGTTGATTATAGGTTGCTCTTTATGCAAGACATACTGGACATACCAAAGAAGAGCTTGAACAAGATATTAGGAGACCAAAATATTTCAGTCCCCAAGAAGCAATTGAGTACGGAATAATTGATAAGGTATGATCTTAAGGTTTTTATTTTTCCAATGGCATATTGTGCGTTTTGGAGATTTAAGCTTAAACCTTGATTTTATACATTCTTGATGTTTTTTTGGTAAGAAAAAGAAACTTTACTTTCCATGATATGTAAAGTGTCCTCTTTAATAGATAATACATATGCTATATCTAAAAATCTTCCTGTTTTTCTCATTTTCCTAAAATTGGATACTAGGTACTCTTATCCACATCAACTACTGGCCAAACCAAAGTTGGGGATCTTCTATAATTATAGCTTGTCTCTAGAGTAGAACTCAAAAGAACTATTTGTAATTAAATTCAAAGGTCTTAAACATGACTACAACACCAGGTCGACATAATCCAAAAGCTTGCTGCACTGAGTAGAAACAATAATAGAATCTTTGTTACATACTAGTTTTTGGTGGCTGCCTAGACTGTTGTTCCATATATCTGATCTAAAGGTTTCTGTATCTTAATGAAGTAAAGCTCAATCATAATCTGGGAAAATGCTAAATTCAGAAACCCAAATGGAGATCTTCTGCTATGTTGATTCTGTCTTTTATATCGTCCTGAGATGAACTGATAATTGATTTCCTGTCAATCCTTCTCTTCTGTTTCACACTACTTTTGCTGATATCAAAACTCTAGCCCACAAAATTCTCAGGTTCAAAATTTAAACTCTTATTCTCTAAGTCATCACCACCTGCACGTTGCACAATTCTCCTCATATCTCCTAGCAAGAATACTTGATATTCCATCTGCAGGTTCCAGTGCTTCTGCTTCCTGTCTGCAATGTGCATTGCGTTCTTTTAGCTATCTTCTGAAATGGTTGCACCCCTTCTGAAGTCTCCTTCTGGAATCCGGTCACATTTTTGTTCAACTTGTTTAATTTTGCTGCGCTTGACTTATATTTTTTTCTACCCCCTTGTAAGATCACCTTAATTCTAGGCATATTCTTTGCAATTGCCAATTCCATAAATATGAAAAGTAATGCTCTGTCTCCACTTTGTCATGTTAACTTTCTCCAAGATATGATGTTTGCTCAAATCATCATGAAAAGTCATACATGTCTTGACTGCCTTTACTTAAGATTACAATGCTACCTTATCTATTGGCCAATTTATTCGTCTCTCTTTTTATCTGATTACATGCAATATTGTTAAAACTTGCCATGAGATCATGCATTTCTAAAGGTTGCTTCCAGTTTCCAATTACTATTCTTTGAAATTCCATAAACATGAATAGTAATGCAGTATCTACACTTTGACATATTAACTTTCTCCAAGATGTGATATTTGCTCAAATCATCATTAAAAGTCATGACTTGGCCCGACTGCCTTTACTCAAGATTACAATGCTAGCTATCTATTGGCTAATTTATTCATGTCTTTTCTAATCTGATTGCATGCGATAATGTTAAAACTTGCCATGAGATCATATGCATTTCTAAAGGCTGCTTCCAGTTTCCAATTACTAGGTGGACCAACATATTTCAGCACATCAATTATGATTTTGGAGTTGCTCTGTATCTCCATATTTTTTGGTTGAATTATTTTAATAGAAGTAGAGACCTTAAATGAGGCTGTGTAACTCAGCTTGGTTGTTTAATACCAATCCAGACTCCCCAGTAAATTACTTTCACCATACACCTATAATCTCTTGTCATTGTTGCTTCCCCCCTGTTGCTTGTTTAATCCTGAGCTTATCTTTGAAGTCTTGTCAAAGTGCAGTTTCCAATTTACAAACTTTGCAACTTGCCGAGTTACTTTGGTTCAAGTCATTAAACCTAAGGTGTATCCTTAAACAGAAATTCTAAAAGTCTGTTGTTGGTGTTGCGATTCAAATTTAATTTTCTCTCCACTTCTGAGTTATGGTGATTCTTGTTGTCAACAGGTTATTTATTCTGACAAAGGTACAGAGAACCGTGGTGTCGTTGCTGACCTTAAGAAATCACAGTTAATATAAATAGTGGAGGTATGTAGAATCAAATTTGGGTTCAATAATGAATCAGAGATAAGACACCTTGTTTCCTTTATAATTAGAAGATGATGGTATTTTGTTCTTAGCTGTTTTTGTCATATGTTTCTAATATGCTTAACAAGCAACATATGTTTCATCATATAATATATACAGTGTACACTCCTTTGAGCTTGCTATTTTGTATGTATTCAGGTTGGTTGTTTACAGCATCATAAACTTATTTCTACTATCAAGATTACAACAGGGATTACGACATCCCACAAGGTTTTCCCTTGGTGGTGACAGTGTCTTTCAATTTCAACCTATATTTACAGCTTAAGCCAGCAATTCTCCAAAAACAGCAATATTTCCATTCTCCAGTACATTCTTTCCAAGACGTTGAGATAGGAATAATGTTGGAGCACCAATTAGCAAAGTGATGCCTACGGCCACTGTTATTTACTGGCTAAAAGAATATACAAGGTCTTTTTATAGCTGAATCTTTCAACTCAGCGAGGGAATGCTATGCTAAATTGGATGTTTGCAAGGATCCATTAAAAATTAGCTCTTTTGGTTCTTTTGGAATCTGTATGGATAGATTATTATGTATCTACAACGTATATTCTGAGAATGATGAAATGAAAATGTCTTTCATATTTTCCTCTCTTCAAGCAATAATATAGGTTCTTAGGAATGAACAATGTGGAATGATCCATAACCTGTATTCAAGATCTTAACCTTCTATTCAAGCTGAGTTTGCTTCAGATAATCATGCTTGTGCATATTTTCAGAGAGGCAATTTTGCCATTTGTTTAATGAAGCTAAACTGTTTGTATGACTACTTGGAGATCGGAAGACAGCTGCCTATAATTTCTTTCATACGTTGAATTTTGTAAGATTAATGATAAAAAAAATGTTTTAGAAAACGTTGGTTTTAGAGATGATTGCTTTGGTCTAGTACCTATCATCCAGGGCCCTTTTTTTTCTCTTGAAGTTCAATTCATCCCACCCTCAAGCTTGTAAGTGAGAATGAGATCACTGGTACATTGCCAGCCCAATAACAATCAGTTAATGAAGAGTCCCAGTCAACCATCGGGTCATGAAGAGTGAACATCTCACAAGTGGGATTTGAACTGGGATGGAGAGATTAACATTTCTCTCAATGACCCTAGGTAGACCCAATTGACAGATTATCATGCACATTTACTTAATTAAATTTATATGACCATGTCTTCAGAATATGCAATCAAGTCACCCCAAAACTCTGTTGTTTCAATCAAGGTGAACATGGCAGTGACTACTTAAAGCCAATATTCAATATTTATTGACACTAGAGTTGAACATGCAGCAACTGATATGCAACAGTGTAAGAGCATTTATTTATTTGGAGCGTGCTGGCAAGCCTTCTTTCTTGGCATACTGGTTTTGTGTCTCCAACAACTGTTGATCACGGTACACAACATTGTAAGCACATTTATTTAATTTAAGGGTGCCGGCAAGTCATCTTGCTTGGCATATTGACGTTTTTCCAACAATTGTATGTGCTATCAGTTGTTTTTAGCATGCCAAACAGGTTCAAATTCTAAACTGGGATTGGAAATGCCTTGAAGTGAAGTTGTCTATAAAGTTGTGATTCTTTCTTTTGATTTGTTGGGAAGCAGGATGGGGTTTGGGGGTGGCGGGGAGGAATAAATTAGTCGAACTAGAAAGATGCAGTTTCCTTTCATATCCTCAACTCAAGTTCTCTCCAAGTGCATCATCTAAGCATATTAGTAAACTGTCAAGAGAATTTGTATCTACATTTTCAGAGGATCATCTTTTTTTCCCTCCATTTCAGGTTTGAATTGAATATCTATCCTAGATGATTCTGTTCAAACCCTACCATTTCAGTTTGAAACATCCATCCTGCAATTTTTTGTTGGAAGCTTCTTTGAGGAGCATGCCCCGAGGCTGGGGGCTGCACCCTATAACACAGACTTCCTTCTGCATAGGTACCCGGTCTGAGTATATCTATTCCATAAAAATTCCCTGAGACATGCACCTAGCCTCATCCTTCTTCATTGACATGTCATTCAACATAACGAGAATCAAATTGTCAACCTCACCAATGAATCAAGGCTCCATTGGCATCCATCCTGCATGTTATTGCTCTTACTCGAAAAATCTTTCTGCTGTCCAAATTCTGTCATATTATTTTCCTTGATGGCTTCATGAAATGGATTTTCTGGATATTTATTCCTTTGTTGCTGAAATTTTGTTAGGTTTTCTTCTGATTTTTCTTCCAAGGGATATCCTCAGCCTTACTCTTGATGTCACTTTGCGACTGTAGTTTCAAACTTTTGGGAGGTTATAGAAAGATGGATCAGTGTGCAAACATTGTGCTTAGGTTCTTAAGTTAGGTAGTTGGCATTGTGATAAATAGTAAATAATATGCATTTCAAGAAGTGTTAGACCATGTAATCTTGCTGTTCTAGGAGCTCAAGGCCAAGGCTCTCCAAGTGGGCTTGTTAGTTCACTTAGGTATATATTAATGTATTTCCCTATGCGGTTGGGGTCCAAGAGCTAAGTGCTGAATAAAATAAAATATACGGACCTTGTTTCCTTGCCAGAGAAAGAAAGTTTGGGGGCTATGATCTGGCAAGTGCTCTGAAGGGAAAACATGTATTGAGACGCCTACGTCGATGGGTCCAAGAGGCAGGCACTATGTAAGTAGGTTGTAAGCTAAGTCACCTGACACGGAGACACGGGTCACGATGGACACGCGGATTCGAGTGTCGAACACGGACACGGTGACCCCCTAGAACAAGACACGTCCGAACATGTTATATATATATATATATATATATATATATATATACAAATTCATTGATTCAAACATAGATCTTCATCTAGATATAAGTTTTACAAAGATACATCATACAATCATACAAAGTAATAGACATATGCATCAATGATCCAATAGGAGAAAGACAAGATACTGTAGTTTTTTCATTAAGTCATCAAAATCAAAATGTGTTACATAGGTAGAGCAATGCCAATGGCAAATAGAAATAGCAACTACAAGTCTATAAGACTACAAGCCTCAAGGCAATGCCACAGTCGGTAGCTCATGAGTCATGACTCATGAGTCATCAATCCTCATCATCATAATCAACATCTATGTCTTCATCATGATCATCGTGCTCACCGCTGCTCTCCTCTGTTGCATCCCCCTCCTCTATATCCAATGCCATCTCTACATCTGCTGGTGTGGAGGATGACCCCTCTACTGTATCACCATCATCAAATGTGATAGGCTCTAGCACTGGCTCATTGAGATCCAAGTTGGCCAATGCCAACTCAACATTGATGTCTAGACCCATATCGTCAAGCAAGACATCCCACATCTTTGTCTTTCCCTTCAACCAATCCTCTGTCTTCCTGTAAATAAGATGAAGGTTGGTGTGCACATAGCACCATTGTCTCTGCCTTAGACTACTCAAGCCTGCTCTTTTTCACACTATACAAATTCCCATATGTGCTCCAATTCCTCTCACAACAAGAGGATGAAGTCACCTGAAAGAGGAGCCTCATGGCTAATTGCTGTATAGGAGGGCTTATTGCCCCATGAGTTTCCCACCAAGAGTAGGGCTTCTTAGCTCCCCTTTCTCTAATCACATCATAGCCTGCAAATCGCCCAGTGCCAGTGGAAAACTCTGCAAAGGCATGCATCTTTCCTCCCCTGTGAGATTTCACCATCCATGTGAGGATGGAATCTACGGGAAGGTCCACCATTCAATCACTCATGGCTGTAATATTTTGGGTTCAAGGAGTGAGCCAAATAATGTAAAGCTGTGCAATTCTTGCCCCATCTGCTAACAAGAATATCCTTAATGCTAGTGAAGAAGGCCTCCGGTGATGTCTCATACTCGGGGCACTGACTATGTAAAATAATGTTCCTCACAGAGTCAATCATGGAATCCCATCCCTCATAAACCTCTCCTAGGATGGGTTTGTCTGTATTTGCAAATCGAAGCAAGGAAATGATAGGGTCCATGATCTGAATAAGTAGATCTACCCTCTCCCACCAAGCATCATCCAACACTGTGTCCTTCACTCTTTTTGAGGTTGCTTGATCTGTCTTTCTTCAAAAAGACCAAAACTCTGAAATAACCATGACCCCAATAGCAGTCTTGACCTTCCTCAACCTCTTCAACATGATGAATGAAGAGGCAAATCGTGTATCCACAATCTTCAACAATGATAGATTAGTGTACTCCTTGTAGATAGTGAGGGCATTTGTATGGTTTTGTACAAAGTTGCGGATATGCCATGCATCCTCAATAATGCTTCCAATCCAAAGCACATCAGAAGCAATAGATTTCAGTGTTAAGTTCAATGAATGGACAATGCAAGGTGTCCAAAATATTTGTGGATATCTAGCTTCCACAATCATGTCAGCAACCTTGCAAACATGTGCATTATATGTAATGATTTGCACACAAGAATCGACACCTACATCTTCAATAAATTTAATAAATAACTCACCCATATATTTTTCATCCTTGTATTGTCCAAGTGCATCCATTGATTTCAAGAAAACTGAACCATTCAAGGAAGACACCGTGAAGTTGATGAGTGGGTGTCGTGCTGGATGTGTCCATCCATAAAAAACAATGCTAACCCCAGATGTTGGCCATGCTAATTTAATAGGCTCAAGAATTTTGTCCACCTCTTTCTTTGCCTTCATCAACAATGTGGTTCTAAGCTTCTCTGACCCAGGAGGCACATACCCTGATGGAGCTGTTCGAGTTAGAGATCGACACATCTTAATAAATAGAGGTGAGCGTGCAGCATTGAAGGATATGAAGTTTTGATAGGAAAAAAATGCAATGGTGAGATCAAACTCTTCTTGCTTCTCCTTCTGGAAAATCTTGTCCATTGGACCAAGTAAAGCTTGCCTTCTTTGTCAGTTTCTCCCCCACTAGAACTCTCAAATGGGAACTTGTTGCTGCCTTTCCTCAAGAATGGAAGGGGGTCATCATTCTTGTTTTGTTTTGATTTTGATGCCACATTTTCCGCACCAACAAATGCCTCTCTTTCCATTTCCTTCCTATTTGCTAAAAGCACCTGTGTACAAGCTGCAATTCACAACTTGGCAAAGCCAACAAATGAGCTTTCACACAGTTATATGTGCTCATGAAATGGCTGTGGTAAAAACTGAATTTCCAAGCAACATTGCTTCCTCCCTTCGCCTTGTTGCATGGCGCTGGCTCTCTTGTCACATATTTCCATAATGGATATTTGGGTTCTTGAGTTTGTTTTCCCTAAACATTTGAAGTTGTTGTTGCAGTCCCACTTCCAATAGATGGAATACTTGCAGACCCAAATGAAATAGGGATGAGAGGGGCATCTTTAATGGAGACATTCTTCCCCTTTTTTTGCCCCTTCCTTGTTGCTCGTGAGTGAACCATTAATGTTGTAAAAAATAAACAAAAAAGTACAAATTTGTAAAACATATGCACATGCAAACCAAATGGGAAAAAATAGAGTGACAATGCACTTACCGTCTACTTGAATCTCGAAATCACTCCCTTGCTCCTTGCTCAACTCACACACAAACACAAAGTGAGAAAATACAAGAGAAATGAGTTATTTTACAAGGTTGTGCACTTTTCTGCGCTACACGAGTATGACAAATTGGGATTTGATCGTGTCCGTACAAACACAATCGGATTCAGTCAAGTGGACACAAATCCGTATGAATCGTGTTTGTTTCAGTTGATTTGAGACACGTGGAGGGTGGAGGACGAATCTGGTTTCATAGGTTGTAAGTTGTAACTCACAAGTATAAATGAAATAAAATATGTAGACCTTGTGTTGGGAGGGAAATTGGGGGGCTATTATCTGGCAATGGCATGTGAAGGAAAACAAACATGTGTTGAGCATCTCACCTAGCTCATGTTGTATGCCAAGTGACTCTCATGCAAGAGACTACCTTTTTGGGTGGTAAACAAATATCATGAGAGAGAAATGCTGAGGGAATGGAGCCACCTCACTATCGATGCACCAACTACCACCTTTTGGTATAAACACAAAAAAGAAGGAAGACAACACAAAAATAGAATGCATTGACAACAATATGTTGATCCCTCTAATCCACAAAGCCTTAAATGTGTGCAAAAGATCTTGGTTTAAAAAGAGGGTTTCAAACACTTTTCCAACTAATCCTTAGTATGATGAAGAGTGTAAGGCTGCTAAAAGATCCCTTAAGGAGAAGGAGACAAACATTGAGAGGAAAAAGTATGAAAATGGGATAAAAACAAAAAGATAAATTTATGTGACTTCAAGAAGGAATGAATTAATCTCTTTGGGAAATCACAACCCCAAAGGATTATGGCAGGAACTACAACAAAATAGAAAGCAAATAGATAATAATTTCTCGGATACACATTGGTTGGAATATGCAAAGCTCTTCTATGAGAGAAAGCAAGAGAAAAGTAGCCCCCCCCCATAATTAACACTACAACCGAGTTATTTTTAGTGGAGGATGTCAAGTTTGGTTTAAAATTTATAGCAATGTTATGAATATAATTTATATAAAAATAATAAAATTAATGTTAATAATAATAATTATAATAAGGTTAACTAAATACTCATTAGTGATGAAAATGAATATCTTAAAAGACATGACCTTTCATGAAGAGACACCTGCATATAAGCAAGCCTCATTTGTAACATTCACAACATCTCACTTGTATTCAAATATTCTTATATATAATTACTTGTCCTATAATGAACGTATTTGTCTTCGAAATATTGTGAAGATTATTGCGTATACGAACTTTGTTTGTTACATTGGTATCAGAGTTGTTCGATCTTTTGACCACTCCATCGCTGCAAAGAACTAATTTGATCCGACCCTTCACCATCAACATTTTGTCAACCTTGTTGTCGTGTAATTGAAGTGTTTCACTCAGAGTTTGGATTTTCTCCATTTCGCTATGCTTTTAGCCATTATATATATATATATATATATATATATATATATATATATATATATATATATATAACTTAAGTCACCTGACACTGAGACACAGGGCACGATGGACACGTGGATTCGAGTGTCAGACACAGACACGGTGACCCCCCATTACAGGACACGTTATATATATATATATATATTAAAAATTAGACATTTCTTTTACAAATTCATACAAATTCATTAATTCAAACATAGATCTTCATCTAGATGTAAGTTTTACAAAGATACATTATACAATCATACAAAGTAATAGACATATTCATCAATGATCCAGTAGGAGAAAGACAAGATACTATAGTTTTCTCACCAAGTCATCAAAATCAAAATGTGTTACATAGGTAGTATATTGCTAATGGAAAATAGAAATAGCAAATACAAAACAACTACAAGTCTATAAGACTACAAGCCTCAAGGCAGTGTCACAGTTGGTAGCTCATGAGTCATGACTCATGAGTCATCAATCCTTATCATCATAATCAACATCATTGTCCTCATCATGATCATCGTGCTCACCACTGCTCTCCTCCTCTGTATCCAATGTCATCTTTGCATCTGTTGGTGTGGAGGATGACCCCTCTACTGTATCACCATCATCAAATGTGATAGGCTCCAGCACTGGCTCATTGAGATTCAAAAGTTGGCCAATGCCAACTCAACACTGTTGTCCAGACCCATATCATCAGGATAAACATCCCACATCTTTGTCTTTCCCTTCAACCAATCCTCCCTTTGCCTGTAAATAAGACGAAAGTTGGTGTGCACATAACACCATTGTCTCTGCCCTGGACTGCTCAAGTCTGCTCTTCTTCACGCTATACAAATTCCCATATGTGCTCCAATTCCTCTCGCAACAAGAGGATGAAGTGACCTTAGAGAGGAGCCTCATGGCTATCCGCTGTAGAGGAGGGCTTATTGCCCCATGAGTTGCCCACCAAAAATAATGCTTCTTAACCCCCTGTCTCTAATCACATCATAGCCTGCAAATCGCACAGTGCCAGTGGAAAACTCTGCAAAGGCATCCTCCACATCATCAAGAGATGCCCTATCTTGAAAAAGCCTCCTGAATGCATCTTTCCTCCCCTGTGAGATTTCACCATCCATGTGAGGAGGGAATCTGCGGGAAGGTCCACCATTCAGCCACTCATGGCTATAGTATTTTGGGTTCAAGGAGTGAGCCAAACAATGTAAATGTGTGCAATTCTTGTCCCATTTGTTGACAAGAATATCATGTGTGCTGGTGAAGAATGCTTCTGGTGATGTCTCATACTCGGGGCACTGACTATGTAAAATAATGTTCCTCACAGACTCCATCATGGAATCACACCCCTCACAAACCTCTCCTAAGATGGGTTGGTTTGTATCTGCAAATCGAAGCAAGAAAATAATAGGGTCCATGATCTGAATAAGTAGATCTACCCTCTCCCACCAGACATCATCCAACACTGTCCTTCACTCTTTTTGAGGCTGTTTGATCTGTCTTTCTCCAAAAAGAGCAAAACTCTGAAATAACCATGGCTCCAAGAGTGGGCTTGACCTCCCTCAACCTCTTCAACATGATGAATGAAGAGGCAAACCGTGTATCCACAATCTTCAACAATGATAGATTGGTGTACTCCTTGTAGATAGTGAGGGCATTTGTATGGTTTTATACAAAACTGCGGATATGATGTGCATCCTCAATAATGCTTCCAATCCAAAGCACATCAGAGGCAATAGATTTCAGTGTTAAGTTCAATGAATGGACAATGCAAGGTGTCCAAAATATTTGTGGACATTTAGCTTCCATAATCATGCTAGCAACGTTGCAAACATGTGCATTATCTGTAATGATTTGCACACAAGAATCGACATCTACATCTTCAATATTTTTAATAAAATAGTCACCCATATATTGTGCATCCTTGTATTGTCCAAGTGCATCCACTGATTTCAAGAAAACTGCACCATTCAAGGAAGACACTGTGAAGTTGATGAGTGGGTGTCATGTTGGATCTGTCCATCCATCAGAAACAATGCTAATCCCAAATGTTGGCCATGCTGATTTAATAGGCTCAAGCATTTTGTCCACCTCTTTCTTTGTCTTCGTCAACAATGTGGTTTTAAGGCTAATTTCATGTACTCCAATGGAGTTGTTTGAGTTAGAAATCGGCACATCTCAATAAATAGAGGTGAGCGTGCAACACTGAAGGATATGAAGTTTTGATAGAAAAAAAAATACAATGGTGAGATCAAACTCTTCTTGCTTCTCCTTCTGGAAAATCTTGTCCATTGGACCAAGTGCAATGGCCTTTCTTTTTGCTGCTTGTTCCCTACTAGAACTCTCAAATGGGAAGGGGGTCATCATTCTTGTTTTGTTTTGATTTTGATGCCACATTTGACGCACCAACAAATGCCTCTATCCATTTCCTTCCTCTTTGCTAATGACACCTATGTACAAGCTGCAATTCCACAACTTGGCAAAGCCAACAAATAAGTTTTCACACGGTAATATGTGCTCATGAAATGGTTGTGGCAAAAACTAAATTTCCAAGCGACATTGCTTCCTCCCTTTGCCTTACTGCCTGGCCCTGGCTCTCTTGTCACATATTTTCACAATGGATATTTGGGGTTTTGAGTTTTCTTTCCCTGAACATTTGAAGCTGATGTTGCAACCTCACTTCCAATAGATGGAATACTTGCAGACCCTGTTGAAATAGGGACGAGAGAGACATCTCCAATGGGGACATTCTTCCTCTTCGTTGCTACCCTTGATTGAACTTTTAACACTGTAAAAAATAAACAAAAATGCACAAATTTGTAAAACATATGCACATGCAAAGCAAATGCAAAGCAAATGCAAAAAAATAGAGACAATGCACTTACCGGTTGCCTAAATCTCCTTGAAATCGCTCCTTTGCTCCTTGCTCAACTCACACACAAACAAAAAGTGAGAAAATACAAGAAAAATGAGTGATTCTATATGGTTGTACACTTTTCCGCGCTACACGAGTCTGTCAAATTGGGATTCGATCGTGTCTATACGGACATGATCGGATTCGGTCAAGTGGACACGAATCCGTATGAATCATGTCCGATTCCACTGATTCGAGACACATGGAGGGTGAATCCAGTTTCATAGTTATAAAAAATAAACTATTATTTATATAAAAAAAGAACAAATTATAAAAAAAGTAATATATTAAAAAAAAGTTGAAAAAATAAAATTAAAATATATAGTAATCGATATCTGATGCTAGCCAACGACCTCGACCAAGTCCAACAACTAGCTCCACCAACTGTTAACGGACTTGCCATTCATATTTTTTCGCTGTCATTTTTTACATTCCTAGTACCACAGACAGCTGTCATATCTATCTGCCCTCAGATTCCATCTGCTATAGCCAGTGTACTTATCACCATCCTTCAATGTCGTACAACCACCGTACATTTGATTGTTGCCACGAGCCACATATTTTTCTAACAATTGTAAAACGACTTTCAAACACAAATTGCACCAAATGTTCCCTCTTATGCATAACTGTTGCACGGTCATGTCTCATGAATTAAATTCAGAAAGGGTTTATTATATGATTTATATGATAAATTATCTTGCTAAAATTATATGGTAATATTTGTTTACCTTTTTCATTAATATTAATAAGTACAATTGTGGGGTTTAGAGATACCCATAAAACTAAAGGAAAAGTGGTTCTCATAAAAGTTATTTGTAGTGATTACAATAAAATCCAAATTCACTATTATTCTTTTTGGAAAAAGGAAAAAAAAGTGTCATCAAGGTTATAAATACTATTTGAAGCAAATAAAATTTTAAGTGATATATATATATATATAGAAAATATAAGGAAAAAAAGAGAGGAGGTATTACTATAAAGCTTAAAGGGATTATCATTAAATCCTAATCTCATCGACGAATACAAAAAAAACCCATTTCCGAAGGAAAAAAAATGGAGACAAATAATGAAAGATTTCCTAGAATTTTTAGTAAATGTACTAGTATACTATTTAAAATCAAATGATCACTCGCATGAAGAGATAGTATAATCTCTATCAGCGCTTTTCAAGATAGTAATTATGTTAGTCCTAAATGTGCTAACCAGTTAGTGATTACTGAATTGAATGTAATTGAAACAAATTTTGTTGACACAAGTGACAAACACTAGAACATACATGATCTACAACTAAGTATTGAGAATTTTACTTTTATCTCACAATTCACCGTGAAAACCTTATTTTTTGACGATAGTGACATTGTTTTGTACTCATCCTAGATGGAAACACTAGGGTCTTTTATTCTAAATACGAAAAATAAGTTTTTGACATTTTCCCACACAAAAATAACGGTACAAAGCATATTTTAAAGCCAGATTCAGTGATCCCAGAAGACATACAAGAAATCTCAAACATAATTCTTCAAGAAAGTAAAAAAGCGGTATAAAATATGCAAAGGAAATTTGACAAAATCACCGCTAACAAAAATGAAGAGATTATTAGTCTTAAGGACCATAACGAGAAATCACTCACTCAAATTAAGAAATTTACAAATGATAAGCGATCATTGAAAAATAAATTAGAAGAACTCATCACGAAAGATGTATCAAGGTCATCATATGTAATTGTCCAAATTGAAGATGAGGGAACGAATACCGATCCAGTCAATATCACAAGTCAAAAATATGACAAACTAGTTGAAGGAAAAACTTATTCAGATGTTGCAATTCAAATTCTAAGTGATAATTCGGTAACTGACTCAATACCATTGACACCTAAAGTAAATCAGGGAATTGCCAAACAAATGATAAGGGAAAATTAAATTGCCAGTACTCCTTATCAACATTCAAACCACAAGAGTAGACATCCCAATCAATGTGCGTATTTGTATCTCTCAAAACAGAAACAAAAAACTCATGTTATGAAGAATAATGATGTCAACACAATCTAGACTAACAATAACAAATTAACCCAACTATCTAATTATTGCCAAGCTCCACAAAAGATTAATTAAGGACGGTCTGATCCCTTCTCAATGCGACAATTTTGTTTATCACTTTGAGGATCCTATCATCTTGTATCAACGAAGATGACAACTCCAAGAATTTCTAAAATACGTGAACAATTTACAAGGCAAGAAACATATGACACGCCTTGTCAATGATAAGCTTTGAGGACAAAGTTTTTCCGAAGAGGAAGACAATGTTATGAATATAATTGATATAAAATTAATAAAATTAATATATCCAATAATAATCATAATAAGGTTAACTAAATAGTCATTAGTGATGAAAATACATGTCTTAAAACACATGACCTTTCATGAAGATGCACCTACTTAGATATATACGCCGGGCTCATTTGTGACATTCACATCATTTCATTTTTATTCAAATATTCTTATATATAATTACTCATTCTATAATTGATGTATTTTTCTTCGAAGTGTTAGGGTCCTATAATAATAGGGTTCATAAAATTTTGAGTTGACTTTGATAAGTCTTGTAAATATGCACATACCTTGCATTCTGCAAGTTGTTTTCCCATATTTTGAAAAAATGAAAAATAATAAAAAATCAAAAAGAGGGTAAAAATCCTAAAAGAAAGATCAAAGGACTTAGAAAAATATAAATCCCAAAAGAAAAAGAAAAATAAAACCTGAATGTGAGCAAGTCCAAATGCCACTACTTTTACTTTTTACTGCAAGAAAAATGATTATGTGCAGAGTGTCAATAAATGCCATAATCCATGATAAGTTAAACAGTCTAATCTTAACTTTTCATGTTTTCAATTTCATGTTTTAGATAGCGAATAAAGATTTGTCAAACAATTTAAACTTGACAAATTAGTAGATAGGTAGAGAATAATGAGGAGCTCAACAGTTTAATATGAGCCTTCATATGAAATAAGGTAGATTTAGATTAGTTTTATGCTTTGAAAGAAAATGTTTTAAGGTTGCAAGCCTAAATGCAGCTGCAAAATGAAGAAAAAATGTTAGAAATAAAAGTTGGGTAGGTAGAAAGCAGTGGAGCAATCATGTAAATAATATATCATCGGGCAAAATCACTAATTTCCCCTCCCCCATGAGTGTTCAATATTCTAAGCTATCAGTCAAACAGGCTTAGAGAATTTCTCTGATTTTTGTTGGGACCGGACCTAAGGCTCTATGACTGGTTAGTTAAAATTACTGAGTTCTTATACTAAATTCTCATTTACTTTTCATTCATGTATTAAACCCCTTTTTTCCTAAGTAAAAGCACACTCTTAATAAAATTTTAACTCTAGAATAATTAACTTCATCCATTCATAAGCATTCATAAAAATCCACAAAATCACATTTATCCTAAGTATTATTGAAATAAATATAAAGATAAGCAATGCTTGATTTTGTACTAAGAGATAATGTGTATCGTGTTTTACACTACTCTTTCATATTAACTTTTAACATATTTTATTAAATCTCTAAGAAATACCCTTTCCTAGTTATTAATTTCATTATATCTAAATACCCCACAAACCCACTATTATAAACTTTTGACCAAAGTATATTATCCCATGTGCATAAATGAAAACCCAAAATATAAAGCCCTTTGGTCTAAAAGATTATCGTTATTCAAATATCCCGCCCTTTAGTTTTTAAACTATCAAAAATGGTTGAAAAACTATATAAATATATATATTGCGCTCACATATTTTAAACATTTTATAAATGTTTTAAAATAAAACATTTCTAACCTTCATATACCATCCTTAAAGCATATTATATATGTTTTATATTAAATCCTACCATAAGCCCCCGCCACATATTAAACCATAGCCACTTATGTCTAAGGCCTGCACCTTTGTATATCGTGATCAAAACATTTGTTTTAAACCTATCCCCGCCGATATATGAAACTATGGTTTAAACGTGCTTTGAAAACACTTATTTCATAAAGTTAAACCCTTCCGCTGCAGTTAATATAACTCGGTCCCACCTTTCTGCTCAATGCACCACCTGAACAAATCCTCACCGTTCGCATACACTTCGCAAATTTAACGGTCAACATTTAATATCACATAGAAAAAGTGCGCAACCGCTCCAAGGCAAAAGCCATGCGAAATGGTCGATTTTTCATTGACCCATCCCCTCCACGTGGCCTCTTATGATTGGATCGCGTGAGTTTGGCTTAAAACTGCTTACCACTTAAAAGCGACGCGATAAACTACCAGTTTTCTACTCCTTTGAAATTCAAAACCGCTTCCCGCCTGACGCGACCTGTAATTAATACCAAGGGTTAATACAATCAAAATGTTTAATTAAACCTTTGTATATGCATTTTTCCATTCATATATCGCGTTTAACCATTGTCTTTCCCTTCCCGACTGTGTAAACCTGCAAAGAGCCCCCGATAGCCATTTTCTGCCATCTTTACACCTAAAGCTTGCAAACCTTTTCCCAAGAGACTTGTAAAAAACTATTGAGGCGCTATATCGCTCCAGTTCAACCACTGAAGCTATCAAATCAACCAGAAGATTGAAGAAACCCTGTTAAACCGATCCCTGTGTCAAAACAGGTATTTTTCTCAGAATTCAGCCTACAGTCAAATTGAACAAACCTATTAAAAGAAGAGGAAGCAATTTAAATTAAGAAATTAATCAAGAACATTGCCCAAAAAGTCCTAGAAACAGGCCAAACTCTAGAAAATTTTTCCCAGGAACCCTAGTTGTCTACTACACACCATTTTTAAGTAAATTTATCAGTTTTTCACAGTGATTGATCAATTTCAAGCTTTAAAAGGCCAAAAATCCTCTACAGGTGCCCTAATATTTTATAAATCCTTTTTCAACAGAGTTTTAGCCCATTTTTCAATAAAAAAACTCAGAAAACCCCTGTTTTATGTTTTATACCAGTTTTAAAAGCCTCAGAACTTCATTTGAGAACCTAATTGAGCATAAAATCCAAAAAGACATTTTATTTTGCTAAATTTGCCCAATCAAACCTCTGTTATAGTAAAATTGCTTCTGCAAATTGTTTAAACTTGCAGAAGCAGATCAAAATACCTAAAAAATAGAGTGCAAGCAATCCTGAAGGTTCCAAAGTGCCTAAATCAAATCCAGTACTATGACCACTTAAAGCCATTATCACCTCCCTGCAGCCAGGGTTTCATTAACAATTATTTTGTTTTGCAGGTAATTAGAAAAATGAGAATTTGGATAAAACAATCTAAATACTAGTTAAAGATATGTTTTACTCCAAGAACTTACAAGGAAATGAATTCAAAGGATTTTCCTTAAAAGATTCCAGGCATCAAAATTGAAAAACAATCATCTTGTAAATGATAAAAGAGCATTTCAATGTAAAGATTAAAATAGGGCATTCATAATAGTTAGGGTAAAAGGAAGAACTCACAGTAAAGGTTAAAGTTCAAAGTAAAGTAAGAATTCACAGTGACAGTGAAAATAAAATAGTCAAAGAGCATCAAAGTTAAAGTGTATCAGATGAAAGTCAGAGTGAAAGTCAAATTAGACAAAGTTACAAAGCAATCAAGGTAAGCAGTAAAAGTAAATACAAAGGCAGTAAATGGTAAATAAAGATGAAAATACTTTCAACAATAATGAAGTTTATCCAAAGTGAAAGTAAAAACATTTAAAAGAACAGTAAGGTTAAAAGATGAAAATAGAGCAAGAAGAGACATTTTTGCAGAAATTTCATGTTTAAGTGATAGTTTTGCAAAAACTATTGTGGACAATACTAGATGAATTTTGCAAAACTAAAGGAGGTTTATGTTCCTAAGATGTCCAACTACAAAAAAATCTCTCACTTTTCTAACAACCATTATGGGTTTGGAAATATTAAACAATATTTGAAAGCACTTTTTACAGAAGATTCCTGTTAAGTCATCCATTTGCAGAGAATATTGTGGCCAATAAGAAATACATCTCACAAAAATGAAGGCGTTTTTTTTTCCTAAGAGACCCATCTACAAAAACCTATCTCACTTTTTTCATAAGTATTACAGAATGAGAGATACATGTCCATATTTACAGCGTATTCTTCCGACTGTGGAAAACTTTGTTTTACACATTTTTGCAGAGCCTATTGTGAACAGCTAGAACAAAATTTTAGGGAACTGAGAGAGGTTTATCTCAAAAACATATTTATCTACAATAACCTCTTTCACTTTTTACATATCTATTTCGGATTGAGAAATACAAAGGTATCATTGGACCCCAAGTTTGCAGAATTGCTGGAGCAAAATGCACAAAGAAAGGAGACAGTTAGTGACTTGGATGCCTCATCATCAACTAAGAGTTGAGATCAAATTAGAATTCTCATCTTTGTCATCACCTATCCATAAAAAAAAAGTGCCAAATAGATGCATTAGTTTTGAGTGTCCTTTATTTAAGTTCTATTTATGTAAAACATTTGGAGATATTTGTAAAGCAATCTTGATATTTTTTCAAGATATTCTAGTTTAGAATTTGTATAAATACTTCACTTTTTGAATTATTTTGGTGGAATAAAATTGTTGGAGATTACTATAGATATTTCGTTGATTTGAAGGCTTTGGATTTCGATTTTGAGTAGCAGATTGGATCAACTATTTGGCATCATACTTCAGGATCCCTGTGATAAGCTATATGGAGTGAAATACTCTCTAAAACTTGTCATTGTTATTCTTCTTTGTTACATGCATACATCTGTGTTTTAATTCTAAATCTGAATGTATAACTAAGAGTATTACTACAGGACATGTTAATAGCACCCTGTTTTTAACTAGTTATCATTTCTTTGTTTTCTTCTGATTTCCTGTGTAGGGAACCCTTAATTGCTCCCTCTCCCGTTTGACCTCTATCTTCTACTTCTCTTTTCCGAATTTAAGGATTCTTAAGTGCCCTTTATCCCGATCATACCATTTCAAAAACCAATTTTCCCAAGATCTCCAAGGGTTATCTACCTTGCCCTGCAGACATTTGACCTTTTAGGCCTTGATCCCAGTTCTGCTAGCTTGACTTAGACTCCATAGCCTAATGGACAAGTAGATTTCCCTCTATTTATCCCTCCAAGTGAAATTTTCCCACCAAATCCAACAAAACCAAACCAAAATTGCACTTTAATAGCTAGCCTAATATTCACAAATTAAAACAAAGTTAAACTTTAAAGATAAAGCCCTCTCTGAACACTAGGAAGGCTAGATCCTAGAGTTTGAAGTAGGTTTGTGGTTAACTCGGATTATTTCTCTTGAACTTGGAGAGATTACTGAGTGATAACAGTAAACAGACATTGTTCATTACATTGGTATCATAGATTATTTTGAAGATTATTGCAGTAAGCAGACATTGTTCATTACATTGGTATCAAAGCATTCATCTGAGTATACAAACTTTGTTGGTTACATGGTAAGCCCAAGACATTGATGGATTACAAACATAATTTTTAAAATGGGGTGTTGAGATCTTGGTCGCAATCATCAAAAAGATCTTCAACAACATCACACAAGGAAATTTTCCAATTGAATGGACAATAAGTGTTGCTATCCCTATTTACAAAAGTCGAAACATCAATAATACCTCTAATTATCGCACTATTATGGCCAATCCTCTTCTTAGAAATTTTTTTGGGAGCATGTTGTAGCGTAGGACCAGCAATTGAGCAAAAAAAGAGGGTAAAAGAGAAAAAAGACACACTGGTTTTAGGCCAAGGAACTCTACAATTGATCATTGCATCACTTTTAGGCACTTACCGAAAAATTATGGGACATTTAGGATGGGGAAGTCTTTTGTTTCTTTGTTGATTTCAAAAAAGCTTTTGACACTATTCCTATGGATAAGATTTGGAGAAGAATGGAAGAGCATGGAATCCCAAATGAATATAGAGTTGTTTTCCATAAACTTTATGAGAAAGCTAGTGCTAAAATTAGGACTAAATGATGCAAGAGCATCAAGCTCAAATTTTATTATTCATTTGTGTGAAATAGGGGTGAGGTTTTTTAATTATTTTGCTCATTTTTTAATAAATTAAGAGAGAAAAATGTAAAAGTGAGGATTATTGTATATATTCTTTTAATAATTAAGGATATGAGTGGAATGGATTAGGTAGATAATCTAGGGAGTAGGAATTCCATATACGAGACTTTGTTGAGTCCAAAACTAGAATAAATCTAATTTAGATTTAATTGAGATTTGTATGGAGGAATTTATGGAATGGAGTAAATTCATATTTATGTATAAATAGGTGAGTTGTGTAAGGAATAATTCAGAGAGAGTGAGTGAGTGGGAAGTGAGGAGAATGTGAGAAACGGTTTGAGAGCTTTTGTAAAGGGCCAAGAGCAGGAGAGACTCTCCATTGTAATATTTGGCTGAGGATTTTTTATGTTATTATATATCAGTATTTGTTTTTGTATGTATAGCTCTCTTTTCTTTATGTATGTTTAAAGCTAATGGAATTTTAATGCGTTTTCTTAAGTATTTTCGAATTGAAGGAGGTGTTCATTGTTTTATATGCAAGGATTTGATTTAACCCAAAATCCCTGCATCATTTGGTATCAGAGCATGAAAGATACATGTTCTACATTTTGTTTTGAATCTGAAAGTATATTGATTTGGAAATTGCAGGAAGATGAATTCACCTGGAGCCTACATTTCTGGTGAAGTCGAATTGGGCAACGTATGAATCGATTTATGAAGCTGTGTCCAAGCAATAAACAAGAGGAGTCTACGCATGGTTGGGAGGTTGTGACTCCATAGCAAAAGAGAGACCTATGTAATACGATGGCACCGTGGGTTTAATCAATAATTCACCTCGCAGAGCCCGTGAGTGGCTATCACTCGAGCCACGGAGTCGACACCAACTAACGCAAAGAGCAAGCGCTGTGACATTGCAATGGGTAGCAAAGTTGAATACCGCCTAATTGAAGTCTGGGTGGATTCGTAATAAAATCGAATTGTGAATTAAAACAAACCCACCGCATGGTAGCAGATCCAACACAGGATTCAACCCTGTGTGTTCCGTAATATACCTTGACACCAGCGTTGAATGGTGGCACATCTGTTGAGCACCGTATGCGACCATGGAGAAACAGTGACAATGTTTTATAGCACCATTTGTTTGACTTGTGCGCAATCACGAATTTTGTTCCATTCTATTGCGAGTTGCAACGAAATTGTTGTAGAATTGCAACATCGATTTGCCAAGCGATGACTGGTTGCAAACAATTTAGGCAATCAACGCTAATGCTGGGTGAGTCCTCCTATGCATTCAATTTGAAATCGATAAATGGTGAGTTGTAACAAACAGTGGGAAGAAATCTGATGTCCTAAGAATCATTATAAAAACAAATTTTCCTTGTTTAGTGAACCATGTTGTAATGTGCGTTCAAGCAATCCCGAGGGACTCGAACGTTATGAAAAATTATTTATGATAGATAGAGAACTGATCATATTCTTGTAAATTGAGATTAGTTTAAGAATATGGTTTAAAATCTTGGTGAAGCAAGTATAGAAATTACTGCACATTAAAATTCGGGTTTTAAAGAAGGGAAAAGGTCCTCAGGTTATTTTCCTATTTTCCTACATCATTTTTGGTACATTTGGAGATCTTGCTTGTGAAGAGACCAGTCAATGAGTTTAGAGTGGATTCACTCAGAAAAATTAGAAGGGCACAGAAAATTGGAAAGGTATGTTAAGTAAAGGTATGGGGTGAACATATCATATGTTGACATTTTTGGGTTTTCTTAACCAAAATCAAATTTATAGACAAGTATTTTTGCGAAAATGATATGTCAACATGTTGTTCAACATTAAAGTGAAAATGTTGCAAATGCAGAGGTATAAATGTATGGAAAATGAAAATGTGCTATCCTGGGTGAAATAAAAAGAAATATGCATTTTTATGAAATGGTTTATTATGCAAAATATGGATTCTCTTATTTTTGGTTAAGTCATTTTTGGACCAAAGCTTGTAGTTGGCAGTGGGAGAATTCTTTTGGTTTGTGTTTTGAAATTGTAAGACACAATTGCTTGATGTTGTAGAATTTTTATTTTACCATCATGTGGCAGCATTCAGGATGGACACGATGTACGCGTTGTACATTATTCATTGAAGAAATTGAAAACATGATTAGCTTGTTATCTGTACATAGGTGAAGATATGTGAATGATGTGCCATTTATAATGTGCAGTTGTATGGTGCATGAAAGTACAGGTGAGAGATGGAACAAGATCACACAAAGATCTTGAAGGTAAACTAATATGTTTTCTTTTAACTTTGGTTTGAAGATGATATTTGCAGAGTTCAAGTTGCAGACAGTTTAAGATCTCAACAAAAGAAGTTCACAATTTTAAAAAGTGGTGATGAAGGAGACTAGTAATAGTTTTTGAATGAAAGAAAAGTGTGGAGAAGAACCTTGAAGAATTCCAACAAATATTGGAAAAAATGATAGTTGTGTTCTTAAAAAGTGCAGATGAGTTGAAGCCTAGAGGGAGCAAAGAGGATGCTCAAAGAGGTTCCAGAGAATAGAGAACCAATGCTTGCCAAAAGACCAAGTCCAGAGAGAGGATTGGTGAGGTAAGTGGCAGCAGGGAAGACTTGTTGTTGCAGAGGCTTTAAGTACAACTCACGGTGAGTGAGTGATGAACTCATGAAGATAGAGATAAATATGACTACTGAAGGTCATTGCAAAGGTTCTGAAAGAGACCACAACAGAAGAAATGAGAAAGAAGATACCAAGTCAAATGGCATGAGAATGAGTCAAGAGCAGATTGACAGAGAGAGAGCTGAGATAAATTTCCGTCTTGAGTTATTGATGGAAATGTTACGGAGAAGCAAAGTAGACTAGAGATATGGATGGAGTATGAAAAGGAAAGTCAAATGGCAGAGATTGCAAGTGAAGTGGGAACATAGAGTGAATGTTCAATTGGAGGAAGAGTTAATCAATTTAAATGAGTATGTAAAGAAATATTTGATATGTGAGCCTGAATATGGTCCATTGCTTTCTGAAAGTAATGATGTGACAGAAGAAAAATCTACAGAGGAACTAAATGAAATGAAGGATTCAGAGCAGTGAGAAGATATGATGACTGAAACATCAAGTGAGACCACAAGGTCTTCTGTTTTTAAAACTAATGATTTGTGTGTGATTGCAGGTACATCACAGGATGTTGAACAAACTTTGAAGTTTGTTAAGGAGAAGAAGTTGAATCTGAAATTCATTCAGAATAATACTGAGATAGCAAGATCTTAAAAAGAAATGAAGACAGAGGGGTCTCATGGAAATATTCAGAAGAATATTGAAGCAGAGGAAGAAGGACCATCTGATGATTGGTCAACAGCAAGTGAAGGTATGGTACGTAGTGTAAAATTTCCAAGTTCTACCCTGATTGAGATTGTTGAGTTATATATAAAGTTAAATCTTCAAAGAAGAAAGTTGGAAAAGCAGAGGATATATATGCAGGGTGAGTTGTTGAAAGAGAAAGACAAAGAAATTGTCCTGAATAATAATCAGGAAACAGAGGATAAGGATGTAGGAATGATTCAACAAATCGAAGTTCATTTTTGTGAACTAGAACAGGGAGACATTCTTGAAACAAATGATATGGAGGATGGACTAGCTGACAGTCTCGTGGAGGATTTAAATCAGCTTGCTGATTTGCTGATGGAAGAAGAAATTTCAAAGCAGCATACTGAAATGTTGCCAGAGAAGAAAGAGGCACTGAGGCCTTATGTTTTTTATTTTAATAATTGTTTTGTGAGTACAGGGTTTATTGCATATGTTGGAGAAGGTCTATTAAACATAGAAATTGAACTGATAAGGAGGATAATGATGAAAGTATCCCATAAGAAGACAATGACAGTAAAACAAAGAAGAAGCAGCAAGAGGAAGACAACAGAAGACTGTGAAAGCATAGCCAGTGGGGCAACACAACATAAAGTGTGGAGACCTGGAGAAAAACAACAAACAAAAGCAGCAACAAATGGAGAATTGCAACACAAGATATGGGATCCAGGAAGACAAAGATCCGAGACACATGATCAGACGATCATGGTTAATTTCAACCTTGGGAGTCTAATGCAGGAGCATCAAGCTCAAATTTTATTATTCATTTGTGTGAAATAGGGGGTGAGGTTTTTTAATTATTTTTCTCATTTTTTAATAAATTAAGAGAGAAAAATGTAAAGGTGAGGATTATTGTATATATTCTCTTAATAATTAAGGATATGAGTAGAATGGATTAGGTAGATAATCTAGGGAGTAGGAATTCCATATACGGGACTTTGTTGAGTCCAAAACTAGAATAAATCTAATTTAGATTTAGTTTAGATTTGTGTGGAGGAATTTATGGAATGGTTTAAATTCATATTTATGTATAAATAAGAGAGTTGTGTAAGGAAGAATTCAGAGAGAGTGAGTGAGTGAGAAGTGAGGAGAATGTGAGAAATGGTTTGAGAGATTTTGTAAAGGGCCAAGAGCTGGAGAGGCTCTCCATTGTAATATTTGGCCGAGGATTTGTTGTGTTATTTTATATCAGTAGATTTGTGTTTGGATAAGCTCTCTTTTATTTATATATGCTTTGAGAAATTGCAGATGTGTGGTTAATGAAGGGTTGTTTTTATGAGAATTTTAATGTTGAAGGCAGTACGTGTGTTTTTATATGCAAGGATCTGATTTAACCCAGAATCCCTGCATCACTAAAGAGGGCTTTTTAGAATGTTTTGGTAATGACATTAGGGTCAAGCAGGGGTGCTCCCTTTCCCCCTCTCTATTTGGTGTATATATTGATAAGCTAGAGGAATGGCTATGCAACATTAGTGGAGAGGGTATTCAACTAGTGGGTTATGGGGTGAAACTACTTTTGTACGTTGATGATCTTATCATAATTACAAAATTTGGTTATGATTTGAGAGAGCATTTAAAGGCCTTAGAGATCTTCTCTCAAGAGGTTGGGAAGAAAATAAACACTAGCAAGACCAAAGTCATGATCTTCTCTTTGAAGAGGAAATGTTAGGATATTTCGACACATAGGAAATAGTTAAGAATAACTTAGTCTAGTGTAGAGTTAGGTAAAGTGTGTTTCTTTACTATGTACATTTGTAACTTATGATTCGACGGTCACGATTTGTAGTGATCCGACGGTTCACTCTCTCCTCGGTATTAACAACACTTGATCCGTGGCTTAACACTCAATTGGTCCATGATCTCTATTTAAAGAGCATGGAGGGTCATTTTTCCTGTTACTGTTTATGAAAGAAACATATGTAAATTTTATTTTTATATTAATAAATTTCCTGAAGTGGCCGTGTTGGCTTAGGCTGTGGACTGTTTCCCTCTTCGAGGGTTTTAACCACATGATTATACTGGTGTACTAATTTGTGATATGTTTGTGAGCGGTGACCTTTGGTTCTTGATCTAAGGAACTTACCCTATAAATTCCTACATGGTGTCGAAGCTATTTTGAGGGCCGCATCTATTGTTGATCAAAATCCGAAGCCGGTTTGACTGCATACGACTACCGTTTTCTAGATCTACTATTTATGTACATTTTCGGGCTTGGAGAACTACTTTGTTGTGTCCGGAGCGTCTGTTATAGTGAGGAATGCCTTTTGTTTCATGCGAAAAGGTTTCCAGTTGCCCAAGTTATGTCAGTTTAGATCTGGAGGTATAAAGTATATGTTTTGCAGTTTTATTTGTTAAAAGTTCTTCTTATTTCTTATTTCGGTTCCCTCTATTTATTTCAGTTTTAGGTTTTATTTATTTGCTGGATCTATACCCTCTTCTCTGTGTATGCTCTTTACTCTGCGCTGTGTGCGACCTCGGCAAATCAGAAACAGGAGGAAGGGATTTTTTTTGCTACGTATGCTCTTTCCTCGTGTCTTTGTGTGACCTCGGGAAATCAGAAATAGTGGAAAAATAGATAGTTGCCGTAAGGCTAACCAAAAATCTAACAATATGTCATAAGGCTTGCATTTCATTTTTTCGAATTTTTGTGTTTTTTGTGCAGAAAAAGGCATGCACACTAAAGAGTAAAACAACAACAACAACATCAACAACAACAACCCCCCCCTTCCTCATTTCAAACAATTACAGAATCATTTTACTATCTCACTAGGTGAGAAGTTAGTTTATGAGAATAAAGGTTTTGGGTTCAAGTCTCTTTCTCAAGCTTCCTTTTTAAAATTTTTTGTTAAAGTGGCGGGATTTTTTTTTTTAAAGTCGAACTTCATCATCAAATTTAAAACCGTTCCCATAACTATTCGGCATCTTCAACTCGTTTTTAAAAAAAGGCATAACTTCGTCATCTGGAAGCCGTTTTTCGAGCCGTTTTTTTTAATCAGCCTACTTTTTCGAGAGCTTTCCATTGGAGTAGTTAGTTTCAGCTTTTCTCAGCTTCGTTTTTTTTAAAATCGAAAGTGCATGTCCGATTATTCTTAACAACACCAATTATTTCCAATGGCTACCTCACATGGTAGATATACTTAGAAGTAAAGGGCTTTATAAAATAGCCACAGGACATGAAACTAAACTATTTGATGATGATAAAGTCGCTAAATGGGAAAATAAACAAGATCAAGCACGAGGGTTGATAGGAATGTCCATTGCTCAAGATCTTCGATTTCATATCTTTGACATTGACACCCCTCATGAAGCCTTGGAGAAGCTAAATACTGCCTTTGACATTCAAAATCAAATCAGGGCCCACTAGCTTGAAAATGAGTTTCTTACTTTGGACCCTAATAATTTCTCCTCTATTGAAGACTTTTTGTCCAAATTCAAGACCCTTAGACTTCTTTTAGAAGGTTGTAAGGTAAAAAATGAAGATGGTAGCCTCTTCTATTGCATTCTTGCTAAGCTTGGCCCTGCATACTCCGTATTTTTTTTCGCCTTCCATTCGACTAGAGAAGCCATCATTTATTCAGGAACCACCTACAAGAATCCCTATTTTGATTCCTTTTGTGATTCTTTGATAAGAGAACAAGAAAAAATCTTACACCTTGGTCTTATCACTCCTGGAAACACTTCTAAGAAAGTCTTAGCAACCCAACAATAATCAGATCAAAAGAATCCCAAGAAGCAGTATCCTAAAAAATATGGTTTGAAACCAAACAAGGGTCCTAACCAATTTCAGCCGCAAATTGAAAAAGAAACTCACCAAAATGATAAGGCAAATAAAAAAAAAGGGAAGAAGACCAATAGACATTGCAACTTTTGTAATCGTGATGGCCATATAGAGTCCAAATGTTTTAAGAAGATGGAAACCTTAGAAGAAGCAATGAAGAAGCACAACATCAATTTGGAGCACTCTTCACCTTCATCTTCAGGAATGGCACTTTCTGCTTTTGGTTGTCAAGCATTAAGATCTGGTTATACATTAAATGTATCTTCCTCTTCTCATTCTCATGAGTGGCTCATTTATTCTGGAGCTTCTTATCACGTGGCCAAAAATAAAGCCATGTTTTCTTCTTTAAATGATTGTAACACCAAACATATTTATGCTGGTGATGATAGATCTCTTAGTGTTGTAGGATCTGGAACCATTCATCTCAATAATGGTAAGTTTAATGATGTACTATGTGTTCCTACCTTGTCATGAAACCTTCTCTCTGTTTATTAGATAACTCATTCAGGTGAATGGAAAATAGTAGAATTCTCACCTCATGATGTTGTAATCAAGGACCTCAAAGATCCTAAACATATTTTAGCTACTGGAATTGCTAATGATTCCACAAGGTTGTATAAGTTTGACAACTTTGGGTCATCCTGTCTTCCCTCTATTTTTCTTGCTCATAATGATGAAATGAGAAAACTTTAGCACGAGTGATTTGATCACTTAAACTATCGCTCTCTTCAAACTCTATGTAAGGAAAATATGGTGACGAGTCTTCCTATGGTATCTTGCCAAGATGGTGTTTGCTCCAGATGTGTACTCGGAAACCAGACGCACTTGGGTATACTTCTTAAAACTCAAGAGTGAAGTTTTTAACATGTTCTTGGCCTTTAAGGCTTTGTTGAGAAACAATATAGACATCAAATTCTTAAGTTAAGATCAGACAATGGAGGAGAATATGTTAACAACAAATTTATCAACTTTTGCATTGATCATGGCATTCAATTGCAATATATTTTTCCATATACTCCACAACAAAATGGTGTAGCTGAAAGGAAGAGTCACACCTTAAAAGAAATGGCTAATTGTATGCTTCAATGTAAAGGACTTGGTTTGGGCAGAAGCTATTAACTGTGCAAATTACATAGTAAATCACACTCCTACTAAGGTTTTAAAGAATATAACTCTAGAAGAAGCTTGGAGCTCAATCAAACTAGATGTAAGTCACTTTCGTGTTTTTGGAAGTGATGCTTGGGCCCATATTCTAGATGCAAAACATAAAGCCTTAGAAACTAAGAGTGAAAAATGCATTTTTGTTGGATATTCTGAAGATGTCAAAGGATATAGAATTCTTCAACCAAAATCCAAAAATATAATCATTAGAAGAGATGTAAAATCTTATGAAAATATATCAACTTGCGAGCCTAGTTCGGCGGGTGTACCACCTTTGGCCTGCGAGCCTGATTCGACATATGTGCCACCTCTCTCTCTCTCTTCTATTTTTAATAGCATTCCTTCTAGTTTAGATGATGACAACGAGGATGACAATCCTCCACCTCTTGAAATTATTCCTCTTACTCCACAGCTTCCAAGATGGGTCCGATCTACTCGGGATGCAGCAGGTTCTCTTGCAGGTGACCCTGCAGATCAACGACATACTCGTTCTTAGTTCGAAAGAGCCTCTTCCTTATTGGCTCAAGTTCCAGAAAATCCTGATCCAGAAACCTTTGAAGAAGCATCCGGTCATCCAAATTGGGATGAAGCTATGAATGAAGAATATCGTTCCTTATTAGCGAATGATACTTGGGATCTTGTTCCTCTTCCAAAAGGAAGAAAACTTGTCAGATGCAGATGGGTTTACAAAAAAAAGTTTGGACCAGATGGAAAAGTGGATAGACATAAAGCTCGTATTATTGCTAAAGGATTTTCACAAGTTGAAGGCATTGACTATACTGAAACCTTCTCCCCTGTTGCCAAAATGAATTCTATCTGCCTTGTTCTTTCCTTTGCTGCCTCCTTTAAATGGGAAGTCCATTAGATGGATGTTAAATTCGTCTTATTACATGGATATTTGCATGAAGAAATCTACATGGAACAACCCCCTGGCTTTATCCAAAATGATTCCAGCCTTGTTTGTCACCTTAGGAAGTCTCTCTATGGTCTCAAACAAGCTCCTCAGGCTTGGTATGCCAAAATGGATAGATTTCTATTAGATAATGGCTTTTCTAGTTGTCATTCTGAAAACACTGTCTACACCAAGAAATTGGGTAAGTCCTTCACCATCCTTGTCCTTTATGTTGATGATCTTATCCTTACTGGTAGTGATCCCATCCATATAAACCATGTGAAGTCTAGCCTCAAAAATAAGTTTGAAATAACAGACTTAGGACACTTGCATTATTTCCTTGGTCTTCAAGTCTTGCAATCCAAAGAAGGTATTACCCTCTCTTAGTCCAAGTATGCATGTGATCTTCTACACCACTTTCACATGGAAGACTGTAAGCTAGCCCCTTCTCCCTTTCAGTCTGGGGTAAAGCTTTCAGTCACTTGTACTACCCCTGAAGTTGATTCTACCTTATACCATCAACTTGTTGGTAAAATTCTGTATCTAACCCATACTCGTCCGACCTTTTCCTTTGCCGCGTCTTGTCACTCGAAACCACACCAGTCTTTGAAAGTCATCAAGAAGAAAGAATATCAAGGACATTCTATATAATCTCACTTTGTAATTACATGGGAGGACTTACCAAGATTTAATGGGATGATTTCAATAAGTTGGCACCTTCATGATCAAAGTATATTGGCCGGATATGTATTCACTCTTGGATCATGACCTATTACTTGGTCTTGTAAGAAACAAAGTGTCATCTCCCTTTCCTCAGCAGAAGAAGAGTATCATGGTGCAGTTTAAGCCAACAAGGAATCCATGTGGCTTCATCAGATCCTATTTGGATTTGGACTTCATCAGCAGCATCCAAATACAATTTGGTGTGATAATCATAGTGACATTCAGCTATGTAAAGATCTAGTTTAGCATCAGCGTATGAAACACGTTGAAATCCACATACACCTATCGTAAAGTCATTCATGATCGTGTTCTTTGAAGTGCAATACTGTCCAACCAATGATCGTTGTACCGATATCTTTGCTGTGCTGGCTCAAGCAGAAGTGAAGTGTACCAAACTTCGATCCATGCTCGGGAGTTCAAAGAAAGTTGTCATTAAGGGGGATATGCTCTAATGCCCCCTTCCTTCCTCCTATTGTGTCACTTTTGTAAATCCTTCAATCCCATCCCAATTTGTTCTCAAGGGTGGATGTTAGGATATTTCGACACATAGGAAATATGCTCCTTTTGGAATCACTTTCAAATCCTTCAATCCTATCCCAAGTTGTTCTTAAGGGGGGATGTTAGGATATTCCGACACATAGGAAATAGTTAAGAATAACTTAGTCCAGTGTAGAGTTAGGTAAAGTGTGTTTATTTACTATGTACATTTGTAACTTATGATCCGACAGTCACAATTTGTAGTCATCCGACGGTTCACTCTCTCCTTGGTATTAACGACACTTGATTCGTGGCTTAACACCCAATTGGTCCATGATCTCTATTTAAAGAGCATGGAGGGTCAATTGTCCAATAACCGTTTATGAGAGAAACATATGTAACTTTTATTTTTATATTAATAATTTGCCTGAAGCGGCCGTGTTGGCTCAGGTCGTGGATTGTTTCCCTCTTCGAGGGCTTTAACCACGTGATTATACTGGTGTACTGATTTGTGATATATTTGTGAGCGGTGACCTTTGTTTCTTGATCTAAGGAACTTACCCTGTAAATTCCTACAGGAAAAAGAAGCAAGTTAGCTTTATATTTGAGGAAAATGCAGCAGGTTAGCTTTATATTTGAGGAAAAATTCTCGAAGATAGTGGAAGAGACATATGAATTGTTTTTCACAACGGGCTCATTTGGGAGATGTGCATAACTAAAAGGATCCAAGGGGGGTGGAGAGATTCTAACCTTCTTCATAACAGATGCAAGAAAGCATAATTATGGGACATGAAAACCAATAAAACTCTTTTTGGAGTGTTGGTTACCTTGGTTTTCCTCTATGGATATGAATTTTAGGGGAGAAACATGTCAAATCACAAGTGGAGACAAGTAGAAAGAATTCAAAAGCTCTTAATCATTAGTAACCTCAATATCAAGTTAATGGTCCTATATGAGATCTTTCTAGTTGATGATGGAATGTTCCTAATTGAGGCTTCAACAATCAATCGTTTGTTGAGTTATTTAAAAAAGGTGGAAAACATGGATGAGCATCGTTGGCCCAAGATGATTGTTGCAAAGGGGCTAAAGCGTAGGAATAAAAATCAGAGGAAAAAAAATGACAAGTGGATGAGAAAATGGAGAATTAATTGGTAAGATTGTCCTAAATCTAAAGAGGAGATAAAAAAATTGGGTACTTGCAAAATTCAGGGCTGACACGTGTAAAACAGGTTGGCAGAAAAAAAGTGCTATATGTCAAAAATTTCAATCCATCACATTCAAAAGATGAAAAGACTTATTTGAGTACCGCAATCAAGGGAAAGGCTAAAATTTTAATAACGCAGCTAAAGACTGGATCTCACCATCTTAGGTGCGAAATAGGTAGATGGATAACCCCCAAGGAACAGTGGAAAGAAAGAACTTGTATCTTTTGTAGGAAAGGAGCAGTTGAAAGTGAAAAACACTTCATCATGGAATTTACGGATTATGAGGGAATTCGTAATAATTTTGAAAATAATATAAAAGTGGATAGTTTGAGTAATCTAAAGGCTTCAAAAAATTGCAATTTTTTTCATCAAAATCAATGGAAAAGGGGTTTTTTTAGAGGAAAATGAAGTTTTGTTTGGTTTGGAGTCTAGGTCCCTTGATCGCTGGGTCTCTAAAATTCCTTCAATTCCTTCATTACAACCTTTTGAGATATTGGCTTTTCGTTCCTTTCATTGCTTATAGAATCCTCTTATACGTGGTAGATCTAAATATGATTCACACTACTGGTGGGGTAGGATTTACATTTGGTTTGTTGTACCGGTGATGAGGCTTGTCAAAGGGTTAGCTGTATTAGTGTGTATTTGGTATCATAGTGGGTTCAACCACTGGTCTATGGGCTGATATTTTTAAGTGGTAAATACATTTCTGGATTGGTGGCCCAAATTTCAAACAAATGGTGATAGGGAAAATTTCGTCTAAATTTTCTGCTCGAAATGAAACACTTGTGAATTGAATAGAGGTGCAAACAAACTATTGTTAATTCCAGGAAATAGAAAAGCACTATTTTAATTGCTATTAAGAGAGAAGAAAGTACATGCACTCCCTGTAAGCCTGCACTCTTGAACCGCCATAGGAAAATTGTAAAGGTCTTCATTTTGTAGTATAGTCATTTTGTGTTGATTTAAAGGTTTGTACTCAACCTTTGCTTGAATGATTGAAAGAAGGCATAAAATCAGGGGATATTTTTCATTGCTTTTGATACCATAGATGTGCAAGAATCGCATTTGATTTGTAAATATAATGATAACCATCACATAATATAAGACATTATAACATAAAATTGATCACTAAAACAACAAATGATTAGAAGTAGATTAGGCCCTGAAGCTTTGGAAACCATGTTCATTTCTTTGCAAAACCTACGTAAGCCATTGTCATTGCAACTCATGAAGAATTTGACCCCAAAATGAATATTAAAAGTTGTGACACGAAAAATATTATTGCTAAATTGTACCATTGAAATTATTAAAAATCACGTTTTAAAATGATTAAAAGCCAATCTTGAAAAGCTACAATCTGAGAAGGATATGTTATAAAGTTCGCTAGTAGTGGGAGGAGTAACTAGGATATGGAAGAACATATTAATTACAAGATAAGTTGATTATTAATAGGAACATTTTTAAATAGAAGTGAAATTGGAGTCAAGCAAGGTTGCCCTCTATCCTCTACTTTTTTGGTTTACATATTGATAAATTGGGAGAGTGGTTAAATATGCAAGATGGAGATGGTGTTCGGTTGGGGGAGTTTGTGATAAAGCTTCTTTTATATGATGATGATCTTGTATTGATTTCTAAATTGGCCCATGGATTGCAGATGCTGCTATATGCCCTTGAGCATTTTTGTAGAGTAGTGGGGATGCAAGTCAATACTAGCAAGTCCAAAATAATGATTTTCTCTAATAAAATGAAGCAGAGTCAACATACGTTCTTCTTTGAAGGAAACATTCTTGAAAAAGTAAATGAGTACAAGTACCTTAGGATTGTTTCAACAATAAACTTAATTGGGAGGACTGTAGAAATAAGAGAATTTGAGGAGGGTGGAAAGCATTATATGCTCTTCAAAATAGATGTAGAGAGGCAAATTTATGGGATTGGAAAACGATTGAAGTGCCTTTTGGACTCCTAGTTTGTCGAGTGATGCTATATGGGTGTGAATTGTGGGTTAGCAAGCTATAGCAACCCCGTCTCAAAATGGAAACAAATTGAGAAAATCCAAAACCACTTGATCATGAGCAAGTTCAAAGTAAAAAGTTCAGAACCTTATGAGATAATTTTGTGTGAAATAGGAGCAACTCCCATCGAATAAATTGGTATGGTGCGGCTCATAAGATATCTAAAAATAATTGAGGAAATGAGAGAAAGTAGATGGCCTATTGCTATCTTCAAGGAAGACATGAGTGAAAGAAAGAAAACATGGATGAGACAAAACTACACATGGATGCAAAAATGGAATATCTACCTTAATGCTTGTCCCACAATTAGCAAGGAGCTAAATAATTTTGTTATGGAAAAGTTTCGTAAACGGATATGGGTAAAAGAGTTGGGTAGAAAGAAGTACTACATTGAAGAATTCAACCCTACGTGATCTCCAACAAAAAGAGTACATTTGAGCTAATATTCCGTGGAGGGAAAAGGTTCTTATTTCTCAATTAAGAACCAAATCGCATAAACTTCAGTGTGAAATAGGACAGTGTAAATGGCCTAAAGAAGCTTGGGAAAAATAGGCGTGTACATTTTGCACATCTGGGGCAGTGAAATCAGAAAAAAATTTCTTTTTGGAATGTGATGCGTTCAAATACATCAGAGAAAGTTATGGGAATATGTTAGCATTAGTTTCTTGCCATTGTCTTTTTAGCAAGGGGATTGTTGGAAGGTTGAGCCAACTCATCATCAATTTGAATAAGAAAAATATTGAATTGCAAAAGGAAAAAAACAGGGAACTGATTGGTCCATAGACTATTTTTAGTCTCACAGATGTTAAAATATCATTTCATTTCATATATAATGGTTTCAAGGTAGTGAAGGATTTTCCTTATAGTTAAGAGACATTTTCAGTATAAATACAAAGATATGTTTTTTATAAAGCAATCTGAGTAAACAAAAACAATTTTAGAAGGGAAAAAAGATTTGAGGTCATATTGATTTCAAGGTAGTGAAGACTTTATCCTTCTCTTCATGAACGAATGTTTCATATGTTCATTTCGATCATAATTATGAGGAAATTTATTTTGTAAGGAACAATTTGGAGTAAACAAAAAAAATATATTCACTTTGTTGGACTATTAAATTTGGTGTACCAAATTGTCTCAAGTCAATAGGTAAAGAGGGAAGTTAAATATTGTAAAAATACCACATTCTTATGAGAAGTGGCCTGGAATATTCAATTGAGTATGAATGTGCACAAGAAGTGACCTGACATATTCAAGTGAGTTCGAATGTGCATAATTGAACTTATAACAAGTATCTTCGAGATGAAACTTGTGCCTATTTCGACAAGCCTCGTCTACCTTGGCTTCAGACTCAAACCCTACAACTACAAAACTATTGACTGGCTTTGCCTTGTGGATAAGTTTAAGCTTAAGACTTAACAACTAGTCTCATAGGTGGTTATCTTTGGGTGGTCGATATGTCCTTATTCAGGTTGTTCTTTAACAATTGGTAGTTTATTGGGCCCACCTTTTCCATCTTCCTTCCCACATCATTACTCTAATTAAGTCCATTATTTCTGAATTCTTATGGTTAGGGGAAAAGGGATCTAAGAACTATCACCTCTACAAATTGGCTTCTCTCTCCATTCCCAAACAATTTGGGGGCTGGGGGCTCCTGGACATCCAATCTTTCTCCCAAGCGATTTTAATTAAATCCCCTTGGAGGGCACTAACTGGATCCGGTCTCTGGCCTTCCCTCATCCGAAACAAGTACCTCAAAGGCTTGGAGCTTCAACATATTTTCAAGCTACCATATTTTCCCCAACTCCGTGGATCTTACATCTTGATGGGTTTCTGGCGGGTAGTGACTCTTCATTCTAGTAGGCTTACATGGGATTTTGGTAATGTGTTAAGTGCCTATATTAATAGTGTAGTCCCTTATTATGTTAGTGTATCCCCCCTTATGGTTATTGTTGTACCCCTGTAACCACCATATTTTTATTATTGTGCCCTTATATTATTATTTTTAGGTCGGCTAGGATTACATTGTGGCCCCCTGGACTCCTATATATAGAAAGGAGGTTTTGTCATTTGTGTCATCCAAGAATTGTTCATTCATGTAATGTATTTGAGGTTTCCCCCTCGAAGTGGCTTATTTCTAAGGCGTTGATATCTCTTTTCTTCTATTTTTGGAGCTGGTTTCACAACATTTGGTATCATAGCTTTGGATTCTAGGGTTTCGCTGCTCCAAACCATTCATCGTGGCATGTTCGCTATAAATTTTTTTCTACGAAGGTTCAGAAGTTGAAATTTTTAGAGTGCGAAGCTGAAATCCTGAGGAACATCGTCGCAAAAGTTCATAGCTTGGTTTGCAATATTTTCGGAGATATGATCTGTGGAAGTTAGGGCTTTTTGCAAGCTCCTGAATTTAACCTAAATAGGTCATCGCGGAATTTGCACTATAATTTTTTGTCTATGAAGTTTCAGAAGCTGAAATTTTTAGAGAGCGAAGTCGAAATCTGGAGGAACATCATCACAAAATTTTAGAGCTTGGTTCGCAATATTTTTGGAGATATGATCTATGTAAGTTAGGTCTTTTTCAGGTTCCCGAATTTCATCTCAAAGCGGTTATAGTGGGAAAATATTCATAACTCTCTCTCTGAGCATTGGATTGGAATGTTGTAAAAAGTGGCTGCAATTACACGGACTATAGTTTCTTGTATATCAATTTCAGAGCCAAAGGAGGAAATAGTGACATGTGGAAATTCGTACAAGTTAGCTCTACTGAACTAGTCCATAATTGGGTCATTGTGGAAGATTGGACATAACTTTGCTAGAAGAATCCAAATTAGGTCAGACCTGTGAAATTTGAAAGAAGCTTCAGAGGGCTACAACAGAGCCAAATGTTAGTTATTGAGGATCTGAAATTACATAGATAATTCATTTTCAATATAGAGCTTCTCAAAATAAAGAAAAAGGTGTGTATTTGGTTTTTAAAATTTCATAACATTTGTTTGAAAAAGCAGTTTGAAGTGATTCCAAGGGCATATTTTAGAATTTTGATCAATATTGGGTTCTATAATGCCTCAAAAAAATAATTCCATACCCATTAAGCCCTCAAAAATATATACTATGATGCATGAAGAGGAAGAATTGCAGTATGAGATATCAAAATTACGGTACCAAGTGCAACAAATTTCGATCTTACGAAGAGCACCCGAAGATGAAATAGATGGTTTAAAAGCATAAATGGAGGCTAATTTGGATGGTTTTAAGGATCAAATAATAGCTAATATGGATGATAAATTAGTGGAGGATCACATCGAGCATCAACAACAAGTTCTCCAACTCTCAAAGGATAACCTAACTTTGGTGTAGAATCTAATGAAACAACAGGAAGATCAACATCACATCGAAAGAAGTTCTGAAGCAGTGACAGAAACAAGAACTCGAAAAGTACGATCAATTTTACAGTATCTCAGCAAGTGGAAGAACTTTCCTGTAGAAGATTCCACATGGGAGGATGAGAATTTTATACAGAAGCATCAAGAAATAATCAAGCATTGAGGACAACACTTGTTTGAAGGAGAGGGGCATGTTAAGTCCCTATATTAATATTCTAGTCCCTTATTATGTTAGTGTATCCCCCCTTATGGTTATTGTTATACCCCTGAACCCCCATATTTTTATTATTGTGCCCTTACATTATTATTGTTAGGTCGGCTAGGATTACATTATGGCCCCACTAGGATTACATTGTAGCCCCATGGACTCCTATATATAGAAAGGAGGTTTTGTCATTTGTATCATCCAATAATTTTTCATTCATGTAATGTATTGGAGGTTTCCCCCTCGAAGTGGCTTATTTCTAAGGCTTTGATATCTCTTTTCTTATATTTTTGGAGCTGGTTTCACAACATAATGGCCAAAAAATTCTTTTGGGCTGTGATTGTATTAGGGGATTTAACTCGGGTTTGAGCTTGGATTTTCATCTCATGCACTCTTTTTCTCATAAAGGCATCTTTTTTTTCGTTCAAGTCATCTCCCACTGGCAGCAAGGCTACCCTATCTAGAAATCTGCTTCCCAACTGGGCCTCCTGGGTCAAGACGCGACAACATGGATTCCTACTTGTTTCTGTTAAAGGCTAGTGGTTTTTGTTTTCATCCTCATGGAGACAGAATAAGGTGGGACAACTTGATGAAGGGCACGACTACTGTGGTTGCCGACACTTATAGAAACATCATTGCACAACGTATACCAAACCTGGAACCGTCTCCCTTTAGACATTTTTGGAAGCAGGCTATCCCATCTAAAATCATATTATTCAAATGGCTAGTATGGAGGAACATAATTTTAACTTGGGATAATTTTATTAAGCGTGGCTTCCTAGGCCCTGGTTGTTGCCCATTTTGTCTAATTAATTTCGAATCTGTGGCTCATCTCTTTCTCTCCTGCCCTGAAGCTCAAAAATTTTGGTTTTTTTTTTCTTTGTTTCTGCTTGATCCCGCATGGCTACCTGTCAATATTACATAGGTATTTGAATCTTTGGAGAAAGCGCCTAAAAAATATTGAATCTTTCCTTTCTTTTTATTTTCAAAAGTATGGCTTGCCAGGAATCACTACATATTGAATGGGAGGTCGATTGTTCACTCTCAGATTTATAGTGCTATTATGATATGGATCAGTGGTCTTCCTTCCATTATCTCCCTCTTCAGGATCTATCTCATTGCCTTCAAACTTTTCCAGTCATTCTGCCTGCAGGATACTTTAATGGAGACGAACAGGAGGGCATCTGCGGATGTGGGGCATGGATTAAACTTGATAAAAAAGCGGTGGTATCACATCTTCTGGAACAATGGTCCATGTTGAGAATTTGGAGGGGCGATGACTAATTCAAATTCTCTTCCTGATAATTACTTGTGATCTTACTTTACTTATATATTCTCTTCTTACCTTGAGAGGAAAACCCACAGGAAATTCTTCTTATAGACTTTCAGATGACAAGTACCATGACCATGACTGAGATCCTTGACCCTTGAATGCCTTCAAGACCTTGTCACTACTTCTTTCTTGAATCCTTAAGTTTCTTCTTCTTCTTTGCACCGTCCTGCATTGTCCTGCACCTTTCTGTACTAGTACTAGAGAGCTTGGTCTCTAGTTGAATTCTTCCTCCTTCTCTTATACACAGTTCTACACTTGTTACTTCAGAGAAACTTGGTCTCTGTTCAGTAACTCTTCAAATATCTTAGCCTCCAATAGTCTCCTTATTTCACTTTCCAAGAGACCTTTCTACACCTTCCAATACTTAGCACATATTAACACCGAACAACACTAATCCTAAACCAACCTCAGACTTCTGTGTTTGTATAGGCTTTATTACTTAATTATTCTGATCTTTCCTCGCATCAAAATAAAGTATACGAGACTCCTTTCTCTTCGTTGTAGTGAAAATCTTCTTTACTGACTTAACCCTTCTCTTTGCACCAAACTCTAGTCCTTTAGCATGCACTGAGGTCAGAATTCTCCCTTGCTGGAATAAATATCGTTTTCCTGGATTATGCGAGGTATAATATGCTTATATTCAGAGGTAATTATCCTTCATCCTTCTTTGTATATTAGCCCTTATTCCTTTCGTACCAAGACAGATCCTTGGCTCGCATTTATATCACATAACTTGCCTAAATTCTCTTCTAGTAAATGAACAACATAGTTAATTATATATAGTGGCATTATTTCTTGTTTTAGGCTGACCCTTCGATCCGATTGTAGATTGACTTGTCCACAACTTGTAGGCTGACATGAAGAGCTTATTTTCCAGCATGCTGAACACTGTTTTGAACGAAGGTGCTAGCATGATACTTGAGCCATTTTGCCAAGGTTATATGACAAGGTCTTGAGGCATATTCATTTGACCAGACTCTTCATATACATGACTCTTAATTAATACATTTATGACAAGATGACAAATCCCTAAAAGAAATCAAGAAGAAGTCTTTTGACCTATAATAAAAACCTTGCTCATGAAACCCATGAAGCAAGCATAAGAAAAATACATTTTATTATCTTTGTCTTCTCCATTACATAAATACATAATTACATAGTCAAAATGAAGACCGAACCTAGTTACACATTTCAACACTCCCTGTTAACTAGGAAGGTATTCATATAGGTACATGGTCACTTTCAAACTGATGAATCTCATAAGAAGAATCGTATTTGTAATTGCATCTGTATAACATCATATCAACCAACATTTTCCTAATGCAAGGCATTTACTAACAACCCCATCTCTCAACGATACAGTGGGCTACAATGCTGGTGAGACACGTGACTTATATAAACCATAGTCATTGTCTCTCCAAGGTACATACTCCACCTATGTGTTCCCATAGTATGACCTTCTTGGACTATTCTTCTCTTGGGTAGCAAACCCTCAAATAATATTGGTCCCTGAATACTCTTATCTTGAATGCCCTATAACATTCTCAAAGAGTATCGAATTCCAGATGATTACCCAATCCTCCATTCTGTCTTCCAGGTGAAGACCAAAATGGTGTGTCTATCCATTCTCTCCACATGGCCTTCTGTAAGACTTACGGCTGTTAGTCATAATCTAGTGCATGACACATGTATTATAGAATCATATATGTCACTCCCTCTTAACTTAGGAAGGACATACTTCAAGTTTCTTCCAAGCAAGAAAATTACCGCCAGGCTCCCTCTCAACCAGGGACCTGCAACAACAATGGTGAGACACCCAGATGCTCATGAATAATTCCTCCCCTCGATTTCATGGATTTTGATATTGAGGAATCTTCAAATTTTGGCTTATTAGGGCACAAATCATCCATCACTTTCATCCACGAGTCATGTCAACTATCGGAAAGTGATTTATTAGTCTTCCTCATCTGGTCCACCTTTATGCCATGCTGCTTACCTTCAAAACATATCTCAAGGATCTTACATCCTTTCACACGATTGGAAACCCTACATAAAATCATCCAGATAAACATATCCATATGAACTTTTAAATCAAAAGTTACCTCAATGATGATCTTTCACCATGACATATCCCTGTAGGCATCGACATCCTCTATTCAAATTGACACATCTCCTAAAGCATTAGGGAAATTTTGAGGTCTAAAATGGGCCTCCTAAGAAAAATGTACAACCAAAATAAAATTTATAAGAACCAATAAGATTCAAGATGATGATGTCAACCATGGGGGATGATTCAACATTTTTGGAATAAAAAAGTAAAAATTTAAAAAAATAATAAAATAATAAAACTATTTTTTCAACTCATATTTTCAATTTATCTCCTTAAGGTTTTATTCAAATTTCGAGCGAGAGTACTCGTTGGATGCAAAATTTAATTCCTCATCCAATGAGTACCCATGTTTCATACTTTTGATGGCCCCTTCTACACGAAAAAATGATAAATACATGAAAAAAACGTGATTATAATCACATTTTTCATGTATTTCTCATTATTCGTGTAGTAGGGTCCATAGAAAGTATGAAATATGGTACTCTTTGGATGATGAATCAAATTCTACATCCAAAGAGTGTTTCCGCTCAAAATTTGAGTAAACCCATGGGGAGATAAGTTGAAAATACGAGTTGAAAAAAAGTTTTTTCTTTTTTCCCTCTAAAATTTGATGATGTAATCTATAATATTATTTTATTATTTCCACCATTATTTTATAATTTCCTTAGGAGGCCCATTTTAAATTCAAAATTCCCCTAATGATATGTTTCATCAAGGGTCTTCTTGTTTACCATACTTCTATCAGAGTCCACATATCTTCCCAAGAGATCTCCTAGTCACATCTTCTTGGCTTCCGGATGATAACCGCCTCTTTACATGGTTGCACTTCATGATCTCTTCCATTCTTTCTTTGCACAACTTCATCCCTAGGAAATTCCAATATCTAGTTCTTTTTTTTTATACAAATACCTCATATTCCATACGAGGACATATTTAATTTGTTAGTGGCAACCTGTGCACCAGAAGAGATCTTCCTTACATAGATCATATCACTTGCAACCACATGACATGACTTCACAACATCCAGAGTCAGCATATAAATATATGTACCTCATAATTTTCACTTTGACTCATCTTGTAGCAATTTTACTAGAATGAAAAACTTCATTCCCTTGACCTGCTTCATCAATATGCCATCATATCCTAATCCTGGAATTTTGTAACATGGAATTCTTGATGAAACCTTTTGCTTTCTTTCTAACTAGTGAATCCATAGAGAAATCCATTAGAAAATGTCAACATCTGTTTCCATATTGATTATTGAATTATTCCCTTGATCTTGATGACTGCCTTTCATCAATCTTATTTATCAATGAGGTTTCTAGGAGCTCCTTCTTCAAGTGCTCCTTCCATGCTTCTCCCATGATGCTTTTAATATACATTTCTTCCCATCATAATATTTTACAATCAACACGAATTACTTAAAGAGAAAGATGATCTCAATCATAATAGAGATATTTTGCTTCTTCTTTCTTACATTTCTTTGTATCAAGTTCTTCCCTTACATCTATGACATGGGCTTCTTCCTTTTTACTCCTATTCTTCCCAGATTTAGGAAAATACCTTTTACAATGTCCAAGTTCATTGCATCCAAAGCATCATACTTTGTCCATATTTCTTATTTTATTCTGAGGACCAAATTTTCTAGATCTTCCTTTCTTCCTGGACATGGCTACAAAGGCTTGATTCCCCTCACTTGATCTCGTATCAGCTTTGGCTTTCAATCATGTTTCCTCTATTTTACATAGAGACCATAGATCGTGGAATGGTGCTACCTCTTTTTTCCTGTATAATCTTGAAGTGAAGTTTCCCCATTATTATGGTAGAGCATTCAACACCACCGTAGTCATTTCATTATCAGACATTACTTCTCCCAATTCCTGCAGTTGGTCTCTTATTTAAAAAATCCTCATAAAATATGAAGTGATTCCTTCCTCTCTTGACAATTTCATCTTGTATAGTTCTTGTCTCAGAGATATTGCTTCTCCTGTAGTACTCACAGAGAATAGCTCCACAAGTTTCTCATATATATCTTTTGCAGTTTTCAGTTTTGATACATAAGGTATAAGTGAGTCCTTAATGGATTATATGAGAATCTTCGGGGCTCTGATTTCTCCTTTCATGTACTTGGCATGAGATGGAGCATCTTCTTTTGAGGGTTGAATTGCAGATCCTTCAATGTAGCCCATAACTTTTTCTTCAATTAGATTCAAATATGTCCTCTTCTTCCATGCACTAAAGTTTGATGACTCGACCAATTTGTTTCTCTCTTTTCAATAAGTCATTTTGACAGCTTTAGATAAGATCTTAGATACTTACTTGAGTATGATGACTTCCTCCTTATAGCAGCTTCTTTGATGATGATGAAGATAAGAACTCCTTATTATATTGAGTTAACCAATGTATATGATGGAACCTTAATGATAGAGGATGTCTTAGAATGATGATGTATTCAAAGGTGTTGGATATTGAGGAATGGAACTTGATGATGGATCCTTTTAGCAATGTTTTCAACGCCACATAAATCTTTGGCCGAAAATATTATTTTCTTGATTAGTAGATCCTTTGAAGAATCTTCCTTGCAAATTGATCTGAACTTTCAACCCAAACTTTGATCTTTGCTTCCTTGAGTGTCTTCTTGTCAAGTAGCCCTTCTGCTCAACGTCTTAGCTCTAATACCATGTTGAGAATTTGGAGGGGCGATGATTATTTCAAATTCTCTTCTTGATAATTACTTGTGATCTTACTTTACTTACTTATGTATTCTCTTCTTAGCTTATTACGTCTTTCATCAAGTCAATTACCAAAAACACAAGAGACAAACATTTAGGTTCTTCAAGCCAGGGCCAAAACCTCTCCCTCTTTGAGAGGAAAACCCACTAGAAATTAATCTTATAGAATTTCAGATAACAAGTACCAGAATCATGACTTAGACCCTTGACCCTTGAATGCATTCAAGACCTTGTCATTTCTTCTCTCTTGATTCCTTATGTTGCTTCTTCTTCTTTGTACCGCCCTGCATTGTTCTGCACCTTTGTGCACCAGGACTAGAGAGCTCGGTCTCTAGTTGAATTTTTCCTGCTTCTCTTATACATGGTTCTTCACTTGTTACTTCAGAGAAAATCGGTCTCTATTCAATAACTCTTCAAATAGCTTAGCCTCCAATAGTCTCCTTATTTCGCTTTCCAAGAGACCTTTCTACACCTTCCAATACTTAGCACAGATTAGCACTGAACAAATTTAATCCTAAACCATGCTCAGAATTCTGTGATTGCATAGACTTTATTACATAATTACTTTGATCCTTCCTCGCATCAAAATAGGGTATACGAGACTCCTTTCTCTTCGTTGTAGTGAAATTATTATTTGTTGAATTAACCCTTCTCTTCGCACCAAACTCTAGTCATGTAGCACACACTGACATCAGACTTCTTCCTTGCTAGAATAAGTCTTAGTTTCCTAGATTATGCGAGGTACAATATGCTTATGTTCAAAGGTAATTATCCTTCATCCTTCTTCTTATATTAGCCCTTATTCCTTTCATACCAAGACAAATCCTTGGCTCGCATTTATATCACAGAACTTGTCTGAATTCTCTTCTAGAAAATGAACCACAAAGTTACTTATATATAGTGGCATTCTTTCCTGTTTTAGGCCGACCCTTCAATCTGATTGTAGGATGACTTGTCCACAACTTGAAGGCCGACATGAAGAGCTTATTTTCCAGCGTGATGAAGGCTATTTTGAGCAGAGGTGTTAGCATCATACTTGATCCATTTCTCCAAGGTTATATGACAAGGTCTTGAGGCATATTCATTTGACTAGACTCTTCATATACATGACTATTAATTAATACATTTATGACAGATGAAAAATCCCTAAAAGACATCAAGAAGAATTCTTTTGACATATAATAAAAACCTTTCTCATGAAACCCATGAAGCAAGCATTAAAAAAATACATTTTATTATCTTTGTCTTCTTCATTACATAAATACATAATTACATAGTCAATATAAAGACCGAACCTAGTTATAGATTTCAACAATCTAGGTACAAAAACTAAGGCTGAAATATTGGCACTCTAGAGTGTGCTTTGTGTAGCCTATAATATTCAGGTGACCTCCCTTCATGTGTATGGGGATGAAAAATATGTAATCGACAGAGTAAATGGGCTGACATAGTTTCAAACTCCTAGTCTCATGAATTGGATTCCCCGCATGAAATAATTGCTTATGCAATTTTAGGTACCTCTCATCCAACATATTTTCCGAGAGGTTAATACTCGAGCAAATTCTCTCTCAAAGTCGGGTTTGGCCGAACTTTTTGGTAGGATCCAGATGCAACACTTCATGGATTGTTGGCTGATTGAGGTGGAATATATATAAATTCCATAACCTCACTTGCCCAGTTTTCACATGGCTCTTTTTTTGTTTCCAGTTTTTGTCTTTGTATATGTTAGCACTGCAATTTTTCAAAAATATTTCAAGGTTTGGTTTTCATTGTAAGTTGTGTATTTGATCCTCTCTTGTCTCTTAACCCATGGTGGAGAGCCCTGAAGGGTCAAAATGTATGAGTCTTTATTAGTTTTTAACAAAATTGAAAAAGAATTTCGAGACCAATAATTTGTTTATGTTATAGTCATTAGGGTAAAGTCTCTTTTAAATAAGTTTTTTAACTACTTTCAGAGGTTAAGGTGATGAGTTTAACTTGAAAATTCTTATTTATTCACCATGATTTTCCTATTCGAGGTTAAAGGCAGGATGTTAGTATCATCAGTTTTGTTAAGAATAACAAGAATATCTGCTCTTTCCTTGAGAGGAAACTATCTTCTTCAAAAGTTCTGGGTTTACGAGTAACACAGGAATAACCGTCTTTTTAAAAAAGGTAGCAATTACCTGTAAAATTGGTACAAGGATACAAAGGAAGCATTATTCAAGTGAAATAAACATTGTTATTCAAATATTGAAGACCTGTTAAAACAAGAGGTGTTGCTCACCTGAAAGGTGGTTATTTTTCATTGGAGGATACATTAAAAAGTTGGTTATTTGTTTTCTAAGGTTACGCAAACATATTGCTACTCATTAAAGGATATATGTGTTAAAGTGCAGTACGAGTAGAAATTATTAAAAAATGTGATCGAGTTTGGTGAAATGAGTTGACAACGGGTTTAAATCAATTTTGTTTTCGTGTCATTCCCTCTCACCGAGTTTTAGGGCATGCAAATCTCTACCTCAGTTCACTCTTGTGACAAGTACAAAAAAATGTTCTTATCCCCCAGTTCAAAACAATCTACTAACAAGTGCCAGCAAATAGGGCTTCGTGGAAGATAGTTGTTCCTCATTTTACGGTTGTGCATTGGTGGTTAGGTTAACTATGAGCAAGATGGGAAAAGGAGGTAACATGAACCGTTTAGAGCTGACTAACACTCGTTTTGTTGACCATTGTGCTAAGTCTGAGTTCAAAGCAGGAGGTTGGTACCAATTTTTAAGGAAAATTTGAGGTGAAAATGTGATAGTGGCTCAAGCATTTGCTGAGACATTTGATGGAGAAAAGGTCATAATTGGGTATCAGACCTTCAAGATCACCGAGAACATCATTGCAAGGGCAAATCAACTTCAGCTACAGGTGAGTCCTGGAACAAGAATAACAAAAGTCTCCTTAAAGCTGATTCGAATGTATATTTGAAGCCTCAGAATGAACACATTGTTTGGACTCCTACCATTCATATTTCATACTTAAACCTGAGTGGTAGCATGTCATTACTATTGTACAATGTTACATAACCTGTGATGGTAGGTTTTCAACTGTCCATAAATACTAGATGTGGTTTCTAGCCCATATCTCTGGCTCCAAACCTATGAATCTACCCTTTTTCCTTCACAGATCTGTGTTATCAATGTATCGAAAGATACATAAAACCCCAGGATATTCTCTTCATAATATCTATCATAGAGGTTTGATTAAAATACTGGTAGTTTATCACCTGAGAAAGAAAAGAACTACATGGGAGAATTTTTTAGTAGATGAGGGATTTAGCAGTATTCATTCAAGGAGAAAAGTAGGAAGGCATAGAAAGCTAAAAACTCAGGAACAACAGTCAAACCCTACCTCTACATCAACTCCTTCACAAGCTGGCCCAACTTCAATATCATCTAGTAGGCAGACTAGTAACTTAGCGAGAAAGGCTAGAGTTCAAACCACTACTTCTACACCAACCATCACTCCTACACCAACAATACAAACAACGAAGGAGGTATACACTAGCAGTTCATCCAAGGAGCCACAAACCTTGAGGTCTTTCATGCAGGAGTATAGAAATAAACACAAACAAAAATATACCATGCTTGATAAAAATACTGTGTCTAAGATCAAAGAGAAGGCAACTTCCTCTTCAAAGGGTAAACACAGGAGAAGACTCTTATGATAGAGGGACCTTCAGTGGAAGTCATCCTTGAAACCTTGACATCAAGCCTTGTTCTAGAGGATAGACAGGAGACTCAACAAAACAATGCCATTTTAGCACCAAAGGAGCCTACACTTTCACAAGTCTTTTCCTCACTCAAAAATAGGAAAATAAAATTTTCATAGACTATCACAATGGAAGAACCTACCATAGCTCAACTTTTCTCATCTATTGGTTCTTCAACCAAGAAGAATAATAAAACTTTAATTCATTCATATTCATCTTTTGAGGAGGATAACAGTGAGACAAAGTTCACTGAGTAAGAGTTTGAAGAAGGAAATTCAAGCAGAGTCATACATGATAGAAAGAGGCCTTTATATATTCCAAACCCATACATTCAAAGGCCTCACACCAGGCCAAAGAAAAAGCTCAGATTAACAAGTAAAATCAGATCCAACCCTGCTCTCAGGGATGAAATCATAAATATTGATGAAAGCCTAGAGAATGAACCCAGGAAGAAAAAGATGCAACAGGAAAAGCAAGCACATAAGAGGAGGTCAAACAAAAGGGCAACTAAAGCTGAAGCTATCATGATCTTTGCTTCTATATTAGACCTTTGATGAATGAATTTACAAAACCTTGAAAATTTGAAGAAACATTTCATTTTTTGGCTTATACACAGTATTTTTGGACATAGCTATCATTTTAAGAAAAAAGTAGCTATTATTTTCGGGTTTTGTATATGGAGGATAAAAGATGCTTTTTGGTTATGTTCTCAAAAGAATGACACTAAAAGATTATGAAGTGAATATAGCCTCAGTGGTGACGAGATTTTTCCAAGTGTCATCTAATAAAGGTATCTTTCTGTTGGTTACTCCTTTCAGTTAGTTGCTCCTATACTTTTGCAGATAAGGGTATAGGCGTTATTTTCAGTTGGTAGATTGCACTTTTTATGGAGGTAGTTTTTTCCAAGAAACAAGGAGCACTCAAGCACCTTAGGCTCCATGATTCCATGTTCTATCTTCATTTGTATTTCAATTTTATTTTTATGTTTTGGATAAGCTCTACTATATGTAGAAGATTGTAATAAAGTCTCAAAAAACAAGTTTACACTTTCTATGGAGACTTTTTATAGAACTCCTTTTTTGTATATACACTATGTAATGCAAGGAGAAAAGGGTTCGTTGGTTGTACCTTTCATTGCATCCCGTGTTATCATTTTTTTTGAATACATAATATATCCAGAAGTAGTCTTGAGGACTCACAATTTGTGTGGTGTGTGTATTGTTCATATTCTTATGTGTTTCCATTATTCATTATTTCATTACAGATTATGATTTACACAGTTCTGACTCATGTTACTATTAGTATTGTAAACCTTCATGCAATATTAGTTTGTTTTTGTAAGTCTTATTATCAAGCATTATAGACTTAGCATTAACTGAAGATAGTTCATGGTCATTCTTTGTGGTTGAATTGAATCATGTTTCATATTCTTGTAAGTCTTTTAAATGAAAATACGTGAGAAAATTGTTTTTTTCAGTCTTGATGTTTCAAGCATTCTTGATTGGTTTTGTCATGTTAGTTGGAATCTTTCTATGTAATGGGATCCTTCAAATATAGAGTGAGACTTTTATAAGTCTTTTTAAAGATTTCTTTCATTGTACATTTCAGGTCTAGAATTCGTGTCATCATTTCCTCTTAACAATGGACCTTTTCTTTTACATATCTAATGTTATCTTACATTTTCTAACCGTTAATATACAAACCTAATCTTGCTACCACATTATACATCAGTGAAATTATATGTGTGAGATATTATTAGTTGTTCAAAATCTCTTTCAGTGTGTGTGATACCCAACCACTTTCCACAAAACTCAATTAAGTCATAAGAAAATCCCTTGATCTTAAGATGTGTCTGGTTAGGTTCTTGTCACAATCCAAGTGCTGATTCCAATGCTAACATCTTTGGTGCGTCTTCCAGGAGACGAAGATTCTAAACTCGTTATTCTCCCGAAGTTTTTGCATGAATGCCTAGCACTAGTTTTTAAAGGTGAATAAGGACTAGTTACTATTTCTGATTGTAATTGGTTCACCTAGTAGCTCCACAAAGAGGACGAGGGGTTTCAAGACCGCCTACCACAAGAAGAAGAAATCAGAGATCAACTCTTGTGATTTCAGTTTCTGATCCAGAGAATATCATAAATGATGCAAGAGGGAAACATAAATAAGTTGTAGCTGCATCACATTGAGTGAAAAAATTGCATTCAAAGTACAGGGCCAAAAGAAAATGTACCATCATCTGTCTCACAACCTAAATAAATTTTAGTTTCAAATAAATCTCCTGAAATATTTCAAGTTGAAACTGCTTCCCTAAAAGGAAAAGTAGATGATGTTACCCTAGATTCAACTGAAAGTATCTCTTAGTCATCACTTAGTAAATCAGAAACAAGTATTATTCTAGTGAAAGAAGATAAATCAGAGGTTTTAGGTGTCAGTGAAGAAAACCAAAAATGAGAAAGCTTTGTGCTGACATAATGGGAATTAGAATAAGTGTTGGAAATTGCACCCTTCCTAGATAGAGCTATTTTAACTGAGGAAGACATTAAAACAATTCTGAGTTTTCTTCAAATTCATCTTGAATATCGATATTCTTTTAGCCCACAACAGGAGTATTTTCCTTTGTCTCAAAACCCAGCTGTTGACTCATCTTCTTCTCATCAAGGAGGTGGTAACCCTCCTGAAAATTTGAATTTTAATCTCTCTGAATTTTTAGCTCAACAAAACAAATTTGGAGCTGCCCCAATCCTTCAAGAATCAATATCTGAAACTGATTCTCTTGGAGAGGTTGAAATAAAACCTCTTGTTGTAGATTTCTTTGAAAATCCATTGTTTTCAACTCCACAAACTAAAATTTCCAGCATTCAAACATATGCATCGGAAATTTTTCCATTATTTGTACCTCAACAAGTCATGGCTCATCCTGCTACTACAAGGATCCAATAGATTGTTGCTGCAAGATATGCACCACTCTCCCTTCCTCAACATTTTCATCCTCTTCCTCAAGGGTATTATCTAAAATATTTTCCCAAATACATGGGGGAGGGAGAAGGAGTATCTGCTGAAGAAAACCTAGTTGCTTTCTACAATTATGCTGATAACCAAAACATTGAACATGAAGATGTTTGGTCAAGACTTTTTGTTCAAATCTTAGATGGAGAAGCTCGAAGGTGGTTCAAAAATTTTCCACCAAATTCAATAAAGGGAATATATGCTTTGGAGGAAGTGTTTGTAAAACAATGGGGTGACCGGAAGGATTACCTGTATTATCTCACAAAGTTTGGCTCTTTAAAGAAGAACATTGATGATTCATTGACAGACTTTACAAAGAGATTCAATAAAGTCTATCAAAATATTCCTGTAGAGGTCAAACCTCCTGAAACCACAACCATGATAACCTTTTCCAATGCCTTAGACTCCAAGTTCGCACTATGTTTGAGAGTTGAGAAGCCACAAACATTGGTGGGTATGTAGGATGTTTCTATTGGAGTGCAGTCCAATATTATGGACTCAAACAAGTTGAAAATTGAAGAGGGGAAGGGGGGAAAGGATAAAGAGAAAATGAAAGAGGATAAACCATATTACTCCTCTAAAAATTTCACGGATGAAGAAAATGTTGATCAAATGTCTAATTTGATTAAAGATCTTTCTTCCAAAATGAAAAAATTGGAGTTAGAAAATAGGCCAGCTGCCAGGCCTATTCAAAATGAAGGAAATAGAAAACAGGCTCCATTTAGGAGGCCCTTTCAGCCTTAAAAAATTTTACAACACCCAAGAAGAAATCCTGATGATCAAAATGTTCAAACCCCACTGAATAATTTTTCTGAAGAAATCAGTAAGAAGAAGAAGAGGAGGATGAAGATATAAATCTTGTTAGAGAGACATCACAGTCAACTTGTTTGACTTTACAAAAATATGAAGATCAGTCTAGGATAAATCTATTTTCAAATGATCAAGAGGCTCACATTCATGTTCAAAATGAGAGAAAGTAGCCTAAAAATCAAATAAGAAATTATCCTTTGAGGTTGAAAGCTGATGTCCAACAACCTCAACAAAAACAAGATGCTGAAAAAATTGTTGCCAAACAAAAAGTAAAGGTTAATGATGTTCCTCCATCACCTAACCTTGCCCAAATCATCAAAACAACTACAAAAAATAAATATTTGACTCCACTTAATTTCAGTTTCAAGTCATAATTGAATAAAATCAAGATTGTGGTCCCACTTCTATAATTTTTGAAAAATACAGCCTACAGAGAGTCATTTAAAAGTCTACTACAACCATCTCTTTCTCCTGATTATGTCAATATTGAAGATGAACATCCTACTATCTTTTTAGGTATCCATGTCCAAGATCAAAATGATGATAATTCTCCACCTTTTTATGTTTCACTCAACATTCATAACAAATTGCTGCACAACTTCCTATTAGATTCTAGGGCCTCTCACAATCTGATGCCTAAGAAAGTGATGGATGAATTAGGACTGGAAATCACTAAACAATACCATGACCTCTACACTTTTGACTCTAAAAGCGTCAAATGTTTAGGAGTGATCAAATACTTGGTAATTTATCTTACCCATCTTCCAATGAAAAGTCTAGTGATGGACATAGTGGTTGCTGATATACCATCAAGATTTGGAATGATTCTTTCCAGATCTTGGTCCAAAAAGATGGGAGGCGCTCTTTAAATGGATATGAAATACGCCACTATCCTAGTCTTTGGAGGATAATTTAGGAGGTTGTATATATAAAAACAGATCAATTATATCATAAGTGATCGGAAAAATCCCTCAATTCATCGTATATATGTTGAGGAGAAGGAGTTCGAATCATCTATTTTACACCTTACTGCCGATGACAAAAAAAATTTTTCTGCCGTGACCCATATAAAAATGAAGAATGAATCATCCAAAAGAGAAGTGATTTAGAAGAGACAGACAGAAATTGTATTTTGATGGAGCTTCATCAAGAGAGGGATCAGGGGCCGGTATAGTTCTTATTTCTCCCACTCAGCAGGTAGTGACTTTATCATATAAATTACAATTTGTCACTATTAATAACATAGCTGAATATGAAGCACTGATTTTTGGAATGAAGGCAACAAAAGATTTGGGAGCAGAGCAGTTGATCTTTTTTGGTGATTCAGAATTGGTAGTACAAAAGGTGAGAGATAACTATCAACTAAAAAATTCAAAATTGAAGAATTATAGAAATGAAGTTTGGGATTTGATTGAACATTATTTTTCTGCATTCAATTTTATTTTTGTTTCCAGAGGAGAAAATGAAATGGCAGATTCATTGGCCATTGTTGCTAGTAATTTTAAGGTTCCTATCGATGTCAAAGAAACCTATGATATTCAAATTAAAAACAAACCTTCCATTCCTCACAATATCAAATACTGGCAAGTGTTTGAAGATGATAAATAAATTCATAAATTCTTAGAATGTGTGGAGGGGTTTTCAGACATTCAAATTGACAATGAACAAGACATAGCTGAAAGTCAGAACAACAAGTCATTCAAAGAGACTTTAGTTGGAAAAGACACTATTGATCTGATAACAAACTTCATACCTAAAGGCTTGGTTCCTTTAAATTTTTTTTTTAACAATAATGATGTATTTTTAAAGCTTGATAGCAAGACAGATGGAGAAAATACTGTTGATTGCAACATTGGTACTAAAAATCAGCCTAGATATGTTAAAATTTATAAATTTCTTCCTCAAGAAACTAGAACTAAATAGGTCAAGTTGTTGAAGCAGTATGCATAAATTTTTGCTTGGTATTACAGTGATTTGAAGACATGCGACAGAAGCATAATGGAGCATAAAATACCTCTTAAATCAGAAGAAAAAGTTGTGGCACAGAAGATAAGGCATATCAATGCTATGATGCTCCCTACTATTGAAAAAGAAATCAGAAAAATGTGGGAAGCCGAGATAATTCTGCCTTTAAGATTTTTCAATTGGGTAGCTAATATAGTCCCAGTTCGAAAGAAGAATGGCGTAATCAAAATCTGTGTTTATTTTCTCAATTTGAACTGGTGTTCGCTGAAGGATAACTATCCTTTACCCAAAATGGACCATATTTTGCAGAAGGTTGTAGGCTCAAAGAGATTGTCAATGATAGATTTCTTTTCACGATGAAATCAAATTTCAGTTGACAAGAAAGACAGGGAGAAAACAACTTTTACTACATCCTGGGGAAATTTTATGTACAATAAGATGCCTTTTGGTTTAATGAATGCAGGTGAAAAATTTCAGCAGGCAATGGATATTTGCCTTTGCAGGGGAAAATCATAGATTTGTTGTCATTTATTTGGATGACATAATAGTCTTTTCAAAATCTGATCATGACAATTTAAAACATTTGCAACAATTGTTTGATAAGTTCAAAAAATATGTTTATCTTTAAACCCAAAGAAATCATGTTTTGTTGTTCAAGAAGGAAAATTGTTGGGGCATATAGTAACAGAAATTGGTATTTTCATTGACCCGGGGAGATTTGAAGCAATTCAGAAAATTGGTTTACCTAGAAATAAGAAAGAGTTACAGTCATTCTTGGGTAAGATTAATTTTTCTGAGACGTTTTGTTCTAAAATTTTCATAATTAATTAAGCATATAAATGTCTTGTTGAAGAAATATGCAGAGTTCAGGTGGCAAGATTAAGCAAAAAAACTCTTTCTTAGCAATAAAATTTGCTTTGATTGAAGCCCCAGTGTTTATCAGCCCTGATTTTGAGAAGGATTTTATGAATTTTTCATATGCTTCTGAAAAAGCTATTGCAGCAGTTTTACTTCAAAAGAATAAGGAAGGCTTGGATAAGCCAATTTCTTCTTCTAGTCGCGCATTAAGGGATGTTGAGTTAAAATACAACTTGGTTGAAAAACAAGCATATGCACTAGTAAAGGCTTTGAAGTCTTTTCGAATTTATGTTATGCATTTTAAGGTCATTGCTTTTGTGCCAAATATTACTGTCAAGGATGTATTGTTGCAGCCCGACACAGATGGTAGGAGAGGAAGATGGTTGACAAAGATTCTGGAATTTGACATTGAAATCAGACCTACTAAGTTGATAAAGGGACAGGGTTTAGCTCGCTTGATGGCAGAATCAAATAGCAAAGCTCTGAATCTGAATATGGAAATAGCTGAAGAAACAGATAAAGAAGGTACAATTGATTATCCTGAAATATTTTATTCCAATTGGTACAAGGATATAGTGTACTTTGGCACAAGGGCTCTTAAACTAAAGGCTGTTAAGTATTACATAATAAAAAATCATCTTATTGGAAAGACCTTGTAGGAGTTTTTTTGAGATGTCTATATGAAGCTGATTTGCAGGAAGTTATAACAGAGATACATGTAGGGGTATGTGGTGGAAATTTGTATTGGAATTCTATGGCAAATAAAAATTTAAGAGTTGGTTATTATTGACCAACTCTTTTCTATGATGTTTTTTCTAAAGTCAGAGCTTGCATTGAATGTCAAAAGTTTGTTGGTAAAAAAAAATTTCTCCCACTACCTCTCATTCCCATTTCAACATATGCTCCTTTCCAGCAGTGGGGGCTAGAATTCATTGGTGAGATTCACCCACCATCACCAAGACATCACAGGTGGATTCTTACAGCCACAAACTACTTCACTAAGTGGATTGAGGTCGTTCCAACCAAAAACACCACTGACACGGTAATAATTAAGTTTATGTTGGAAAATATTATGTCTAGATTTGGTTGCCCTCAAAAGTTGGTAACTGAAAATGCAATGGCTTTTAAATCTTCCAAGATGAACAATTTTTTTCAGAAGTATAATATTTATTTGACTCATTCTACACCTTATTACCCCCAAGGTAATGGGCTAACTAAGTCATCGAATAAAATTCTGGTAAGAATTATAAAAAGGATGATGACAAAAAACAAAATAAATTGGGATACTCAGCTAGTTCATGCTCTTTGGGCAGACATGGTGAGTAGTAAAAGATCAATTGGAGTTTCTCCCTTTCAACTTGTTTATGGTGTTGATGTCGTGATGCCATTACAGTTGGCCCTTCCTGTCATGAATTTTTAACAAGATGAAACTGATAATTCAAATCCCATTTAGAGAAGAATGCTGCAACTGATAGAATCTCATCAAATCCGGGAATCCCTAATGGATAAAACACAAAGGTACAAAGCCAAAGTAAAATTTGTCTTTGATAAAAGGGATAAAAAATAGGTATTCCAAAAACATGATTTGGTATTGTGTTGGGATGCAAGAAGAGAAAACCGTGGGAAGCATGGTAAGTTTGATAACTTGTGGTTTGGACCATTTAAAGTTGCTCAAATTCTAGAAAATAATACATTTCTGCTGAAACATTTAGATGATGATCAGTTAACTGGAGGACCAGTCAATGGTCATTATCTCAAAAAGTTCTTTGTTTGTTGAGTCAGTCAGTATCTCCATTATAAATATCTGAAGTGTTGTTTCAATAAGACTCCATGCCCAATGGTGGTTATGTTTGTAAATAGAGTCAGTTTCATTTCAGTCAATAAAACTCAGTTTCTGTCATTAGCTTCTAAAACTTACAAATCCAAAAATTTTAAGGCATTGAATCTACAGTCCTTGAAGCCTCACAGGGAGGGTGTCATCCCCAATAGGAGCTACTGTTAACACTGCAATTTTTCAAAAAAAAATCCAAGGTTTGGTTGTCATTGTAAGTTGTGTCTTGGATCCTGTCTTGTCTCCTAACCCATGGTGGAGAGCCCTGGAGGGTCAAAATGTATTAGTCTTTATCACTTTTTAGCAAAATCAAAAAATAATTCTGAGTCTAATACTTTGTTTTTATTATAGAGTCATTAGGGTAAAGTCTCTTTTAAATAAGTTTTTTAACTGCTTTCAGTGGTTAAGGTCATGAGTTTAACTTGAAAAGTCTTATTTATTCACCATGTTTTTCCTATCCGAGGTTAAAGGAAGGATGTTAGTATCATCAGTTTTGCTAAGAATAACATGAATAGATACTCTTTCCTTGAGAGGCAACTATCTTCTTTAAAAGTTCTGGTTTTACGAGTAACACAGGAATAACTGTCTTTTTCAAAAAGGTAGCAATTACCTGCAAAATTGGTACACGGAGACAAATAAAGCATTATTCAAGTGAAATGAACATTGTTATTTGAAAATTGAAGACCTGTTAAAACAAGAGGTTTTTCTCACCTGAAAGGTGGTTATTTTTCATTGGAGGTGTTGTACTATACAACAACCCCCATTTATTTTAATAAATGGGGACCCTTTAAAAAAAATTAGGAAATTCATTTCATTTATTTTTTTAGCTTAAGTCAAAAACTTTAGGAAATAAATTTTCCTTTTGCTTATCCGCTTTCATTCCTTATTGCGCATTGCAATTTGCATAACTTACAAACTTAAAATGCCTTTAAATCCACTAAGTCATGCGGGCTGCGATATGCACTAAGATATTTCCAAGGTCATATCGAAATCTTATTACAATCACTACAATCACCGTTTTAATTCATTTATCGCAGCACGCCTCATTTAAACGATCACCTTATATGCAATTCGGTAAAAGTTGTGATTACACGGACCCGACGAGCTAATAAATTAATGAACATAAAGCTCCAAGGTATGATGGAGCACATTGACATGATTTCTTGAAAGCTCACTTCGCATTTCGCAGGATATAACTAAAAGCAAATTCATTTTCCGCATAAAAGTTGTGATTTGCAATTTGCGCAGATTGCATTTCACAGAATTTATGGGTAACACCATAAATGGAAATAGTTGTAAGTTGCAATATGTGATGCGAAATGAATCGTGTCAAATTAAGCTGAAATATGAGATCCAACGTCTTAAATTGATCGATATACACTTCACGTGAAGGTGTAAGAGATTTGATTTAAAAATATTATTTGTGATTAATAACATTTAATAGAAGTAAGGTTTTGATATATTCATATCTACTCCGAGCATGGTTTTGATATATTCATATATACTCCGAGCATGGTATTGAATGTCGCGTTTGTTTAAATTTGTTGTGAAACCAACTCCAAAAAGAGAAGAAATGAGATATCAACGTCTTAGAAATAAGCCACTTCGAGGGGGCAACCTCCAATACATTACATGAATGAAAAATTCGTGGATGATACAAACGACAAAACCTCCACTAGTACATTTGGGGGAAATTCCGACACTTGGTTCCGTTGCTTTCGACCAAATGTCGGAAATTTCCCCAAATTTTTTCAATCCTGCCCGAAACCATCGCTATACCGATGTTTAGAGAAAAGTGTCGCAATACTGACACTTAGACAAAGTGTCGCAATTACGACGTTTGGAGGAAGACGTCGCAATTGCGACACTATGCCCCAAAGCATCGCTATTGCGACGACTACCTCCAAATGTCGCAAGTGCGACACAATGTCTAAGTGTCGCAATTGCGATGTTTGGAGGCATCCGTCGCAATAGCGACGCTTTGTCCACCGTCGGTATAACGACACTTATATGCGCGCTACATAAAAATGATTTTATTAAAAACTACATTAATGTCTGATATCATGTGCGCATTCGCCCTCTGCTCTTGCAGAATAGCATTCGCCCTTAGCATTCGCCCTCAACTCTTGTAGAACAACATTTTCCCTCAGCATTCACCCTCATCTCTTGCAGAACAACATTTGCCCTCAACATTCGCCCTCAGCACTTACAGAACAACATTCGCCCTGATCATTCTCCCTCAGCTCTTGCAGAACAACATTCGCCCTCAGCATTCGCCCCCCTCGCCCCGTAGAACAAAATTCGCCCTCGCCCCCGTGTCGCATTCGCCCCTCGCCCTCTTGCAAAATGGTAAGTTCTTACTGCAAGTGCTTCCTCCTATAGTAGGGTTGACTCTATTTGGGTTTTTTTGGTCAATTCCATTGGATTGTGTTAGGCTGTAGGGTTCTCTCTAGATGTCTTCCAATGTTCTTTCGGATGAGTTTCAAAGAGGATGTGTAATATGTGTTTGTGCTTGCATGAATTTGACTCCACCAGTTTCATGAAGTTTTTGTGCTTGCATGAATTTGACTCCACTAGTTTCATGAAGTTTAAGCTATGGATTTTAGTTCGACAAACTCATCCATCTCAACACCCAGTAACGAATTGCCCTTGGTCTGATCTATATTGAAGGTGAAGTGCAAAGTGGTAGAGAATGGGAGATCGAAAGTCATCAACTTTATCACAAGGGTAGTACTCTAGATCGAAAGTGATGAGCTTTAGTTCTCCATATTTGGGGATTTTCTGATATTTGGGGATTTTCTGATGACATACCAAAGGTCACATCCATACAACCATATCAAGGTCAATGTTGAGATCATTCTCATATAGATATATGTCACTGATATATAGGGTTAATATCATCATCACTATCCATGGAAACTGAATGGTTACAAAATCTGTGATTGTGGTTGGCTCATTTATAATTATTACCCATTTACAGTAGAGTACTGAAACACTAAATATGGCCCGCCCAGAGCCTTTACAACAGGCAATGGAATTGCAGCTGCTTCATCAATAACCAATAGCTCCACTTGAGGAAAATTTTCATAATCTTGGGGCTGGATATACTGCAGAGCAAACAATTGTAGTTATCATTCGTGCTCCAATATATTAATATAATTTTTACATTAAACTGAAGAAAGGGAAACAAGCAAATGCTAGCCATCATACAATGCTTTGACGTAAGAGTTTTGAGTGACATACTTGAAAAAAAGAACTCATCCATTGATATTTATAATCATTTGAGTTATTCAAGTTAAACACAATGTCAAGAATCAAGATTCAATACCCTCTATTATCTTCATCACCCAATACAAGATTTAAATTTTTCCCAAAGAAATGCTTATTAAATTGGCAGCCATTATTTCTCCCTGCTTTAAAAACCATACATTTAAATGAAAACAAGCATTGCATTTCAACTACAAAAATATATTAGTGTTCAAGTGTACATGTGTGCATCACTTGTGTAGGGTATTCCTTTTCCACTTTCACATTATCCGAGAATGTGTGCAGTATAGTTCATATTTTTTGTGATTTAGATTATCTTGAAAAAGGAAAGGTAAATTATTTCCCATGGAAAAAGAAGGTTTTCCCTTTTTACTACTAGAAATGGTACAAAAAAGTTCCATTTCTACCCGAAACTCCTATGAAACAGGAACCAAATAAAGGCCATGTCCTCAATGGACATCATTTGGATTTGAAAATGGCCATTACACCGTGTTGTTTCTTATATTACATCACGATAGTTTCTTAGGTCATTTCTTGTTTCTTGAGATGAAAAACAACCAAAGAAATTGTGAAGATCCTTTCAATAAATAAATGACCATTTCTCAATCATATCTCAACTATTTTTTATTTTATTAAGTGGTTGCTTACTTTGAGAGAAATTTGACACTTTTATAAGGAATATAACATAAAAACACAAAATGGGAAGGAATTGATGAGGTAGATGACATTTAGTTGTTGTCAATTAAGAATTGATAATACATGATGCATGTTTTGTACTACAAACTAGATTCCTTCCTGGAGTTAGGACACAGAGTATTGAATCAAAGTTGTAGTTTCTAACTTCTTGTATTGGTTCATCAATCTTGAAATTCAGACATTGCGTGTCTTCATTGCTTCATGTTTGAATAATTTGCATCATATCGTACAATAGGAAATTAAGAATTATGATTATTATTACTTTATGGATCTGTTAAGTTACTTTTAAGTTTGCATGGTTTAGTGTGAAATTATTCTAGTGTGCCCCTAGGCCCAAGTGAAGGAATGCCAAGGACTAAGAACCCTAGTTTTTAAATGGTATTGTTTCTTATACCCAAAAACCCCTCAACATCACTTCTTATTAGTTCTTAACAATAGTGTTGTAAACAATTTGAGAATTGATATAGCAAAATTTCGCACTTCTCAAGATAAATTCCTAAAGCTAAAGTGTGATACCATGTGTAATTCAATAGCCCCATTGTCACCTCACCAACCTCTTTTCACTTCGGGCTAGCTCTCCTCCAACTCAAGGGGGGTTCTCCCTAGTAGATGTTAGGGATATAATGGCCCAACCAAACCAAGTCAAGAGCCCCCTAACTCTCTATGTTTGCCGCTATCAATCAAAATATTGAACAATAGGGTCAGACATGCATCCTGAAGATAAAATTTCCAGGGTATTTTTGCGTAATTTCAAAGGGAAAGTCCCCAAACACATATAATCAAGGAATTATAACGTGATTTCAAACATTAAATATCAACAAAATCGTTTAAATGATATTGAAAGGAAAAAGGTGATGGAAGATAGAAAGTGCCTTACTTAAATGCTCTAAGGATTTTTCAATAGTTGCTCCAAAAGCTTCATTTCAAGGCCCTTCAAGATCGTCTCCAACAATGCTATACCATCAGCTTCAACAATGTTGCTCCAAAAATGTCCTCAAGGTCTTCACAACAAGTTTACTAGAAGTTGCTCCAGCAATATATTCAATAAGGTCTTCATTGTCAACTCGTCTCTTGTTTGGGTGCCTTAATGTGCAATGACATGTTTCCAGGACTGAATTCAATGCAAGGCATATTTGAAACTCTAACTCTGTCTTCTGTTGTCTTATTAGAAATTATTTCAGTTTTCATTTTGTGTTTTCAAGTTAGATATTGTTTTCAAGTTTTTACATTTATAATTTTATTGCAATGTGGCAGACTGATCAGGGCAGTACAGAAACAACCCTGAGACGGGATGATCGCGGAAAGAGGCCAGCGGAAGAACATGTAAAGTGCCAGCATTGTTCTATCTTCAGGTATTTTAGTTATTTACATACTTGAAACAATATTAATTTTGTTCAAATATGCAGACACCTAGCCATGGTACGCCTAATGATTCCCTCCTTGAGGAAGAGCTTTCTTCATCCCTATCTCCAGTGCTCTTGTTGTGAAAAAAGGCACGAGATGCAAGGTTGGAATTTAATACTTTGATAGACGCGCCTCAAACAGTTAAAACAGAAGAGAGGATAAAACAACTTATGAATCAGTTAGAAACATATCAGGTAATAATAAAAAGTCAAAAGGACATTTTTTTTGTTCTGCATGAGATGAATTGTGATAGTTTGATTTTTAATTTTTAGATTAACTAAACTAACAAAAAGTTATTTTGTATGTAGCGTTTTCTGGCACTTGTTGAACCCGGTGTTGGTGGTAGTGGGACACAAGGGCAAGAGAGTGCCTAGAAACCCTCTCATACACCTTCTACTCCTTTAGGTGCCAGCCAAGAAACACACCTTGCCCAAGCAAACACCCAGCTAACCGCTAAACGTGTTGGCAGTGATGAGGCTGATATGGCCAACTACATTATTGCGTTTCCTGGAGCTACACATGTCAGCTCCACAGGGACCATTAAGGGCACGTTGTTGGTGAACGATGAAGGTGTCCCTATAAAGCACGTACAACTCCCAGGTAAATTTTAATATTTTAACTATTTCATGTACTCTATCTAAAACATATTTATCATGATTTTTATTTTTAAATTAATGATAATATCTTTTTTTTTCTGTGTAGGAAACAATGAGTTCTACAGGTTTCTGGAGAGCCATGCGTTGGTAATTTTTGGCCCAACCATATGCACAGGGTGGAATTCCCAGAATTCCAACCTAAAAAAAGAACTTCTAGATTATCTAGAAGCCCTTTTTGGGGTCGGCACATTTGACAGAAAAGCGGTGGCTCAGGTAGCCGGCAAATATTTGAAATATACCAGGGACACCTATAGGACGCAATTGCAATTTAACCCTAGATATGAGCGTCCTCTCGCAGTTTCAGAGAGTGAGTGGAGAGCACTCATCCATGACGGAAAAGAGAAAAGAGCAAAGAAAGAAGGAAAAATGCCAACTGGACCCGCAAGGTAAATTACAACTTTAATTCAATAGCTTTAATTTTCTCTATGTCTAAAATAAAAGTGTGCTACGTCATATCTGACTTCAATATTTTTATGCTAGGTTGCCTGAAACCTCAAAGGCAACCAAAGCTAGGATTTAAAAAAAGGGCCATCACAAGCTAGGCCAGGGCGGCTACTTGAAATTAGCCGCAATAATTGTAATTAAGTAGCTAAACATCTTATAATTAATTGTATCGCCTTCCAACGTTTTTGTAATCCTATCAAATATGATTAAAAATACACAATCATATGTAATTTAGGGTGATGACTTCGGAATAGAAACTACAGAGGAAGATAAAAATATCACTTTCCATTTCGGCTATCAAGCCGTAGTTGAACGTCGCAGAAGCTTGGGGCAGGTCCCAAGATCTAGAATGCCTGATAAGGTAAAACATTAACCTTTCAATATGTTTTCTTTCGTCCATAAATTTAATGTATAACAGCTTTGTTTAAATCAGGGGAGCAACACTACCGACGAGGCAAATAACCCAGTTTTAGAGCCAGATGTAGATGATCCTCACGTGCAACCTGATCATTGTAGTGGGGACCAGGCCGACAATGCTACTATCAGTGAGGGTCGTGACGGTAATTAATTTCCACTTATAATTATTTCTAATTATACCTTGATGGTTGTCCTTATAAATTTTTTTGTTTAAATGACAGAGAACGTTTCCCTTGAGGATCTTACCACCAGAGAGGAAGACATGCAATAGTCCCAATGGCGACAACTGGTGCACCAGGTAAATAATCTCATTGCAATTTTTTTTATTAATATTACCGAAATAGTTCAATGATATTTAAAAATTGACAATTAAAATTTAATATTATTTGTTTTTGTAGGCGATGCCCCGTCACTGGATGAGACCAGACATCGTGACTACGCAACTAGGTCAGCGGCGACAACTGGTGCACCAGGTAAATAATCTCATTGCAATTTTTTTTATTAATATTACCGAACTAGTTCAATGATATTTAAAAGCTGACAATTAAAATTTAATATTATCTGTTTTTGTAGGCGATGCCCCGTCACTGGATGAGACCAGACATCGTGACTACGCAACTAGGTCAGCAGTGCGGGTCGAAAGGCACGAAATAGGAGCAGAGCACGATGATATTGATGATGTAATTAGGAGCTTTAAAAATAGGAAGAAGAAAAAGAAAATTTGACAATGTAAAATATTGTATTATTATAAGACAAACGTTACCATACTTGGAACGTTTTTTTGCGTTATATAAAAACTCATTTATCATACTATTTTTATGTCAAGCATTAATTGCAATGTTTCCTTGCGTACTTTTTGTTGAATTGTTTTTTTATTAGTTATTGAATATTTTTTTTTATGCTCATGAAAGTAAAAAATGAAATATAGATTGGGTATTGGGGAATTGAGAGTGATGTGAGGGGGAGGGGGGAGGGGCCATAAGAGCTTCCACCTTCACGTGGTTGGCCCTGTTTAGTAGAGAATAATTTATTGGAGCGATTTAATCTTGGAGCAAACCTCCCTTGATCCAGCGTAGCAACAAAAAAAGTCACTGTTGACTTAGTTGCTACTCTTTCAGATCGTGGGAGGCTTGTTCCAAGTTCATGCGACTCCAATAAATTGTTCTTGAAACGAAGAGGAGCTTATTTAGGTATGTTTTGACATTTTCAACATATGTTCTAACATTATCATAAGAATGCATCTTAGAGTAAAAAATAGTACATCAATTACTTGTATTTATTGTATAGATAATGATGGATTTTGATTGACTTGGCAGTGCAGGTACAAATCCTCTTGCATCATGAGCAATACAACTTGTCAACCAGGGTCATGTCGAGGATATTTTTGCTTGTGCGCTTGACCAGGTTCGTAATGTCACATTTTGTAAGTTCCTTTACAGTTCATAATTCAATATTAAGCTTGTTCATGATTATTATCTAGGTTTTTTGTATGTGTTTTTTCATCTATTTGATTGTAAGAAACTCTGCATGCTTCCTGTTGTTCACTATGATTTCTCCCATTACCACTCCTAGGATGAATCAGAATTTATTGTTACATAGGTTACTTTATTGTTACTATGATTTCTCCATTTACAATTTCATAGGTTACATCATGTAAAGTTGTCAATCTCAGGTTGGTGATGAGCTTTAATTCTCCAGATTTGGGGCTTTTCTGATATTTTCTCCCTCATGTCATTCTTGCATCACCTCATTGTTTGAGCATGCCAATTGTCTACCACTTGTACCAATTGGCACATGTCAATCTCTGATTGGTGCCACATTTCACCTATTTTCAGTGAGAGTTTAGGGTTTCTCTAACATAGCTTCAGAAATCCGATTCAGTGCCTGCTTGAATATTGTCACATAATACTCATGGTTTGGATTGATAAGCATGTTCTGAATGGTTGGTTGATTCATAAGAACCACCCATATAGTCATCTTGAGATATTTCAGAAGTTTTCTTGGGTTTCCTTTTTCACCATTTCTAGTGGGTGGGATGGTGTGGGGTGATCCATCAATACTGGTGCTCTTGTAGTAGGGAATTTGTTTTTTGGGATATAAAGGAGAATTTGATGTAGATATTCCATTGGATGCATTCATAGATGGGCACAAGAGTTCAAGAATTTAAATTAAAAATATGTAACCTCTAGCATGGTAACCTGAAGGCCGCGAGAGACACTGGTTAAAGATTGTTTTGTGCTAGCCTTAATATAGTCGTGATTTCTTTCTATTATCTTAATGCAAATATATAGTCCGGTCTCATTAAAATGAGGATTGTGGTTGTATTTCTCTTTGGTTGTTTCTCTCTTAATGCTCCAGAAGTTGCCAAAATTTGCGATAGTTGTTTAGTTTTCCTGTTACAACTTAAAAGTGGTTTTTAGCAATGGGAGTCATGTTTTTTAAGGTTCATACTAATATGAAGATATTTTAATTCTATATTCAGGATGAGAGAAGATGGCCTCTGCTTTGGGCAGTATGACAACAATTGCCACATCTACCTCATTGGGTAACAATGGAAAGGGGAAGAAGTTGGGTGCAATGTTTGATAATTATGGCAGACAATTGTCTTCTCTTTCAGTTTTTTCACCCATTTCCTTTAATCGCTCAAGAAGAAGAGGGACTCTAAGATTACGCGATAGAGAGAAGGTAGTTAATACAAGAGCTATGGAAAAGGAGTTGTACTTAAAAAAGGATGGCTCAATGACAAAAAAATTGCAGGTCAGAGAAAAAATTATGTTTAAAGGAAGGTCACTTGCAAGTGAAACTTCACTACGGTGGATCTTTCCTAGTCCACTTATATTCAATTTTAATGTGTTATTTTAATTTTTCATGGAGGGTTGTTTTGGCATATGGTCTAGCATTCAATTGCACACTTACTGAAAGCATTTTCAATTTGTCTTGCAGGCTGTGTGAACAAACTTGCTGATCTTGTTGGAGTCGCCCTTGGGGCGAAGGGAAAAATGTTGTCTTGGAGAGCAAGCATGGTTCTCTGAAAATATTTAATGATGGTGTGACAGTAGCTAAGGAGGTAATTTGTAGATCTGTGCTCTGGTTTTATTTTTAACGTTGTATTAGTTCCCCCTCTTAAATGTCTTAGATTTGGTAGGCATAATTTGAAAACTCAAAGGTGAAAGGAAACATATTTGTTACCCAGTGGTCTACTTGGCCTATGGACTAGCCACATTAGAGTAATGCATAAAGCTTTTCACAACAATAAAAGGAAAGGGTTATGGCTGAGTCAAATTTTATTTTTATTGACAGTGTAATGAAATGTATCTCAATGCTATGGTTTTGGCCTTTTTATTGGTTGAATTAGAGGACCCAGTTGAAAATATTGGGGCCAAGTTGGTAAGGTAAGCTGCGGCAAAGAAAAATGATTTAGCTGGGGATGGAACCACAACATCTGTTGTTCTTGCACATGTTGGAATATTGAAAAATTCCAGAACAATGAATGGAGAATAATCTCCCTTCCTCTAACACAGAGAAAATAAAAATTTCTTTGACAGGAGACATAGTTTCAATACTTTGAAAAAAAATTTCTATTCCCTTTAATAACTCAAAAAAAAACTATTAAACTTCTTCCTCACTAAGAGGGATTACAAAATTATGACTGCTACAAAACGCAGTGCATAAAACCAACTCACTGTCTGTTCAAAACAAACATACTCTGTCTCTAAAACACTATGCTGTATTTTTCACTTTCGCACTACTGTGCATACACACTTAAAAAGTTACACTCAGTCTTTCACTTTTTACACACTGTTGTTTAATAAAAAATTTACGTAGTCTATAAAAAAAACTACCAAGCTTTTCTGTCCTTTTTATTTTTATATGCCGTAACATATAAAACATATTATAATAAACCCTCTTTTAAAAAAAATAAAATTAAAACTAAATTCTATGGCCCACCTTTCATTTCACATATGATATATATATAACATATGTTTAAAACATATGTATATATTAAAGCATACATAAAATTAAATTATCAAAACATTAAAGAACCCTTTCCGTTGGACTTCAAAAGTCTAAATAGATTGAATTTCAAACCAAATTCGCTTTCCAAAATGGGATGCTGATGTCTACCTAATTTGTAACGCGAATTCTCAATCCAATGTGCCTTATAAAAAATTCGGGTCCGGTTTTCAGGTTTTCAGATTCCCTTCAATTTCATGCGATCCAATATTAATGCTCCACGTGTCCTCCTTTTGAATTTACAAAACTGGGGGGTAAATTTTTGTTTGTTTAATTTCTGGTTGGTGAATTGTGTTAATGCTGGTTGTTGTGTTTAAATACAATCCTGTACAGAAATATGGCTGCGGCCGTCTACAAAAAAAAATTGCAGGAATTTTAAATGCTGAATTAAATTTCTGGATGGCATGCAAGCAACCTCCAAAAAAAAATGTTGCTGCTGCATCCGTCCTTCTGCTGCAGCAGTTGAAGTTAAAATTCAATAGCACGGGGTTTAATAAGTGAGGGTGTAAAGGTAACTTTTTGTCGATAGTACTAGATTAAGATCATCTATTTATTTTTGTAGGGTCTTATGGTGTTTGGTTTTTTAGTTTTAGGTTGGGCTTATTGAGTCTAAGATAGTTTTTTGAGTGAAAAAATTGCTATTAGGTATTAAAAAATTTTGGTTCTTTTGTCAAAATTTATGAGCTTGTTAGGAAATACAAAACTGACAATGGTTGTATCTTAAATTTGTGGAAAATAATTTGAAATGAAACCTTTTTGTTTAGGTTGTTGCAGCAGGTGCAAAACCCGTTCAAATTACTAGGGGCATTGACAAGACAATAAAGGCCCTTGTTTTGAAATTCAAAATTTTGTCAAAGGAGGTAAACGCTTGCCTTTTGAGTAGGCTGGTTTTCCTTTTTGCTGATGGTTTGGTGTATCTAATTGAATTAGTTGCCTAAGGTATTTTTGGTTGCAAACTCCTTTTCATTTTTCATACAGTATTGGCCTTGTGGAATACATTTGATTGTGTGGTCTTGTTAGATCTACAACATTTGTAGTTGTTTAGTCTTATGGCCGAGGTGCACTTTTATTATGGAAATAGTTGATGCAATATTGTCATTTAATCCCTACTGCAGGGTAGCATGTTGAGAAGTTTCTTGTGAAACATTTGGTATTCAAAATGACACTTGATCCTATACAGCATCATGCACTTGACTTCAAAATTCATATTCAAAGTGTGCCAGACAATTCTTGCAAAATTTTAAATATTTATGTTGTTTTAAACCATTATCTTTTTCATGAATTGGATGTTGAAAATGAGAAAAAGACTTTGGTATGAAACCAATTGGTGAATAATTTCCAGCAAAACAACCACTTCCAAGACATGATTTAGAAGTAGAACATATGTACTTATGAAGCATAGAAATATATCCTTGATGCATTGTCAATGTTTGGCTAGGGTTATTTTTGGAGAAAATAACTCCTTATTCCTAGAATATTGATCTTCAATACAAGTAAATGCCAGAGAAGAGAGATCATCGTGTGACATAAACCTATTAACAAAAGTGAACAGGGAATGATTATTAATTATGGCATACTAAGTTGTCGGTGATTTTGACTATTTGTCTTTAACATGTAAAAATGTTAAATTCCAAACTTACATCATCATGGTTTGGCATCATGAGCTTGACTAATTGTCCACCATGCTCATAATTTCATTGTTGTATTCATATCTATAAAAAACATTTCAAATAATAATAAAAAAGTTCTATAAGAAAAATCCAGACCTCCATGCTACTGCTCCTTGTGAGACAAAGTCAAAATTGCATTACACAATCTGACACATAAGAATCTCCTATATCCCGGTGGTATGTATCCAAACTCTTATAATAGTGTCTTCAAGACTTATGTTGAAATTTCCAATGAGATATTTAAGCGATGAAAGATAGAGCCTTCTTCATTGTTGTATATGTAACAGTCTTTTATTAATATAAAGATTGATGGTTTTGTCTTTATGAAAATGAAATGTAAAAATAATTTATTGTGGTCAATTGAAAAGTTTTTTTTTAAAGCTTTTCATTATGGAAGGGCGACATAGATATATGCCCTTCTAATTGAAATTCGGACCTGCCCTTCAAATTTGATCATTGTGTGGGACCTTAACAAACAATAAAACTATTTCGTCGCGCGTTATATAAAACATATAACAAAACCTTTGTCAAAACTTCAAACGAACCCTTTAGCCGTGGGTATTTCATCACGAATTGATCATTTTACCATGTACATTCTTCTAGAGGAATATTCTTCCACTTGATTAGGTACTTCATAATGGTTATATGTCAAAGAGATATAGAATGTTTATCTATAACTTTTTGTGGTTCAAGAATCAAATTTCATTCTTCATCTAATTTTGGAAGTTCTATTTACATTGGCATATTTTTTCCCAAAACCTTTTTTTGGCAAGATACATGAAAAACCTTATGAATGCAAGAAGAAGGAAAATATAACTTCTATACCACTTGTGCAATCCTATGAATAATTATTTAGGGCCATAACATTTTTGAGCTAATTCTTTATTCTTCTTTTTCTTGAATGAAGATTGTTTATAATGCTATAATCTAAAAAATTCCCAATTACCCTCCTCAAATTATCTTTCACTTCAATGTTGTTCCCCTTGTTGTTTTATCATGTTTGATGTCATTTGAAGGTTTTCCATAATAATTTTCAAAGTTTCTTTAGTATTTTCCATATGTGACTCTATTTCCTATACTTTGGACTTATCTTGCAAAAAGTATGAGATACTAGGAGTTGGATATCCATAAAGGGCCTTAAATGGGGAAATTTTAGTAGATGTGTGATAGGTAGTATCATATTACCATTCTTCCTTGACGAACCCACTTCATCTATTAATATTGCTTTTCTAAAGAGTAACATTGTAGATAACCTTAAAAAAATTTGTTAACTATTTTTGTTTGACCATTTGATTGTGTTTGATATGTAGAACTCATGGCAGCTAGTGTTTCTCTACTCATATTAAATAATTATTTCCAAAAGTTTCTTGTTACTATTACTTTAGGAAAACCATGAAGACTATGAATTTCTTTCATGGACACTTCTGCCACTTGGCTTGTTGTTTACGTACTTTGAGCTCTACAAAAAAAATCTACAAAATTTGTCTATATAAATGACCACAAAAATGTAATACTTACCTTTATATTTCAGTAACCCTGTAATAAAGTATATTGATATATCTTCTAGTCTTTGAATATGCAGTATGTGGAATGGTTGAAGTAACCCTAGAGATTTTAATATCTCTCTTTTATTTATTATGCAAACCTAACCTTCTCTTACAAAATTTTGAATATCTTTCTTCATTCCTTCCAAAAATATATTTTTTGATCCTTTGAGATGTTTTAAGGAACCTTACGTCCTACCATCAAAGAGACATGGGACTCCCTTAATATTTGTTTATTCAAATATGCTTGCGTGCATAAAAATATTCTACATTTGCACCAAAGTATATCTCTCTTTCACTCCCAATGCTCCATAGAGTTCATTCCATCCTTTATAAATTTTAGTTTTTGTTTAGTATTATTGTCATTTTTCCATTATGGCAAGCTTCTTCTAGCCACCTAGGAATAGAAAATGTAATTGGATATAAATTTGAGGCCTCTTCTATTTTAGAAAGAGCATCATGTACTCAATTTTCCTTACCCTTTTTGTAGATTATCTCAAAATTAAAACTTTGCATTTTTTCTCCTCATTTTTGTTAATCTTCTAATGAAAATCATAGCTTCAAAAAATACTTTATGCTATCATGGTATATCTTGAATTTAAAGTACCTCCCAATGATATACGATCCCCATTTTTTATTGCATTTAATATTGCTTCCATTTATTTTTCATACGTAGATTTCACCAACTATTTTCTTTGAATTCCTTGCTTTTAAAAGCCAATGATATCCCTTATTGTGTTAATGTTACGTAAATTCCTTGTCCTAGTGCCTCACACTCTACTATGAATGTTTTACCAAAAGTAGGTGCAACCGATGTTGGTGTAGAAGACATGGCATCCATTAAAAGAGAGAATGCCAAAGTAGCCTCATCATTCAATATAAATGATATTTTCTTCAAGAGATATGTGAGTGGACTTGAAATGCATGAATAATTCTTAACAAATTATCAATAATATCATGTAAGTCTAAAAAATCTTCTAAGAACCTTGATTTTCTTAGGAATAGGTCATTTTGTAATAGCTTGCATCTTTTGAGGCTCCAACTTCACTCCTTCCTTTAAAACAATATGAACCAAAAACTCGAATTCTTATTTCCCAAAAGCACAGTTGGATATTTTTACATAAAAATGATTGTTCTCAATAATTTATATAACTTTTCCACATGTTTAGTGTGGTATTCCCATGATTTATTATAAATATGTGTATTATCAAAGAAAACCAACACAAATTTTATAAGATGGGATCAAAAATAAAATTTCTTAAGTCGAGCCCGCCGGACTTCAAACGGCGATAAACCATAATTCAAACCAAATTCACATTCCAAAATAGCCTGCTGACGTTGGCCAATTTTGTGACGCGAAAACCAAATGAATTCCGCCCTAATATTTTTCAGGTCTGAAGTTGGGCTAGCGTACGGAGGGAGAGTTGTGATGCGAATTTCTTATCAAATTCGCCCTAATCTTTTTCGGGTCCGGATTTCCACTGCGCGAGCGGCCCAAACAAAGATCCGCTCCAATCAATTTATGCCACGTGTCCTCAATCAAAAGTTGCCCTGGTTCCCAGATGCGGGTGCATTCGATGGCGTTTAAGGCGATGGGACATGGATATGGCGATTTCATATCAATCGCATTAAGTTTTAATGTTGTTCAATTAGCTGATATTTAAGTTCCAAGGTTTTCACATCAAATCGCATTAAGTTTTAACACTGTTCAAGATCAAACCTCCACTCCTATTAGCGATTCCGTATGCTCCAATATGATCTAGCCTTTGGCTCTCATTAATGAGAGATTAATTATGACGAGCTTTCTTCGATTGCATTGTAGTTGGGTCGATAAAATGGCATTTCCCTATGGTTTTTCAGACGAGCCGGTTGCTGGGTTACACTGCCTGCTCACTGTGACGAGAAGGAGAAGTGGCCAGCTAAACTGCTGCTTAGACCTTGGTGCATATCTGCATTTCTCTCGGTCTGGTCTGTGTCTGTCTTCCTATGTTTCTTGGAATTTTGCTTCTCTGTCTCGTCTTGTGCCCACTGCTGAGACTGCACCCATGCCTCGCCTGCGTCAAAGGATGCGTTGCTGCAGGGGGAGCATTACAGGTCAACCCCTGCGTGCTCCCTCCAGCCCCTCAACCGAGTCATCTTCCCAGTCCAGTGATTATCACGCAGGTCGCTATCCAGATACTAGAAGTGGGCCGGGTCAGGTTTTAGGATCTAGCCACCGTATGGGCTCCCCTGCTCCTCATTTCCCCACCGCTTCACCTTCTCCCATGACGTGCACTACGCATTTTTCCTTTAATTTCTCTCTGAACCACCCACAAATCACAGCTTCAATTATTGTGGTTTTTCGTGAGGAGGCCCAAATGGAAGAACAATGCACCCGTCCAGTGGGTCTGAGCTCAGAAAAAGTCGGCCAGCATTTGGGCCTTCAGGAGGGGAGTGTTGGCATGAATGTGGAGATAGCACCTGGCGATCCTGGACCTTCCGAAGGATGGTGCCGAATCTTCGAGGAACCACCAGAGGAGTAGTTTGGTTAATTTGTTATTCTTGCTTCGCAGCCCATTTAAGTGGGCCGCTTTTAGATTATATTACTGTGTTGGACCTCTGTAATATTTTTGAATTTTGTAAACGTTCAAGACTGGTTTCCCCATATGAGGGCAGTCTTATTTTTTGATTTTTTGATGACAAATTTGCCATGAGTCTGGGCAATGTTTTTGACTTCGGTGTAATTTTATTCCTACTGTTAATAGATTAACTTAGAAAAAAAAATGTTGCCCTGTTTCTATTTTAAACCTATTTTTTGAAATACAGAGCCATGTTTATATGATTGTTTATAGTCGAAGCGCTGCGGGGTGGTTTATTATATTAATATTTTACGGTCGAATTATGTTCATAACAATTGGAAAAAAAAATGTTGCCCTGTTTCTATTTTAAACCTATTTTTTGAAATACAGAGCCATGTTTATATGGTCTACGTATTATACTCTTTCTCTGTATATCTACAGGAACTTTTTTTCTATGAAAAAGGTGGATGCTGTAGCGGGCTACTAATGGAAACAAGCGAGCCTGAACCTTACATCTCTGATGCAACAGATGGTTACCAATTTTGGAATCAAGCGAGCCTGGGTTTCTGCAGATGGTTTTTATTTCCGGGAACAAGCGAGCCAGAACATACAATCGACCTTAGGTTTATACATATTTTTTCTCTATCATGGATGCTTTTGTGTGAGGCGTATATCAATAGTACATGACTCTGCACATTTCCTGTATCCGCTTTATGATACTATTTTATGTGTTGACATGTTATCACTCTGCCTTCAAAACTAGTGATGTTGGTTTATCGATATGGTCTGATGGTATTTTTATATTTTGGACATATCACACTCCTCACATGATTAGCGTTTTTCTCTGTTCAAGGATTTTGGGTACTTTAATTTGTATTTGGAACAATGGACGTCGGTACTCTATCTGTTGCTTTACTATTCTACATACTATTATTTCACTTTCTTATAGATGCCTCGGGCATATTTGGATGCTTTCTCAGATTGTCGATAATCTCCATGTGGACCGTTACTGGGTTTTATATCATGTCCCCGTATGTGACATGGGGTATTTTTCTATCATTGTCTGGGGTGGGACTTCCACTTTTCTGGATGGATATTTGGGTTCCAATCTTCAGATGTGAAAATGTAATGACTTCATGGACTGTTTTACTTCATATAATATATTCAAAACAACGTTTTTTATCTTGTGAAAAAAAAATGATTAATGTTTATCACTCTGCCTTCAAAACTAGCGATGCTGGTCTATGTTGCTGGTTTATTGATATGGTCTGATGGTCTTTTTATATTTTGGACATATCACACTCCTCACATGATTAGCTTTTTTCTCTGTTGCAAGATTTTGGGTACTTTAATTTGTATTTGGAACAATGGACGTCGGTACTCTATCTGTTGCTTTACTATTCTACATACTGCTATTTCACTTTCTTATAGATGCCTCGGTTATATTTGGATGCTTTCTCAGATTGTCGATAATCTCCATGTGGACCGTTACTAGGTTTTATATCATGTCCCTATATGTGACATGGGGTATTTTTCTATCATTGTCTAGGGTGGGACTTCCACTTTTCTGGATGGATATTTGGGTTCCAATCTTCAGATGTGAAAATGTAATGACTTCATGGATTGTTTTACTTCATATAATATATTCAAAACAACGTTTTTTCTCTTGTGAAAAAAAATATGATTTTTTATAGTCGAAGCGCTGCAGGGTGGTTTATTATATTAATATTTCACGGTCGAATTATGTTCATAACAATTGGAAAAAAAAAATGTTGCCCTGTTTCTATTTTAAACTTGTTTTTTGAAATACAGAGCCATGTTTGTATGATTGTTTATAGTCAAAGCGCTGCGGGGTGGTTTATTATATTAATATTTCACGGTCATTGGAATGCCCACAATTCATAACAAATATTGCAGATTTACTGTCCTATTTTAAAGTTTCATTTTTTTTTTAAATTGAACCCATCGTCAGTATACCAACGCCTTGTAAGCATTGGAATTGCGACATCTTAAAAACGTCGGAAGAGCGACAGTATAAAAACGTCGGACGAGCGATGTTCAAAACGTCGAACCACATTTCGTCAAAATTGCAACAGTTTACAAACGTCGTAAGAGCGACGTTCAAAACGTCGGACCACATTTCATCAGAATTGTGACAGTTTACAAATGTCGGAAGAGCGACGTCCAAAACGTCGACTACATTTCGTCGGAATTGCAACAGTTTACAAACGTCGGAAGAGCGACGTTCAAAACGTCGGACCACATTTCGTCGGAATTGTGACAGTTTACAAACTTCAGAAGAGCGACGTTCAAAACGTCGGACCACATTTCGTCGGAAGTGCGATAGTTTACAAACGTCAGAAGCGCGACGGTTTGGGAAACGTCGGAAGAGCGACGCCTGTTTGGAAGCGACGGAAAAGTGTCGGTAGTGCGACACTTTGTAAGTGCATCGAAATTGTGACGGGATGGAAAACCATGTTTTTCCCATCCTCGAACTGTCGCTCTTGTGACGACTATGTGTCGGAATAGCGACGAATTGGCCGTCAGAAATTGGGCCAAATTTTCTAGTGCTCCTTTCTATATATAGGAGTCCATGGGGCCACAATGTAATCCTAGCCGACCTAACAATAATAATGTAAAGGCACAATAATAACAATATGGGGGTTACAGGGGTACAAAAATAACAATAAGGGGGGCTACACTAACATAATAAGGGACTACACTATTAATATAGGGACTTAACATGCCCCTCTCCTTCAAACAAGTGTTGTCCTCAACACTTGATTATTTCTTGATGCTTTTGTATAAAATTCTCATCCTCCCATGTGGAATATTCTACAGGAAAGTTCTTCCACTTGTTGAGATACTCTAAAATTGATAGTACTTGTCGAGTTCTTGTTTCTATGACTGCTTCAGAACTTCTTTCGATGTGATGTTGATCTTCTTGTTGTTTCATTAGATTCTGCACCAAAGTTAGGTTATCCTTTGAGAGTTGGAGAACTTATTGTTGATGCTCAATGTGATCTTCCACTAATTTATCATCCATATTAGCTATTATTTGATCCTTCAAACCATCCAAATTAGCCTTCATTTCTACTTTTAAACCATCTATTTCATCTACAGTTGCTCTTCGTAAGATCAAAATTTGTTGCACTTGGTACCATAATTTTGATATCTCATACTGCAATTCTTCCTCTTCATGCGTCATAGTATAGATTTTTGAGGGCTTAATGGGTATGGAATTATTTTTTGGAGGCATTATAGAACCCAATACTGATAAAAATTCTAAAATATTCCCTTGGAATCACTTCAAACTGCTTTTTCAAACAAACGTTATGCAATTTTAAAAACCAAATACACACCTTTTTCTTGCTTTTGAGAAGCTTTATTTTGAAAATTAATTATCTATGTCATTTTGGATTCTCAATAACTGAAATTTTTCCTTGAAGTATCCCTCTGAATCTTCTTTCTAATGACACAGTTCTGACCTGATTTGGATTCTTGAATATAAAGTTGTGCCCAATATCCTATGATGACCTAATAATGGACTGGTTCAGTAGAGTGAACTTGTACGACTTGCCACATCTCACTGTTTACTCCTTTGGCTTTGAAATTTATAGACAGGAAACTACAGTCCGTGTACTTCCATTCAATTTTTACAAAATTCCAATTTGATGCTCAGAGAGAGAGTTATGAAGATTTTCCCACGATCACCTCTTTGAGATGAAATTTGGGAGCTTGAAAAATACCTAACTTCCACAGATCATATCTCCGAAAATATTGTGAACCAAGCTCTAAAATTTTGTGAAGATGTTCCTCAGGATTTCGGCTTCGCGCTCTAAAAATTTCAGCTTCTGAGCCTTCGCAGAAAATAATTTATAGCGAACATTCAGTGATGACATTTTTAAGTGAAATTTAGGAACCTGCAAAAACCTCTAACTTCCACAGATCATATCTTTGAAAATATTGTGAAGCAAGCTCTGAAATTTTGCGACGATGTTACTCAGGATTTCAGCTTCGAACTCTAACAATTTCAGCTTTTGAACCTTCGTAGCAATAAATTTATAGCGAAAATTCCATAATGACCTGTTTGGAGCAGCGAAACTCTAGAATCCAAAGCTCTGATACCAAATGTTGTGAAACCAGCTCCAAAAACAGAAGAAATGAGATATCAACGCCTTAGAAATAAGCCACTTCAAGGGGGAAACCTCAAATACATTACATGAATGAAAAATTCTTGGATGATACAAATGAAAAAACTTCCTTTCTATATATAGGAGTCCATGGGGCCACAATGTAATCCTATCCAACCTAACAATAATAATGTAAGGGCACAATAATAACAATATGGGGGTTACAGGGGTACAACAATAACAATAAGGGGGGATACACTAATATAATAAGGGACTACACTATTAATATAGGGACTTAACAAAATTCTTTACACCTCCCCGTTCTCTATATTTTTAATGTTTTCTCTATTCGCTTGAAAGCAGGAGACCACTTAACAGAGTGAGGCAAATTGAAATGAACAAGAAAGGAAAATAAATTTACAAAGCATCATCTACCTGTTAGCCACCTATAATATTTGTTATAGAAAAAGGTGGCTAAGACTTTTTGAGCCTTCAAGGAACAAATTTCATTGCTAAAAATTGTTGGCTCTTGAAGACTCTGAAAGGCCTCCAGCCTCTGTCCAAAATATTATTTTCTGTTTCCATTTCACACTCTGAAATTCTGTTATTTTCATAAGTCAAAAAACTGCTGCAAAGACCATCATTGTCCACTTCTCCCACTAAAAAAATAACCTTCATTTTCTCCCCCTTTTCTCCATATTATTCCTCTATTTTTATGAGTTTCCTTCTTCAAACATAAAAATTCACTTTGTAAGGTTTTAAACCCACTTTTTAGCCTTACCGAAACCCTCGAATCCCTTTAAAAAACTTTGAAAAACCATAAAAATATATGTTTTTATTACAGGCTTTAGCCCCTTAGGCTAAGCCCCCTAACCACTTCCCCACATGTGCCTTTGCCATAAAAACCAAGCGCTAACCCCCTCGGCGCTTATCGCATCGGAAATATCCAAAAGCGCAAGTCTTGTGCTATGATTAAAAGTTCTGGTTGCGATCATGCCTTGTATTGAGAATCCTTGATGCGATTAAAATCCTTTGTATTATAAACCCCCGATCACATCGTATTTTATACATATCCTATGGGCCCGCCTTGGCGCTTAAAACCGTATAATATTTCTTCCCCGATCCGATTTTCCCTTTGTAAAATATAAAACCCACTTTCCCAAAGTTTTGTTTTAAAAACCAAAGTCACATGCCAAAATATCAATGGATTGATTAAAAAGATCGACGCGCAATCGCATCGGAAAATTTCAATGGGTAGATTGAAAATCCCTGGCCCGAAGGCCCAAGCCCGATTAGCCCCTATATATATGAGCCCGAGGCCTATCGTAAGTCTATATAAACCAGGCCCATAACCGAGCGCCCAATCGCATCGAAAATTTTCCTTGGTGCGGTTTAAATGTTTACCACCGCCGATTGTGATGGCCCGATCGCGCAATCGCATCGGCCTTTTCTCTGATCATCGCATCGCATAGGCCATCGCTCCATCGCATCGGCGATTTCAATCGCATCGCAATATTTAATCGCACGCATTTTTTTTGTCCCTCCGATCGGTCAGTCCCTCGATTCATTCTCCACTGTTGATCTCGTCCTTAGATCAACGGCCATCGCTTAATCAACTCGGCCCTTTAGATCGCGCAATCGCATCAGAGTTTTTTCATCGCACCCCTTTTCTCCTCCCGCTGATTGCGATCTCCCGATTAGATCTGGACCGTCCACGTGTCCAGATCCAACGACTACGCTCCTCTCCCACCTTCTGAAGCAGTTTAACCAATTTCACAAGATTTTTTAATTATTTCTGTGTTTTGCAGGTCTTTTTAATGGTTTTCCATTATATTGAAGAGAAAGGTCGAAGGCAGGGAAAGACGTTTCCTGCGCTTTTGAGCTATTAAAGAGAACCATTCGTGGGCTCTATTCCATTGTTTTCTAAATGATTCATGAGCGTTGATACCATAAAGAGCCCTATGCGGCCCTGCACATCGACAAGACACTGTGTTTAAAACAAATTTAAAAAAGAGTATCAGTTTTCTGAAGACAGAGCGTAGCAGAATGAAGATTGAAGAAAGATTTGAGGATTACAGCTAAGATTGAATATCAAAATCCTAATCCCCCAAATTAAAACAGAATTAAAAGAAAATCCAAAAATATTTATCAAACAAAGAGGCCTCCACCGCTGCATTTTGAGGCGAATTGATTCCTCAGCTACCATAAACGCCACCTGTGCCTTAAAAGCATTGAAAACAGAGGCTGAAGTTATTGTTCCAAATCTGATATTTCGCCTCTAGCACAGCTAGGGAATTACTGCTGCAAGGAACTTAAATGCAAAAAATATCTGCAGAGTTACTCCCATATTACGCATAGCCTTAAAGTCAACAAAGCTCCCACCGAGCTTTGATATTAATTGTAAAACATTAATACAGCCGTCCAACTGTAAACTTCCCCATCGAGCCCCTCAAAAGGTTGAGAAGTCTTAAATCTGTATTAATTTCCTTGAGAGATCTTTTATCAGATCTCACCTCCTCATCCTTCTATAAATACTTCTGTAGAAGATGAGAAACTATTGGTTGCAGAACTTTGAAATACATTTAAGCTTAAACTTATGACTGTAGATAGTGTTCATTGGCTCTTGGAGCTCTGCTTGTAATAGATAAATTAGGCTTAGATGAGTAGATGATTGTTGATATAAAGCATTGGACTTAAAGCTGTAACTGGTTTGGAGCATCAATACAAGCTGATTTATGGGATCCTGGTCTATGTTGACGGTGATGTTTCTCTAATTGTAACTTGTTATTTTGTTTTTGTTTTCATTGTGTTTCATATTCTCTTATAAAGAACAACATGCATAGAGTTAGGATCTACTGTACAGCAGTAACCTTCTCTGACTGAAAATCTTTATATATATGTTTTCTTCCAAATCTGTGTTACTTAGGAATGATTTAATTCAGTTTAAAGCATAGGGATGCTGGCGTTCCCTCGTCTTATTGCCTTAGCTGAATATTATTCCTAAATGTTATGTTCAGTATTGGTTAAATAGATATGAACTATGGAAGATATGATGTGCCCTGGTCCTAGTTTTATTTCCAAAGGTTGTCTAAATATTTCCCTTGGAATGTGTTAAAAGCTGGCTAGTTTAGAAATACTTACCAAATCTTAGGCCATTTTGTGTTACCTTTGTGTTGGTCTTGAAAGTAACCAAATAAAGCAGAGCTAGGAGAGGATTTGTGGTGAGCCCGGCCCGCTAGTTTCTACTCCAACAGTTGCCTTTAAGTTTCCCTTTGTTTTAAGATGTTTTCTATTGAAAGTATATCAAAGGCTGGTTAGTTTAAAAGTACTTACTAGATCCTAGTTTTCTTTTATGTTTTTCTTAAGTGTTTGTCAAAGGCTGACTAGTTTAAAAGTACTTGTCAGATCCTAGGCTACTCTTTGTTCTGCATCTGTTTAATTTCCTTTCTTAATTGTGTCATTCCATTCCATAAATCAATCTTCAAAGATATCCTTAGACATAGATGACTTGCCCCATGGACCACTCTTGCCTCTTACTGTTCCAATTAAAACCCTATTATGACTCCATAGCCCAATGGACTAAAACCTGCAATTATCTATCTTTTTGGCCGAATTTTACTCTGATTGCTTGCAAATTCTCACCTTTGAAACTCTTTGCACTTAGGAATTTCCACCTCAAACAGTATTCATGCTCAACCATCCAAAAAAAAAAACAAAACCCTTGGCCTTCATAACTAGCCTAATATCATTACCCCAAACTTCAAAGACAAATCCATCTTTGCACTTATTGGAGAGATCCCTCTCTGGATTCAGGAGGGCTAGATCCTAGAATCCCAAAGTTGGTTGAAACGATGTTGTTTCTGTGATCGGACTTTGCCAATCTTGCTGATTACAGATTCCTAACACTACCGAAGACTTAAATATGTCTCCCCTGTTCTCAGACACCACCTGCAACAAGGATTGTGACATTTCATCATGGGAATCAATGTATCAGTTATTTGAAGATAGAAATCCAAGGGTAATAACCAAATTCACTACAACAGGAACGTCAGTTACTTCAGACACGACTTATTTCGACGTTGCATGTTCATTCATCCATAAGGTAGCAGCAAGGCTAAAGATTCTTCCCTATACATGCATGGTTAAGTGGGTAATTGACCACTTAAGCATAGAAGATAGAACATTCAAATATTCAAAAGGCAAGAATATTGGGTCATTCAGGGCACAAGACTTATTGGAAATGTACCATCTACCCTCCCTGTAGCAGAAATATAACAAAGCTTTTTTCCAGAGCTTTAGAACAAAAAATCCAGATTTGATGAAAGTCATAAATGAATGGAAATAAGACCAAGGAAAACTTAAGCGAGATAAACTCAATACGTACCCAATTGCCCAAATTCCTTCCCCTTACGGTTATGTTGCCGATATGTTGTCTAGATTATATGAAAAACCTGATACCACTAGGTTTTTGTATATTGGGTCCCATTAATTGACACAATCGTCAATTCTTTAATTCTCAATAGGGAAAATATCCTATCTGATAATTTAGCTAAACACATCATAGAGTATAGGAATAAAAGAAGTGTTTCATCTAGAGAAATACCCCCCTTTTATATGAGTGCCTATGTCATGGATGCAATTTGATTTTCTTCTAGTTTTCCTACCATGGGATGGAAATGGACGACCCAAGACCCTACCCCAATCCATATTTACCACAAAGCCCTTTGGGATTCAGACTTCCATTTGCATTTTTTAAAAATCTTCCATAGAGTCATGTTGCATATACACCAGATGATATTCAATGAGAAAGCCCCTAGGGTTTCCAAAGAGGCTAGTACAAACATTCTTTCTATTGGTAGATGGTTTGCAGAGGAAAATTTCAATATCAGAGTATTTGGGAGTTATGCTTCTCCTCATGTCCTACCATATTATGTTCCTGATAAGTTACTTGCAAGAGAGATAGCCTACCAGCTTGTTGTAAATGGAATTTCAAAACAGCTTAAAGATGCTAAGAAGGTCGTTTGGCCTAATTTCCCTTTACAGTCCAGTACTTTTTCACTTTTTGATATTGGTCATGCCTACAAAGAAATGTCAAAAATTAATCTATTGAATTTGGCAGTAATTCCAAAGCAGCCATATGATCCCAATGATGTAATTAAGAACTTCATCATAGAGCTCAAAATGAAGCCTTTTGTGAAATAAATAGACGGATTTGATGATTTCTTTCAAGGCATTGAAAAATATTCAGATATACTCAAGTTTGCATCCAGACAACTCAATCAAGATGATTTGGAAGCCTTCCAATCATACAGAAATAAGAGATTGGAAAGAATTCCTCTTAAATTATTGACTATTGAAGATGTCATCAGACCAACTCCAAGTATTAGCTTGGATAATGAAATTAAGGACATGTCTGAAGATGATTCAGGACAATCATAGCATCAATCTCACAATTTGGATAATTCTGAAAAATGAATCCAAAAACAGAAAGGAAAACCAAGAAAAGATAATTGATCAAGTAATCCAAGATATTGAGATGCAGGAGAAAGGAGGAAGTAATGGAACAGAGTCAACTTCTCAAGAATTTCAACACAATCAAGATACACTAGATTAGTCATAAAATTCCCAACCAAATAATTTGAATAGTGAATGGGATGAGTTTTTTAAAGCAATAAAAACTCCTAAAAAAATCCCAATATTGATCAAACTGCTAGTTTTCAGACACCTGAACATTCCCAGAATTTAATGGAAATTGTTACACCACTACAACAAGTTCCAGAAACTCATGATCGAGAGATCATTAAGGCTTATCCTTCGGAATAGATAGTGTTACAAGTTGAGGAAATTCCTTCGCTAGATATCTTCTACAGTCCTAGTCATAAGGTTGTAGTCAAGAGAAGCAAAAGGAGAAGAACTGATGATACAGTCACAAACCTTACAAATGAATATGTTGATGTTTTGTGGAAGGATCCTCTAGCTGATCTTACTGAACATTTAACCAAACTATCACAGTTTGCAGGTGCATATGCTACGGCCAATGTTGATAAAGCTACTGAGGTTAAAATTTTATTGAAGCGGAAAGAAGATATAATAGAAGAATTAGAGAGGTTGAATCAAGAAAATTCTAATTCTAGCGATAAAATCAAATTGAAGATGTCCCAATTTCAAAAGGATTTTGGAAATCTTAATTTGTAGCATCAAGTACAACTCACTGAGAAGAAAACACAACTGGAAGAAAAAATGACCAGATTACAAAGCCAAGTTAGAGCAATTCATAAAGGAAGCATTGGATGCAAATGCTAAGTTAAAGAAACAATAAGAAGTATTTTTCCAAAAAGCTTCTATTACTGGCTCTTATTGTGACTCAAGTGAAATATTAATCCAGTAAGTAGCTATCCAGAAAATTGAATGTAAGAAGATCAAGGAGAAAAGCAATGAACACATTCAATGACAAGCATCAGACTCAGGCAAGGAAGCTAATCTACCCCAGAATAGATAAGTTCCACAAGTAAATCTTATTCAAAGATTTGGAAGCACAAATAAAGCAGGCAAAGAAAGCAGCAACGAAAGCATTCAAGTTGGCAAAGGAAATTACTGAATCCATGTGTGAACATCTTGTGAAAGCAAAACTTATCAAAGAGTGCACATATGAAGTGCTCACATAAGTCAAACAACTAGAAACACAGTGGAAACAAAAGGCAGAAACATAGGATGAAACAATTAAAAAAGTAAATAAATTTGATCAAGAAAATTATTGGAATTTTCTGATCAAACCTTATCATCAATACCAGACCCTGCAGTCTTTAATAGATTCGACGAGAAGATTGCAACCAACACTCTCAAATGCAATATTCAAATGACAGGTCAGATCACAGATTTTGCAGCCATCTTAGCTCAAGCCCATGCTAGATATTTGTCAACTTCGGGGGGAAATCAAAAAGAAAGATCAGAACTCATAAATCATATTGTTACTTTATTTTCCTAGATTGTAGTTAAAGTTAGTCATACGAGGAGGGCTGTTTGAAACCTCCTCCAGTTTTTTGTAATAATCTATTTTAGAACATAGTTAGTTTAGTATTTAAACCCCTCTCATGTATTTAGAGAAGGGTCCAGAAATTTATTAAAAACATTTTCAAAGAATTCACTATTGTAAGTTTGTGAATGCTTTGATGAATTAATGGAACACAATCTGTTATCTTTTGACAACTAAAGTTGTTTAACTAATTTTTCACTACTGTACTCTTTAAATTGCTTGAAAGTGAAGAGAAGCAGATCAATTATTGTCAGTATACATGAGTAGAACTTCGTACATATGGTACTTCTATTCACTTGTATTAAGTCTTGCTTTCTAGATTGAAAATCATCTTTTTATTGCATTATATATTTGAAACGTTATTATAGATGAATGTTACATGAACTTCTGTTCTATATTTATCTGTGATTTCTTATCCAATATATAATCACACATATGAATGCAATATATTTTTCACAATTCTTCTAATCGAACTATTTTGTTAGAAGGATCATATTATATAATTTTCATCTCTTTCAACTGTTAAATAATCTACATTACTAATAGTTGAATGATATCTCTTTAGATAGCATAAAGGAAGAAACACCCAAGGTATATAGTAGAATAGATAGTTTAGATAGATGCATGTGATAGATTAGAATAATTTTCCATTGCATGTTGTATAATCAAAACACACCCCAAAATCATCCTTATTGGGAAATTGGTCCCATTATCCCCAGTGGGAGCCACCACACCAAACGGAAAAGGAGCTGCTTTAAGATCTGGACTGTGTGGTTTTCCCCCATGTTTTGGCAGTGAAATTCCGAGGCCTTAACATTCTGGCGCTAGAAGGAGGGCATTATGAATGGAAAAAAGGTTTGATCAATCTAAAGGTCAATCTAAGAGTCTCTCTCCCTTTAGATCCCCATCAACTTCCAGAAAATTATCTAGATCCTCATCTTTAAAATATGAAATTGATCATCCTTCTCCTAAGTCTCCTAGTGATACTCAACCCATACTATCTCCTGATTCTCATCAAAATTCTCCAGAAGTTCAATCTTTGATAGAAAATTTAGAGAGAGTATCCATTTCTGCTAAAAAGCCTGAATCTTCTCAAATATTGGATATCTTTATTTCGTCTTCTTTACAACCTCGAAGAATATTAACTCGACCAAAAATTCAAAAGACAGGATTTCTTCCTTTTGAATTTCCCATTGATAGTACTTGAAAGAGAATAAAGAGGACTCAATCAGATTCAATCACCAGTGAGATTTTATTGCATTCATAATGATTACCTCCGCTCACTTCCACAACTTCCATTCGAAAAATCAGTGTTACTTTAACTAGTTCCAATACTCAAACTACTATCCCTTTAACTAGTCCTAGCACTCAGTCTGCCTCTTCTTCAACTCAAACTCAATCCATCACATCCAACCAAGCTCTAATGGCAGGCCAAGTAACTCCACCAAATGTACGTCCATGGAGGAATCCAGGGGTTGTAAATATGCCCGCTCCTCTTCATGCTCTTCCAAAATATCCTAAAAGGTGGTTACCTAAATTTAAGCCTGATGATGGGCTTTCGGAAGAAGAACACATTCATAATTTTACGTTAGCCATAAATTTAAAAGAAGTAGTTGAAGAGGATTGTGTTGTAAGATTATTTCCGTATACTCTAACAGGATCCGTAGGATCCTAGTATTTTTCATTGCCTGCCCGCTATATAACTAGCTGGAATATGTTTGAAGAACAATTTCTAGCTAAGTTTGGGTATGACAGGACCACTCCTACGCTCATCACTGATTTATCAAATCTAAAAGCTAAATCATGTGAGAAGATAAAAGATTTTAATTCAAGATTTAATAAATTACTCATTAAAATTCCTGCTACATCATTTCCTATTGCAGAAGTTCAAATTGACTGGTATATTTCATCTCTTCCATCCAATATAGCTATTTTTGTTGATATAGAAAAACTGTCGTCATTTGCAGAAAACATGAAGGAATCTCTATCTGTAGAGAAACGCATAACCACTCTTGAGAAGAAGAGTTCTCAAGAAGATAGAAAATCAAAGAAGTTATATTTCAAAGATGATTCTTAAAAGAAGCTGCCAAAATACCCTTTTGATATGGAAGGCCTTCAAAAAGTTTTGAAGACTATGCTAAACGAGATGGCAGATATCAAGAAACAAGTCGTTGAAAATTCTAGCTCAAAAAATACTTTCAAAAACTTCAAGAAAGGTCAGCCCTATAATACTCAACCTCCAAATATCATATCTAATATTGAATCTAATCAAGATACAGAGGAAGAGAAAATAGAGGAAGAAGAAGATGACGAAGAAGAAGAAGTTGAACTAAATGGAATGTGGGATTTCATCCTGCCAAATGAAGAACAAAAGAAGCTTTACATGTGAGTACAAGGAGAAAAAAGACTACTGAAGCAACACAGCCAAATCAACTATTAAACACCATGTTAAGCACACACATGGTGTATGAGAAGAATAAACACACACACAAAAGAGACTCAACACACAATGAAGGATAAGCGTGAGGATTTCTTATTTTTTCCATTATACATGATGTACATTTATAGTACAATGGTGTGACTCTTGGTTTCACATTCCAAGGTCACTTGGACTCCATTGTGACTTTTCGCATTCCACACCTACCCATAGAGTATTAGGTGTTCCAACATCAACAACAAAATATTTCAACGCATGCTAAAGATAAATCCGTAAGCAAAAAGTCTACTTCAAAGGCTACACAAACAATTCTCGTTACTCTAGATACTCCATCTGCATCTAAGACAATGGTAGTCTCAGACACTATTGAGTATAATGTAGTTGAAGATATGAAGAAAACCAGGGCCAATATTTCAATTCACGAGCTTACTAAATTAAAGCAGCAACAGAAAATTTTACTTAAAGACTTAAATGTGGCTCATGCTTCAGCCTTACCTGCTCCAGTAATAGTACGAGATGTTAATGAAATGGGTAAGCCACCTTCTCCTTCAACTAAAATGGATGCTACAAACATGATTATGATAGGTGATCGATCCATCTCTCATACTCTTCCATTTCTCTTAACCTAGGAGATCTATAATAAAAATGTTCATAATTGTTTAATAGACTCAGGGGCTTCCTCTAATATAATTCCAAAATCAGTCTAAGCTAAGTTGAACATAACTCCTCAGAGTTCCCATGTTCATATAATGCAACTTTATAGAACTAAATTATAGGTTGTAGGAGAAATAAATTATGTCTCCATCATATTGTCATCAAACCCCAAGATTTCTCAAATAATTGATATATTGGTGGCTGATATACCTGAGTTTTATGGCTTAGTTTTAAGCTGAGACTGGTCCGAAAAAAATCATGGATATTTTGCAACAGGCTAGTCGCATATGTGGCTACCATATAATGGAAAGCCAAATCAAATTTGGGTAGACCGTGAAAATTTCATGAAACATACAGTCACCGATATTGAAGGAGTAAATGAGCGAGTAGAATTCAATAATAAAATTATTGGAAATTACTCGACAAAGTCGTTTTTAGGAAAATTCAATGCTCAACCGTCACCTTTCTTTGATAATGCAGTTGTTTCTCAAATTGAGAATTTTTCCCAGATAGATAGTTCCAAGTGTAAAAATTTTGTAGATAAAGCAGTAGTTAATTCTTTATTTTGGACTCTTTATTTTGATGGTTCTAAATCTGAAGATGGTGTAGGCGCTGGTTGTATTTTAATAAGCCCAGAAGGAGAAAATACCATGTTATCTTGCAGACTAGAATTCAATTGTACAAACAATATAGCTGAATACGAAGCATTAGTCCAAGGTTTTTACAAAGCCATTGATTTTAATATCAAATATCTAAAAGTCCTAGGAGATTCAGAAATCATTGTTAGAAAGGTAAGAAATATCATTCATTGTAATTATGGACATTTAAAGCATTACCAATCATTAGTCCAAGAATTAACCATTCATTTCTTAGCCTTTAATATTTCTTCCGTGCCTAAAACGCAGAATGTTAGTACAGATCTACTGGCTAATGTAGCATCAAAGTTAATTCCATCTCAAGAGTTTAGTCCTGATATATTTTCCATTGAATTAATTTTTAGACCATATGTTCCTGATCATATTACCAATTGGAGAGTATTCAGTAATGATTCAGATATCATAGATTTCTTAACATCTAAAGGATCTTATGATAGTCAAATTTTGGATGAAAATGAGCATGACATTCAAATTAAGGAAGAACAAGATGAAAATCCTATTCCTAAGTCTGTTGTCAATTTAGAAGACCTATACGATCTGAAAGATAGGTTTAAAAGAGTTACTAACTAAAAAACTAAAAGCTTTACCTTAATATTTGAGTTAGTAAATCTAGGAACTGATGAAAAACCTCAAAATGTTAATCTAGGTCTTGGTTTATCTTCCGAAGAAAGATTATAATTTATCAAATTGTTTAGAATGTGAAAAAGTTTCTTTGCTTGGGATTACATTGATCTTAAAAGATATGACACTTCCATTATTCAACATACCATTCCTATGATCTCAGAAGATAAACCTATACAGCAGAAGTTGAGGAAAATTCATCCAAATCTTGAAAATCAAATCAAAACATAACTGAACAAACTCCTCAAGGAAAAAATCATCTTTCCAGTCAGGAATTCTAAATGGGTATCAAATTTGGTACCTGTCAGGAAGAAAAATTGCGATATTAGAATTTGTTTTGATTTTAGGAATTTAAAAAAAGCATGTCAAAAGGACAACTCTCCATTACCAACCATGGAACAAGTACTGTAGAAAGTAGTTGGTTATGAACTTATGTCCTTTCTAGATGGATTCTCAGGATATAACCAAATTCTTATACATCCAAATGACAGACTGAAGACTACATTCAGGACTAAGTGGGGAACTTACGCCTATCAAAAGATGCCATTTGGATTAATTACTGCAGGTGCCATTTTTCAGAGAGCTATAGACACATATTTTAGGGGGATCATAAATAAATCAGTGGTTATTTATTTAAATGACATTACAGTATCTTCTAAACAAGTAACCAATCATGTGAATAACCTAAAGCATGTCTTCGAGCGATGTAAAAGGTATAGCATCTCATTAAACCCAAAGAAATCATTTTTTGCATTAGATGAAGGAAAACTTTTAGGATTCATTGTGTTAAAAAGATGTATCTATATTGATACTGAAAGAATTGAAGAGATTAAAATAATTCCTTTCCCTCATAACAAGAAAGCTATTCAGTCGTTTCTTGTGCAAATCAATTTTGTTAAAAGGTTTGTCCCTGACTTTTCACAAATAGTTTTACCATTACAAAACATGATTAAGAAAAATCCAGTCTTTAAATGGGGACATAATGAAAGAGAAGCATTTGATTTGATTAAAAAATCCATTATCAATGCTCCATTCCTGACTACCCCAAATTTTCTTAATCCTTTTACTTTATATACTTTTTCATCAGATACATCATATGCTAATGTTTTAACACAGCTTAATGACCAACAAATTGAAGCACCAATATCATTTTTCAATTCCAATTTTCAGGGTGCAGAACTAAATTATTCATATGTCGAAAAGCAAGCATTTGCTACCTTTAAGGCTATAAATCATTTCAGGCCATTTCTCCTAAAAAATCACACCAAAAACATAGTTCCATTCTCTGTAGTGAGACAAATATTAATGCAAAGAGAATAAGGAGAGAAAAGGGCTAACTGGGTTACCACTTTACAAGAATATTATGTAGAAATTAGACCCTCTAAAATTGTTAGAGGTCAAGGTTTTTGCAGAATGCTTACAGTATCATCCCATCTATCATCAGAAGAAGATTCAGGTAACAATGTGCAAATATCAGAGGTAAGCCTCAATGATGCACAATCTCAATACGTCGATCTCATATTCTATTTGAAAAATGGATATGCTCGAACCCAACTCAGTTACAAAACAAAACGAGCTTTGAGATTAAATGCCAAGCAATATGAATTAATCAATGATGTATTCTTTAGGAGAAATTTTGATTATGTATTACTAATATGCTTAGAAAAATATGAAGTAGAGAAAGTCTTGCAGGAACTCCATGATGGACCAGCTGGAGGACATTTTGGAGGAAATACGATAACACACAAAATCCTGCATGCAAGTTACTATTGGCCTACACTTTTCAAAGATTCTCACGAATATGCGAGAAAATGCAAAGTGTGTCAAAGTGCATCTGGAAGATAAAGGAATCCAGGCTTCTCATTACAGCCAATTAATATCAAACAACCATTTGAACAATGGGGATTAGATATAATCAGTGAGATCTTTCCTAACTCTTCCAAACAACATAGATATATTCTCACAACTACAGATTACGTTACTAAATGGGTGGAAGCAATTCCATTAAAGGTATCCTACTCTGATAATATCATTGATTTCATCGACCAATATATCATAACTAGGTTTGGTTTACCTACTGCTTTAATGTTTGATAACGCATCTTACTTCTCAGAAACTTTTATGATGGAATTTGCAATCAAAAGAGGTTTTAAACTTAAGTATTCTGTAAATTATTACCCACAAGGAAATGGTTTAGCAGAAACCATGAATGAAAACTTGATTAGAATAATCAAAATAATTGTTGATCAAAACCAACGGAATTGGCATAAGTCATTAATCTTTGCTCTTTGGGCAGACCGAATAACTCAGAAAGCTTTTATTGGCACTTCTCCATTCAACCTTGTCTATGGAAAAGAAGTCGTGCTTCCTACGAATGTAGATATTCCCTCTCTTTCCTTAGTTCAATTCATTGATGAATCTCCTTCTTCTTCACTACAACTAAGACAATTTCAAATTCTTAAGCTAGAAGAAGAAAGAGAAAAATCTAAGCATACTCATGCACATCATCAACAGATAGTAAAAGCCTCATTTGATTCAACTTCTATTACTCCAAAAAAAATTCAAATTGGTGATCTGGTATTGAAATGGGACAAAGAGCATGAGGAAAATGGTAAACACACAAAGTTTCAAAAACTCTAGCTAAGTCCATTTCAAATAATTGAATAAATAGGCCCATCCACATTCTTATTGCAAGATCTACCAGGCAAAAGAGATTATTTTCCTAGTAATGGTCAGATTTTGAAAAAATATTTTTCATAGGAGGTAACCCCTTCTATTCCCTGTATACTAGTGTCTTTTTCTTTTCCTTAGAAAAATAGAAGTTGCTTAGTATAATTTTTTGGCTTTTTAAATAAATATCTCAGATGATCCTTTTTTATTTATCGCTTATAGAAATAAGAAGTGTTAAGGAAACAATCAAAATATTTGAAATACAAATAGATTTTATTTTTCACTGAAAGATGAAATTTCACTGAATTTATTTATTCTCTGATGAACTCTCATCAATATATAGCATGATTATTTTATTATCAGTCAAGAAAAGAATCCTTAAACATTGTAAAGACTCTTTTAAAGAAAAGCAATCTAAAACTCAACATTAACCTCCAGAATCCTCAAAAGGACCATTGGTTCACCCCATCTAGGAAAACTTATCAATTTTTTAAAGAAATTCAAAAAATATTATACTAGAAAAGCTTAAAAGATAATAAGTCTCATCACAAGCTTGTTTACCATGTTCATAGGGAAATAGTTGAACTGACATTACCAATACTGCCTACCAAAACATGGTAATGACTTGAGATTATATCAAGAGGACAAGGGGTCTCATCAAGAGCCAGCTCGATCAGTTTAAATTACAACTAGTGAATGGCATTGTCATTATTTGGTTACCAAACCAAGACAATGGCTTTTAAGTAAATAAAAATATGATACAAAAAGAAAAAGTTTCAAAAAAGATCAATTGTATAAAGTTAAAATTTATTTTCGGAAATTGGAAGAAACATTGGATGGGACAATGAATCAATGCTAGGTAAAAGGTAACCCTACCAAAATCTTAAATTTCCTATTGGATCAAAGGCTCTACCTGTGATAAAAGAGTAAATATTTATAAATATGATCTGTAAGAGCCACCTACTTTATCTTTTTGAACTGAGTAAAGATTCATATAGATTCTCATACTTATATCTTTAAAAGAGGGATTCTTATGAATTGTAATTAAGAGAAATTTCATTGCTTAGTAAGATATTATTTGTTTGAAATTCATTCCTGCAACTATTTTTATTTCAAAAAAAATTCAGAAATTTAAAAAAGTAAGTCAGAGATAGCTGGTTCTCCCAAGTGAATCCCCAATTGTTGTGCTATACAACAACCCCCATTTATTTTAATATGTGGGGACCCTTTCAAAAAATAGGAAATTCATTTCATTTATTTTTTTTAGCTTAAGTCAAAAAATTTAGGAAATAAAGTTTTTTTTTGCTTATCTGCTTTCATTCCTTAGTGCGCATCACAATTTGCATAACTTACAAACTTAAAACGACTTTAAATCCAATAATTCATGCGGGTTGTGATATGCACTAAGTTCTTTCCAAAGCCATATCGAAATCTTGTTACAATCACAGTTATAATTCATTTATCGCATCACGCCTCATTTAAACGATCACCTTATATGCAATTCAGTAAAAGTTACGATTATGTGGACTCGACGATAGAGCGCAGCAGCATGATTTCTTGAAATCTCACTTCACATTTCGCAGGATATAACTAAAAATAAATTCATTTACCGCATAAAATTTGCGATGTGTGATTTGCGCAGGTTGTATTTCACAGAATTTATGGGTAACATCATAAATGGAAATAGTTGTAAGTTGCAATATGCGATGCGAAATGAATCATGTCAATTCAAATTGAAATACAAGATCCAACGTCTTAAATTGATCGATATACACTTCACGTGAAGGTGTAAGAGATTTGATTTAAAAATATTATTGGTGATTAATAACATTTAATAGAAGTAAGGTTTTGATAGATTCATATCTACTCCGAGCATGCTATTGAATGCCACATTTGTTTTAAATTTTTTCTGCCTCCTTGTTCCCTATATTTTTAATGTTTTCTCTGTTCACTTGAAATCAGGGGACCACTTAAAAAAGTGAGAAAAATTGAAATGAACAAGAAAAGCAAATAAATTGACAAAGCATCATCTACCGAAGACTTACATATGTCTCCCCTGTTCTCAAACACTACCTACAACAAGGATTGAGGCATTTCATCATGGGAAGAAATGTATCAATTATTTGAAGACGAAATCCAAGGGTAATAACCAAAGTCGCTACAACAGCCACGTCAGTTACTTCAGACGCAACTTATTTCGACATTGCATGTTCATTCATCCATAAGGTAGCAGCAAGCCCAAAGATTCTTCCCTATGCAGACATGGTTAAGTGGGTAATCGACCACTTAAGCATAGAAGACAGAAATTCAAAGATTCAAAAGGAGAGAATATTGGGTCACTCAAGGCAAAAGACTTACAGGAATTGTACCATCTACCCTCCCCGCAATAGAAATATGACAAAGATTTTGTCCAAAGCTTTCGAACAAAAAATCCAGATCTGATGAAAGTCATAAAGGAATGGAAAGAAGACCAAGGAAAACTTAAGCGAGATAAACTCGGTATGTACCCAATTGCCCAAATTCCTTCCCCTTACTGTTATGATGTCGGTATGTTGTGTAGATTATATGAAAAACCTGATACCACTAGGTTTTCTATAGATTGGGTCCCATTAATTGACGCAATTATCAATTCTTTAATTCTCAATAGGGAAAATATCCTATCTGATAATTTAGCTAAACACATCATAGATTATAGGAATAAAAGAAGTGTTTCATCTAGAGAAATATCCCCCTTTTATATGAGTTCCTATGTCATGGATGCAATTTTATTTTCTTCTAGTTTTCCTACCATGGGATGGAAATGGACGACCCGAGACCCTAACCCCAAGCCAAATTTACCACAGAGCCCTTTGGGATTCAGACTTCCATTTTCATTTTTACAAATTTTTCCATAGATTCATGTTGCCTATGCACCAGATGATATTCAATTAGAAATCCCCTAGGGTTTCCAAAGAGGCTAGTACAGACATTCTTTTTGTTGCTAGATGGTTTGCAGAGGAAAATTTCACATATATTAGAGTATTTAGGAGTTATGCTTCTCCTCATGTCCTACAATATTATGTTCTTGATAAGTTACTTGCAAGAGAGATTTCCTACTAGCTTGTTGTAAATAGAATTTCTAAACAGCTTAAAGATGCTAAGAAGGTCGTTTGGCCTAATTTCCCTTTACAGTGCGGTACTTTTGCACTTTTTGATATTTTTCATGCCTACAAAGAAATGTCGAAAATTAATCTATTGAATTTGGCAGTAATGCCAAAGCAGCCATATGATCCCAATGATTCAATTAAGAACTTCATCACAGAACTCAAAATGAAGCCTTTTGTGAAAGAAATAGATGGATTTGATGATTTCTTTCAAGACATTGAAAAAATTTCAAATGTACTCAAGTTTGCATCCAGTCAACTCAATCAAGATGATTTGGAAGCCTTCCAAGAATACATAAATAAGATACTAGAAATAATTCCTCTTAACTTATTGACTATTGAAGATGTCATCATACCAACTCCAAGTATTAGCTTGGATAATGAAATTAAAGACATGTCTCAAGATGAGTCGGGACAATTAGAGCATCAATCTCATAATTTGGATCATTCTGAAAATGAATCCAAAAATAGAAAGGAAAACCTATAAATGATAATTGATTAAGTAATCCAAAAGATTGAGATGTAGGAGAAAGGAGGAAGTAATGGAACCGAGTCAACTTCTCAAGAAGTTCAGCACGGTCAAGATACACTAGATCAATCAGAAAATTCCCAACCAAATAATTTGAATAGTGAATGGGATGAGTTTTCTAAAGCAATAAAAACTCATAAAACAAATCCCAATACTGATCAAGCTGCTAGTTTTTAGACACATAAACATACCCATAAGTTAGTGGAAACTGTTACACCACTACAAAAAGCTCCAGAAACTCATGATCAAGAGATCATTCCGACTTATCCTACAGAATAGATAGTGTTACAAATTGAGGAAATTCCTTTGCTGGATATCTTCTATAGTCCTAGTCATAAGCATGTAGTCAAGAGAAGCTGTTGACACCTAATCCTATGGGTTGGGTGTGGATATGTAATATTGTATAATAAATAATATTAGGAAATAAGGAAGGCCAAGAGTCATTGGGAGATGAATCCCAATAGCCTCACCTCCATGTATAAATACATGTACATTCTTCAGCTAATACACATTCTGATTTGAGGAGTTACCTCCTGGTTTGACATGGTATCAGATCCAGTCCCACTATTGGAATTTTTGCCTGTGGTGTAACTCCCTCATTCCTTTGCTCAGTCAGTTTTTATGCTAGTTATTGCTGCTCCATTAAATTGTTATACTGTAATTCTGCATTTTTTTTTAATCTTTGCCCAGTTCTATTTTTGCAGCTTCTGGAGATTCTGCAATTCTGCAGTCCCTGAAATTCTGCAAATTGCAGCGCCTGCACACACCTGAAAATTCTGCAGTAGTTATTAAATTCCGCCATTCAAAATTTGTAACGGCCTCTCGGTCTCCCTCTCTCCAACGCTCTCTACCCCTTGACTACCCATCCCATCCAAACACCTCTCCATCGCTCATCCCCGCGACGTCCAATCTGCTACAGCACTCCCTTATCCCTCCGGCTTAACGCCCTGCTACCACCGCCTACCCACGCACTCGACCCACCCCTCATACCATTCGTTCAAGCATATAATACCGCCCACGGCCCTTACAGCGTTGTCTTCTCCAATTAATAACGCAATGCAATGACTGTGCCACTGCCTACAACTGGTTGTAATACAATACGTTGCTCCTCTCCCCGTGGCCTTTCGGCCCTCTTCGCCCACCATATATTGTCTCCATTCTTCAATACATAATACGTTGTCTACACAATAAGTTGTCTCCATTATTCAATACATAATACGTTGTCTACATAATACGTTGTCTCCATTATTCAATACATGATACGCTGTCACATTAGCTGTTATACACATTAGTTACGCATCTGTTATACACTGTGATACATTGCAGCAATTATCGAAGCTCTGTCTGTCGATACATTCCACCTGTGTTTAATACGATACCACCATAATACCGCCCCTCCCACCATAATACCACCCCTCTGTCCCATTTAACTATACCGCCCCTTTCACACATTCACAATACCGCCTTTCCATTTTTAATACAGCGTTGTCCATATAATACCACTTTGTCATATATAACGCTCCTCATATAACATTCCATATCGCCCTTCATAGTATTCAATACCGCTTCCCCTCAGTCATAATACCCCCCTCCCCCCCGCCATACTTTCAATACAATTTTTCTTCAAACACAAAATATATATATATATATATATATATATATATATATATATAGATATATATATATATTTTATTTTTTTTGGTGCAAAATTCGGTCTTCTTTTTTTTAGCAAGAGTTTTTTGTCCCCTTTAATTGAGCAAATTTCCAGAATTGAAGATTTTCTAGCAAAATTTTTCCTCTTCAAAAGAATTTTTTCCAGAAAACTAATGCACTCTCTCATATCTATTGTTGGGGTGGTTCTCTCCGACAAAGAGAACTATCTTGAATGGTCTTGAAAGATTAAACACGCACTCATTTTTAATAAGTTGTGGAAAGGAATCTGTGAAGGACAAGAAGGAAATCCACCAGCAAAGCCCACTTCAGACAAAGAGCTCACCATTTGGGAAAACAAGAACTGCAAGGCCTATGCCTTGATTGTAGCTTCCGTAAATGAAGAGGTGAGTCGCCACATTTCATCATTCTCAAATGCCTATGATGCCTTGAGCAAGCTAAAAGAACTCTATGACTCACATTCAGAATTAGAAAATGTTCAATTGATGATTAAGCTGTTCAGCCTTGAAATGAAGAATGATGATCCCCTTGCTTTAGCTTCAGAAGTTAGATCTATCATGCATGATATTGATAGCACTGGTGTAAAAATGGACATACCTCTCATAGCATATGTTAAGGCATTATATCTGACTTACTCACATTATCTTGAGTCTTTGCAAGCAAGTGGGAACCTTGAGCATATCACCTTTGATACACTTGAGAAAAATTTTGCAGAAAGAGAGAAAGCTTTCGGAAAGATGACAGTCCCTTCATCTTCCGAAGAGGCGGCATACTTGGCACATAGAGAAAAGAGTCATGCTCCAGATTCATGCAAAGGAAGAGGTGGCAGAAGAGGAAGAGGAAGAAGAAACTTCACAGAAATGGGGGGCAGACAATCTGGAAAATCCAATCTTCATTGCACACATTGCAATAAAGATGGACATGATGCATCCAAATGCAGAACACCTTGGGAGAAAATTGAGCAGTAAAGAAATCAAGACAAAGGTAAAACTAATGACAAAGACAAAGGTAAAGCACCTGAATCCGCTCATTATGTTCTAGCACATTGTAACAATGGAGTAACTGAAGACTTGTTTGATGTTTCATTTACTTCATGGAGAGATGATTGGTTGCTAGATTCAAGAGCAACATGTCACATGACATTTAGAAAAGATTTTTTTGAAGAATTCACTGACAAAGTTGATGGAGCAGTATATTTCGCAGATAAATCCAAACTCAAGCCATCAGGGCTTGGCACAGTCAGGCTTAAACTGCCTGGTCTTCCAGATCATATCCTACATGAGGTTCTATACCTCCCTGAGTTGAGGAGAAACTTGTTGTCCCTGGTCGAAATCCGCCAGCAAGGACACTCCATTCACTTGTTTGATGGCAAGGCAGAGGTCAAAAAAGCATCAGATCACTCACTTGTCATGGAGGGAATAGAAGAAGGGAGACTCTTGAAGCTGAAAGGTTCATCTGCTCATGCTCAAAACTTTGCATACAGTTCACATCATGATGAAGGTACATTCCCATCAAGTCTTTTATGGCATGCTAGATTTGGACACTTAAACTATGAAAGCCTTCGTTTGTTGAAGAAAAATGGTGTTACTGGACTGCCTACAATTCCTAGAAAACCTAAGGAATGTGATGCTTGTATTCTAGAAAAGCATAGCAAACAGCCATTTCATGATTCACACTCAAGAGCACATAGGAAACTTGAACTTGTTCATTCAGATTTATGTGGCCCTATGCCTATTGCTTCTGCAAATGGAAACAAATACATGATGACATTTATTGATGACTATACCAGAATGTGTTGGATTTACTTACTGAAGAATAAGTCTGATGCTTTTCAAACTTTCAAGAATTTTCATGCATGGATTGAAAATGATGCACAAACACATATTGGCTCTCTACGTACTGATAATGGAAAAGAATACACTTCAAACAAATTTGAAAATTATTTTCGTCAACATGGAATCAAACATCAAACAATTGTGCCATATAATCCACAACAGAATGGTGTAGCTGAAAGAATGAACAGAACTATTTTAAATATGGTCCGCTCCATGTTATTTTTCAAGAATGTAAAATTGATGTTTTGGGCTGATGCAGTTCTATGTGCTGTTTACATAAAGAATAGGTGTCCTTCAAGTTCAATTAGAAACAAAACTCCTTTTGAAATGTGGCATGGCTACATTCCTTCGGTAAAGCATTTCAGGGTCTTTGGGTCCACCTGTTATGCCTTGATACCCAAGGGTCAAAGGAACAAACTTGGTGCTAGAAGCAGAAAATGTATCTTCTTGGGGTACTCCAATACTTCCAAAGGATATCGTCTCTATGATGAAGCAAATAAGAAGTTTGTGATAGCAAGAGATGTCATATTTCTTGAATCTTCCAAGAGTGACAAGGTTGTTGAGCGGCAACTTGATCGCCTGGATAGATTCACACATGCAAATTCTTTCCAAGAATTTGATAATCAGATTCCACATCTTGAAGGGGGGATTCCGATATTGAATCAAACTGTAGAATCATGTCCTGAAGCACTCTCTCCCCCACATGAAGAAACAACCACGGATGACACATTGGATGATGTGATTGATAGAATTGGGAGATTTAATCTTTAATCAATCCCAACTCAGTCAAATGACTAGCCTGGGCCCTCTCAAAGAGGTCCTCCCAAATGGCTAACAAAGACACTGGAGAATGTTCATCCTGATGAGGTTGGAAAAACAGGAACAAGAAGTTCCACTCAACAAATCGAAGGTGATGTAGATAATTCTGATTCTCCTGTTGATATGGATATTGCTTATAACTATGAATTGAGTTTGTCTACAGATAATGAACCAACTTCCTTCAAAGAAGCCGCTTCTCATAATGAATGGAAAGAAGCGATGCAAAGGAGTATGATGACTTGATAAAGAATGGCACTTGGAAGTTGTTTGATCCGCCTTTGGGAACGAAACCAATTGGTTGTAAGTGGGTCTACAAGAACAAGTACAAAGCAGATGGCTCACTTGACAATCACAAGGCCAGGCTTGTGGAAAAAGGTTTTGCACAAAAAGAAGGAATCAATTATGAAGAAACTTTTTCTCCCACAGCAAAATGGACCACCATCCGGACTCTCTTTGCCCTAGCAACTCAAAATGGATGGAAATTCCATCAGATGGATGTAAAAACAACTTTTTTGAATGGAGATCTAAAGGAGAAAGTTTATATGTCCCAGCTAGAAGGATTTGTTGTAAAGGGTCAAGAACACAAGCTTTGCAAGCTTATAAAATCCTTGTATGGCCTCAAGCAAGCACCATGAGCCTGGTATGAGAAATTAACCAAGCATCTTCTGAAACTTGACTTCAAACATTTTGATCTTGATGATGCAACTTTGTTTATTAAGAAAGTTGGAAAAATAGTTGTATATCTTGTGGTATATGTAGATGATCTTTTGATAACAGGGAACAATGAGAGCTATATTGCATCCATGAAGAAAGAATTGAAGAAAGGCTTTGAAATGACTGATTTGGGTCATGTTCATTACTATCTGGGTATTGAAGTAATTCAACATCCTAAATTTATATTTCTTTCTCAAAAGAAGTACATTGGAGATCTCTTGAACAAGTTTGGCATGGATGAATGTAATCCCTTAACCACTCCAATGGAACAAAACTTGAAGCTCACATCTATTGAAGGGAAGGAATTTTAGGATGCAACTAAGTATAGACAGCTTATAGGAAGCCTTATCTACCTGACCACCACCAGACCTGACATTTCATTTTTTGTTGGAATCCTCTCAAGGTTCATGCAAAAACCTTGTGAAGGACATTGGTCTGCTACAAAAAGAGTGTTAAGGTACTTGAAGGGGACTCAATACTTTGGACTCAAATACACACAGGTAAGCGACTTCAGCTTGATCGGATACTCTGATTCAGACTTTGATGGCGACAAAGAAACAGGGGTGTCTACTACAGCTTACACCATGAGTCTTGGATGAGGAGCTGTCTCATGGAGATCACGCAAATAGTCAGTTCCAAAAGATTCCACGACTAAGGCAGAATATGTGGCAGTAGCCGAAGCAACAAAGGAAATTGTGTGGCTCCGGAAAATCCTGGAAGATTTGCAGATGAAACAAATGTATTCCACACCACTCATGATCGACAACACTTCTGCAATAAATGGCCAAGAACCCAAAGTTCCATGATCGAAAAAAGCACATCAATACAAAATACCATCTAATTCGACATCATGTTCAGGCCAAAACCATCCATCTACATCATTGTTCCACAAATGAGAAAACTGCTGATATCTTCACCAAAGCACTTGGAAGAGAAAAGTTTGAAAAGTTCAGATCGATGCTTGGGCTCACCAACATCCCTTCGGATTAAAGGGGGGAATTTTGACACCTAATCCTATGGGTTGGGTGTGGATATGTAATATTGTATAATAAATAATATTAGGAAATAAGGAAGGCCAAGAGTCATTGGGAGATGAATCCCAATAGCCTCACCTCCATGTATAAATACATGTACATTCTTCAGCTAATACACATTCTGATTTGAGGAGTTACCTCCTGGTTTGACAGAAGCAAAAGGAGAAGAATTGATAATACAGTCACAAACCTTACAAATGAATCTATTGATGTTTTGTGGAAGGATCCTTTAGCTGATCCTACTGAACATTTAACCAAACTATCATAGTTTGCAGGTGCATATGCTACTGCCATTTTTGATAAAGCTACTGAGGTTAAAATTTTATTGAAGCATAAATAAGATAGAATACAATAATTAGAGAGATAGTTAAATCAAGAAAAGTCCAATTCCAGCGAGAAAATCAAATTGAAGATTTCCCAATTTCAAAAGGATTTTGAAAGTCTTAATTTGCAACATCAAGTACAACTCACTGAGAAGCAAACACAATTGGAAGAAGCAATGACCAGATTACAAAGCCAGACATAGTTAGAGCAATTCATAAAGGAAGCATTGGGTGTAAATGCTAAGTTAAAGCAACAACAAGAAGTATTTTTCCAACAAGCTTCTATTACTGGCTCTTATTGTGACTCAAGTGAAATATTAATGCAAAAAGTAGCTATCCAGAAACTTGAATGTGAGAAGATTGAGAAGAAAATCAATGAACACATTCAATGGCAAGCATCAGACTCAGGAAAGGAAGCTAATCTACCCCAGGTAGATAAGTTCCACAAGGAAATATTATTCAAATATTGGGAAGCACAGATAAAGCAAGCAGAGAAAGCAGCAGCGAAAGCATTCAAGTTGGAAAAGGAAATTACTGAATCTGTGTGTGAACAGCTTGTGAAAGTAGAAATTATCAAAAATTGCACATCTAAAGTGCTCACAGAAGTCAAACAGTTGGAAACACGGTGGAAACAAAAGGAAGAAATGTAGGATGAAACAATTAAAAAATTAAATAAGTTTGATCAAGAAAATTATAGGAATTTTCTGATCAAACCTTGTCATCAATACCAGACCTTGCAGTCTTTAACAGATTCAACAAGAAGATTGCAACCAACACTCTCAAATGTGATATTTAAAGGATAGGTCAGATCATAGATTTCGCAGCCAGCTCAGCTCAAGCCCATGCTAGATATTTTTCAACTTTGGGGGGAAATCCAAAAGAAAGATTGGAACTCATAAGTCATATTGTTACTTTATTTTCCTAGAATGTAGTTAAATTTAGTCTTACGAGGGTGGTTGTTTGAAAACTCTATTTTTTTGTAATAATCTATTTTAAAACATAGTTAGTTTAGTATTTAAACCCCTCTCATGCATTTAGAGAAGGGTCCAGAAATTTGTCAAAAACATTTGCAAAGAATGCACTATTGTAAGTTTGTGAATGCTTTGATGAATTAATGGAACATAGTCTGTTATCTTTTGACAACTGAAGTTGTTTAACTGATGTTTCAATATTGTACTCTTTAAATTGCTTGAAATTGAAGAGGAGCATATCAATTACTGTCAGTTTACATGAGTAGAAATTCGTACATATGGTACTTCTATTCACTTGTATTAAGTCTTGCTTTCTAGATTGACAGTCATCTTTTTATTGCATTATATATTTGAAACGTTATTATAGATGAATGTTACATGCACTTATGTTCTAATATTTGTTTGTGATTTCTTATCCAATATATAATCACACATATGAAAGCGATATATTTTTCATAATTCTTATAATCAAACTATTTTGTTAGAAGGATCATCTTATATAATTTTCATCTCTTTCAACTGTTAAATAATCTACATTACTAATAGTTGAAGGATATCTCTTTAGATCGCATAAAGGAAGAAACAGCCTGGGTATATAGTAGAATATGTAGTTTAGATAGATGCATGTGATATATTAGAATAATCTTCCATTGCATGTTGTATAATCAAAACACACCCCAAAATCATCCTTATGGGGAAATTGGTCCCACTATCCCCAGTCGGAGCCACCACACCAAACGGAAAAGGAGTTGCTTTAAGGTCTAGACCAGGTGGTTTTCCCCCATGTTTTGGCAGCAGAATTCTGAGGCCTTAACAGGAGGATACATTAAAAGTTTGGTTATTTTTTTGCTAAGGTTACACAAATATATTGCTACTCATTAAAGGATATATGTGTTAAAGTGCGGTATGAGTAGCAATTATTAAAAAATGTGATGGAGTTCGGTGAAATGAGTTGGCAACAAGTTTAATCAAAAAAAAAAATTCGTGTCATTCCCTCTCACCGAGTTTTAGGTCATGCAAAGCTCTGCCTCTATTCACTCTTGTGACAGCTACAGAAAAAATTCTTATCCCCCAGTTAAAAACAATCTGCTAACAAGTGCCAGCAAGTAGGGCTTCGTGGAGGGTAGTTGTTCCTCATTTTATAGCTGTGCATTGGTGGTTAGGTTAACTGTGAGAAATATGGGAAAAGGAGGTAATGTGAACTATTTAGAGCCGGCTAATTCCCATTTTGTTTACCATCGTGCTAAGTCTGAGTTCAAAGCATCAAGTTGGTACCCATTTTTAAGGAAAAGTTCAGGTGAAAATGTAATAGTGGCTCAAGCATTTGTTGAGACATTTTATGGAGAAAATATCGTGATTAGGTCTTAGATCTTCGAGATCACTGAAACCATCATTGCAAGGGCAACTCAAACTTCAGCTACAGGTGAATCCTGGCACAAGAATAACAAAAATCTCCTTAAATCTAATTCAAATGTATATTTAAAGCCTGAGCATGAACATATTGGTTGGACTCCTGCCATTCATATTTCATACTTACCTGAGTGGCAACATGTTATTACTACTGTACAACATTACATAACCTATGAGGGTAGGTTTTCAAGTGTCCATAAATACTAGATGAGGTTTCTAGCCCATACATCTGGCTCCAAACCTATAAATCTACCCTTTTTCCTTCACAGATCAATGTTATCAATGTCTTTAAATATACATAAAACCCAAGGCTATTCTCTTTATAATCTCTATCACAGAGGTTTGATTAAAATACTGTTAGTTTATCACCTGAGAAAGAAAAAAACTACATGGGAGAAATTTTTAGAAAATGAGGGATTTAGTAGTATTCATTCAAGGAGAAAAGTAGGAAGGCCTAGAAAGATAAAAAATTAGGAACAACAGTCAAAACCTACCCCTACATCAACTCCTACACAAGTTGGCCCACCTTCAATATCTTCTAGTAGGCAGACTAGGAATTTAGCCAGAAAGGCTAGAGTTCAAACCACTACTTCTACACCAACCATCACTCGTACACCAACAATAAAACTAACCAAGGAGGTCTACATTAGCATTTCATCAAAGGAGCCATAGACCTTGAGGTATTTCATGCAGGAGTATAGAAATAAACTCAAACAAAAATATACCCTGCTTGATAAAAACACTGTGTCTAAGAGAAAAGAGAAGGCAACTTCCTCTTCAAAGGGTAAACACATGAGAAGACTCATTATGACAGAGGGACCTTTAGTGGAAGTCAGCCTTGAAACCTTGACATCAAGCCCTGTTCTAGAGGCTAGATAAGAGACTCAACAAAAAATTCCATTTCAGCACCAAAGGAGGCTACACTTGCACAAGTCTTTTCCTCACTCAAAAAGGGGGAAAGAAAAGTTTCTGAGACTATCACAGTGGAAGAACCTACCATACCTCATATTTTCTCATCTTTTGGTTCTTCAACTAAGAAGAAGAAGAAAACTATAACTCATTCATATTCATCTTTTGAGGAGGATAGCAGTGAAATAGAGTTCACCGAGTGAGAGTTTGAAGAAGGGCACTCAAGCAGAGTCATACATGGTATAAAGAGGCCTTTATATATTCCAAACCCATACATTCAAAGGCCACACACCAAGCCAAATAACAAGCTTATATTAACAAGTAAACTCATATCCAACCCTTCTCTTAGGGATGAAATCATAAATATTGATGAAAGCCTAGAGAATGAACCCAGGAAGAAAAAGATTCAGCAGAAAAAGCAAGCACATAAGACGAGGTCAAACAAAAGGGTAACTAAAGCTGAAGCTATCAGGATCTTTTCTTCTATATTAGATCTCCAATGAATCAATATAAAAAACCTTGAAAATCTAAAGAAACATTTCGTTTTTTGACTTATACACAATATTTTCGAATATAGCTACCCTTTTCAGAAAAAGTAGCTATTATTTTCGGATTTTGTATATGGAGGATAAAAGTAGTTTTTTGGTTCTGTTATCAAAATAAGGACACTAAAAGATGATGAAGTGAATTTAGCCTCAGTGGTGAGGATCTTTTTCCAAGTGTCATATAATCAAGGTATCTTCCAGTTCGTTACTCCTTTCAGTTAGTTGCTCCTATACTTTTGCAAATAAGGGTACAGGTGTTCTTTTCAGTTGGTAGTTTGCACTTTTTGTGGAGGTAGTTTTTTCCATACAATGAGGAGCACTCAACCACCTCGAGCTCCATGATGCCATGTTCGGTCTTAATTTCTATTTCAGTTTTCTTTTTATGTTTTGGATAAGCTCTACTAATGTAGAGTATTGTAATAAAGTCTCAAAAAACAGAATTACACTTTTTATGGAGGATTTTTAAATAAATCCTTTTTTGTATATATACTATGTAATGCAAGGAGAAAAGGGTTCGTTGGTTGTACCTTTCATTTCATACTATGTTATATTTATTTTTGAATACATAATATATCCATAAGCACTCTTGAGGACTCACAATTTGTATGGTGTGTATATTGTTCATCTTATTATGTGTTTCCATTGTTCATTATTTCATTCTAGATTATGATTTACACAGTTTTGCCTCATGTTACTATCAGTATTGTAAACCTTCATGCAATATTAGTTTGTTTTTTTAAGTCTTATTATCAAGCATTCCAAACTTAGTATTAACTGAAGATAGTTCATGGTCATTCTTTGAGGTTGAATTGAATCCTGTTTCATATTCTTGTAAGTATTTTAAACGAACATACATGGGCAATATGTTTTTGTCAGTCTTGATGTTTCAGGCATTCCTGATTCGTTTTGTCATGTTAGTTGGAAGCTTTCTATGTAATGGGATCCTTCAAATGTAGAGTGAGACTTTTATAATTCTTTTTAAAGCTTTCTTTCACTGTACATTTCAGGTCTAGAATTTGTGTCATCATTTCCTCTTAACACTAGACCTTTGTTTACATAGCTATTGTTATCTTCCTTTTTCAAAAATTAAGCTACAAACCTAATATTGCTACCACAATATACATAATTTCCCTTATATGTGTGAGAGATTCTTAGTTGTTCAAAATTTCTTTCAGTGTGTGTGATACCCAACCACTTTCCAAAAAAACCAATCAAGTCATAAGAAAAGCCCTTGAGGTTAAAATCTGTTAGGTCAGGCACTTGTCATAATCCAAGTGTTGATTCTAACGCTAACAGTATATACTTTTTAACTTTTCATTCATGCCAGCCTCTTTATTTTGCTTTTGGTAGAATCTTGTATGGCCTATCTCATTTGAGACTTGGTTATATTTAACAAATTGTAGTATTTTGGGCACTCAGTAATATCTGGATTGGATGGAATGTTGTGATATTCACAACTAGATATAGGTATAATGTTAGACAAATGCTCATAATATGTATTGTTTTTATATATTATTAATACAAAAAGAGTGTTTTTTCTTCTCTGGAAAACAATTGAAAGAAGATTTTTCCAAGGATTTTATTTAAAAATATGATTTATGAAAGAAAACATGTCCCTCACTACATAATTGATAGATTAAATCACAGTAATATCAGGAGGAAAGCTAAGTAGGAGGAAAGCTAAGTTCGAGTGAATACAATAAAAGCTCTTGAGAATGCTAATGAAGACATTCAATAAGTGTGTATACTAAAGTACACGGTAATATTAGGAGGAAAACTAAGTTCAAGTGAAACAATCAAAGCTCTTTAAAATGTTAATGAAGATGTTTAATATAAATCTTTTTACCACAATATAAATTGGAAGATCATGTTAACAAGACTCAAATTCAAAAAATAATTGTTCGAATAAAATAATGATTTATATTTACAAGTTAATGAGTAACAATTTTACAAGATATTACAATGCCCTTGAGAATTTTAATGAAGGTATTAAATATAAATATGTATGCAATAATGTAAATTGGAAGATAATGTTGACAAATATAATTCTAAGAACAATTGGAAATTAAAAAATAATTTATACCTATAAGTCACTAAGTCATAATTTTACAATATATCAGAATTCAAGTCAATAAGTACCAAATTTACAAGATATCATAATTCATTGTGATCAAGAGTTGTTACTATGAGTGAAAATGAGTAGTTGAAAAGGACTAGTGGAGTAATTTTGACAAGATTTTGGTTGGCAATAATAAGGATAAATTTGTGATGGGATTTTGCTTGACAACAATAAGGAAATTGAGTGCCTACAAATAAAAAGCTGACCTTGTTGACGAATTTTTCTGTTTTTGTCAAACTTTCTTGGTAGTAGTGGTTATTGGAAAAGAAAATGAAAAATTCATTTGAAATACTGATGTTGTAAAATTAATTGTTTTTCATATGGAATTAATTGTTAGTGCCACTACGAAAATAAAATTTTTTCATGTTGGAGGCACGTGTGGGAAGCAAGTGTAGAAGCATTAGAAAAATCTCTTTATTGGGTTTGTATTTCAGTGCATTGCTAAAATTTAGAAGTTAATAAAGGATAATTAGGGAAAAGGAAAAATGTTGAAATTAATGGCTAAAAGAAAAAACGAATCGTTAAGATGTCAAGTTTTTAAAAAGAATGTCGATTAACGAAAGATATTGTACTAAAGATCCGCAACTAAAAAGAATATTTCACCAAGGCTGGTTTTGATTCATTTCTCCCATGCACCCCTCACCCTGGATTCCATGTCCTGCCCCTGTCTCTACAAGTCTCTCCCCTCCCTCATGTAACCCTCAACCTAGGATGTGACTAAGCGCTAAGTTCATGTAAACTATTGGGGGGGGGGAGTCTCTTGCTCCTCCATCCCCCGAAGTCTCGAAACGATTCTTGCACCTCCTGTTCTGAACCCCTCAAAACCCTCTCTCAATGTTGTCAAATATGGATAGAGTAATGACAAAGCCACTGATGAAGTTATGATGCAATCCCCTGACAACCTTGAACCAAAAAAAAGGACGACGATCACCTGCAAAAATAAGCAAATAAGATTCCCAGTCTGCACACTCCCCTGGCCAGACTGACTAATAAAATCCACTTCATGTAGGACCATGCGTTGATCTGCGAATTCATTATGGTCTAGCCTATCGAAAAAACACTCCTCCAATGGATTTCACTCAAATGGAAGCCAAAAGATAACTATGATGTCAAGCTCAGCTCCAAGGGTTTCTTCATCGTATTCTTCACACAATAGGATGACCTCAAGTCGGTTCTGTAAGGTGACCCTTATTTTCTCAATTTCGTTGGGCTTTACATGCGACATTGGACTCCTTGCTTCATCCTAGAAAAGGATGAATTATCATGGGCATCACTCTGGGTCCGCCTGTATTCCCTGCCCTATGAATAATGGGACCCTGATACCCTCTGCGAAATCGAAAAAAACGTCGGAAAAATTGTTTGCCTCTCCGAACAAAACCTTAGGGATTTTATGTTGCGTACACTCGAATGTGTGTATACATGGACATATCAAGCTCCCTGCTATAAGTCATCGCACTAGAATTGTTTTCAAATGTTAGACTATGAACATGTGTCATTCTGGTACAGAAAAATGCCATATGCATGGCCACCTCTTCAGATATTTTCCCCTCAATGACCCCAAACCTGAGGCCAAAACCTCTAGTCTGATAGACATAGAGGGCTTCACCGAGGTCCAAAACAAGTGCTAACAAATGAACAAGAAAGGCTAAGAAACTCAAGCCAGCTAGCCCACTTCTAGAAACAACTTTAAAGTTCTTGAGAACCTTTTAGAAGACAACACTGACAACACAACTGCGCATGCAACAGAGGAACCAAACAAAAAGGGAGCCCTGCTGAAGGCCTAGGAAAAAGGAAAAATATCGGAGCCCATGGACAACACAGATCCAAAATAATTGCATCCTTAGGAAGATGGCCCTATGATAGAAGATGAGGAATTCACAGATCTAGGAAGCCTTAACCTAATTATTATCAAGTACGCCTACATGAGGAATGCAACCAACTCAATAACTGACAAGCAGATCCACCTCCTCGCTGCGACCCTCCAAAAAGAAAAGGAAAAATTGCAACTCGGGGTGCAAACTATTACCAATAAGTACAAAAAGAAGAGTGGCAGAGATTTCAAGAATCGAAGACAAAATCCACGCTAGAAATACTGGACACCCTAGGGCGCAAACTGGTGGAATCTCGTCAATACAAGAAAATCTCATAAATCTACTCCACTCAACCAAAATTCTCATCATGAAGATCATCTCTTGGAATTTAAGGGGCCTAAGAAACCCCTCAAATCACTATATTCTTCATAGGAATATCCAACGGGACCTTCCTACCATCCTTCTCATTCAAGAAATGAAGTGCACCAACATAAAGTCTTCCACCATAATCTCCAAGATCTTGAAGCAAGCGAAGAGCATAATAGTGGATGTAAAGGGTGATTCTGGTGGACTTGACATTGCCTGGAATCCTGCCATTACAGGTATGGAAACCCTCTCATTGCACTTTTTTTTTCTTAACTTATCTTACCACCTCTTATGTACCAACCTCTTAGGTAGATTTTCTAATGTATATGGACCTCAAGCCCCTTCTAAAAAACATGAGAAGTTAGGAAAACTATCCTCCCTGAAAATCTAGCTCGTCCCCACTAACTGGATCTTAGGAGGAGACTTCAACATTATCACCTCTCTCTAGGAGAAGAAAGGTTGGTGTAGACAATTGGATCAAGAGTTTGAACTCTTCTTAGCCTTCATTGAGGACTCTAACCTTGTTGATGCCAAAACCACCAATTGTTTATACACCTAGAACGACAAGCGAGGTGGGCCTTCCCAAATCTCCACTCACCTTGACAGATTCATGGTCTCTAAGGGTCTCATGGTCTCAGGACATGACCTATCTGTCGTCATTCTCCCCTCTTCAAGCTCATACCATTGGCCAATTTCCCTCTCTTGGAGATACCATAACAAACCCATGATGAAACCCTTCAGATTCAAACGATTTTAGCTCACTGGCCCAAACCTCATCCCTATAATTGAAGGCTAGTGCAAAGGAATGAGCCACTTGCAAGGCTCCAAAATGTTTTCCTTTCAACAAAAACTCAAGAAAATTAAGCTTTGAATCTAGAATTGGAACAAAGAGTAATTTGGGCACATATTTCAGGAGAAATAAGCCATCGAGAAAGCCATGGCACAACTACAACATGACATAATTCTAAATGGTAGATAGAAATCCACTAATTCTCAAGATACTCACCTCTCCCAACAAGTGGAGGAATGATAGAAGCAGGAAGAGATTTACTGGAAACAAAAATCCAGAATCCCCTGGCTCAAATAAGGAGAACGCAACACCTCCTTCCACAAATCTATTATCCAACACAGAGCTAGCAACATGATTTCCCTTCTAAAAAAATAATTGGGATCCATGGTGGAAACTCAGGAGGAGATTGAGAAGGAGTTGGTCAACCACTTTTCCATTGTGCTCTAGGAGCCTCTCATCCAGCGAAGGGAATCCATCACTCAAATCACAACAAACATCCCTAAACTCATCACATAGGATCACAATGCTTCCCTCATGAGACCTATCTCAGGATCTAAAGTCCATGATGCCCTTTTCCAAATGGAGGGTAACAAGGCCATAATATTAGTTGGATTTACTGTATCCTTTTTCAAAATATGTTGACACTTTCTTGGTATTGATATTCATGATTTGGTGGAATATTCCATAACCACCAAATCCATCCTCGAAGCCCTCAATGCCACATTCCTCACCCTCATCCCAAAGGAAGACAACGTTGCCTCGCCTGGTAAGTACACATTTGTAGCCTTATGAAATTTAATCTGTAAAATTACTTCCAAGATCATTTCCAATAGGCTCAAACCTCTTCTTTCCCTTCTCATCTCCCCCGAAGAAATCCAACTATGTTTAAGGAAGAGAAATCCTTGACAACATCATTTTATCCCATGATATCATTCATTCTCTTAAATCCCTAAAAAAAATGGGCATTTAATTAAAGCTTGACATGTCCAAATATTTTGACAAATTAAACTAGAATTACATTTAAATCAACCTCCCATCACCCCTCCCATCACGTCAAGGAAAATCCAACACATCCTTGGTTTCTCCATTGCCTCCCTCCCTACCAAATATCTTGGAGCTCCCCTCACTTCACTTGTTGTTAATTACTCCTCTTGGCGGGACCTCCTAGAAAAGATAACCTCCAAGCTTAATTTCTAGACTCATAGAGCTCTCAACTTTTCCATCCTGCCCATCCTCCTCAAATCAGTTATCCAAGCCATGCCTCTCTAACTCTTTTCCATTCTAGTTGCTCCCAAACAGGTCCTTAAAGTAATTAGAAAAATTCAATGCTCCTTTTTACGGGGAGGGGTTGACCTCAAGAAAAAATGGTTGCTCATTAAATGGGACACCATATTCCTTCCAAAATATTTTGGCGGGATAGGAATCCAAAATCTAGAAAAATTCAACAAAATCATGGGTGCTAAAATTTGGTGGAAAAAATAAACAAGAACCTTGGGCCAAGCTTCGGCGCTATAAATATGCAGGAAACTTCCCTCAACAATATTTGATCTATTTATCTCACTCATCATCAGGCTCTCTGATCTGGAAGTTAGCAAATTAAAACAGGAATATGATTCAAGCACATCGCTTCTGGGAAGTTAGGGATGGAAAATTGATTGACTTTTGGAATGATTCATGGAAACAACAACTTCCCACCCCACTCATCCTTGCCTTTTCCCTTATCACCAAATGGTTCTCCATCTTCCGATTCTCGACCAACCCCAATACCCCAATTGAGTGCACCTGGGCCCATGAAATTTTATATAAGCTGGAAGAAAATGATCTCAACATCTCACTCCTGCAACAAGAATTGGAAAAATATCTATTGAGCCAAAATAAGGCAATGATGTTCTTCGTTGGGGATATAAAAATCCAAGAAAACTTTCTACCAATTAAGCCTACAACCTCCTCATTCAACATGATATTCCAGAGCCATACCACTTTTGGAACAAGATTTTGATCCCCAATACCTTACCTAAACTAAAAAACTTTCCTCTAGCTCTTAGCCAAGCGCGAATTCCTCAAATGGGATAATCTAATTAAAAAAAGTCTCCATGGACCATCTTGGTGTGTTTTATGTGGATACCATCAAGAAAATTTGGACCACCTTTTCATCATCTATCCCTTTTCTAAATCCCTATGGCGCAAATTAGAGCACAGTTTCCTAACATCCATCGAGCCAAACGATGGCATTGCTAACTCTCTAAGAAATTGGCCAACCTCCTCTTTCATCAACACCATCCTATATTACATATGGATCGTGACTCCTCTCTTCCTGATATAGGAAATATGGAAAGAGCGCAACCAGAGTGTTAGTGTCTTAATGTTCAATGATCAAATATATTCTTTCAGGTTTACTTGGTAGTGGTCCTAGGTCAAAATTTCATGTTTTCAAATCAATTTTAAAACAAAATTTTGTTCACTGAATTTTGCCTAGGTTGAATGTTACTCCCTTCACTCCATTCATGGTCATCATCATTTCAAAGACATTTCATCATTATCACCTAGGGTCTTAGATAAGTCGCCACACCTCCATCTAGGTTATGGTCTAGGTCTCTTTTATTTCGCCACCACAATGTCCAATCATGTCATGAAAGAAGGAAAACAAGAGTAATTTTCACCATAAAAATCACCTTCATTGGGAGTTAGAAATATAGGTAATAAAAAAAAGGCAACTTGTCCTTTTTCAAGAAGTATGCTACATGGTCAAAAGAGCTCCTCTCTCATGCTCACAACTCTCCACACCCACCCAAAGATTGGCAGTTTGCTACGATTTTTTCCTTTCAAGCTCAAGGAAATCATCATAAGGTTCAATTCATCATTGATCAAGTTTTAGAGGCTTCCAATTCAGTAAGTGATCATCCCTCACCTTTCATTCAGCTCAATTTCTTCAGCAAAGGGTGGATTCCCTCTTCTAGGGTTTTCAACTACATTTTTGGTTTCATTGATGTTTGGCTTGCTTCAGTTGGAAAAACCTAGTTTCATCACCTAATAACCTTAAAAAATCACTCATATACCTTACCTAATCACTACATATCACTCATACCTCTCATAACTATCATTTTCACTCAAACCCTAGTTCTCACTATGCTTTTGCAGAGATACTAGGTCAACTATGTGTTTAGGCCCTTTTGCCCTCTTTCCCTTATCAATTTCCCATAATTTCACCTATAATGTTGTCCTAATAGACTACCCTATCTCCCCTATTTTTTTCATATTTTTCCCTAACTCCTATCCCCTCCATTTCCCTCCCTAAACTTGCTACCCCATTTTCCCCTATTTTCCTAGTTTTCACCCTTCCTTGCCTTCATATCAAGCTAGGTTTTATTTTTGCTGAAAAAAATCATGGAAGGTGAGAAGATAACGTATAATAAGGGATTTCATCATTCCAAATTTGAGCCAACTCAGACCCATGGCATCATTTTCAGAGTTTTGTGATAAAGTTAGGGTTTACATTACACACATGGACAATCCTACTTCAAATTTACTTTCTGAAGTAATGAAGATGAATTTGACAAAAGTGAAATGAATGTTTTTAAATAATATACCAAAGAATAAAAACCTCCTTCAATTTATGCACATGTGTTATTATTTGAGAGAAATGCCCAAAATACAGTTTCTCTAGGCAATTTTCTGCACTTTTGGACAGATTGTCTTAAAGACAGTTTTTCAAGGGTTTGGAGAAGAGATTTGCAGTGATTGATGAGTCAATTGTGTATCAGAAATCCTAATATTTCTAAACATACCACTTTCATCCCAAAAATACTCTGGGAAGGCCTCCAAAATATCTCTCAAAGAGGTGTGATGCTTCTGCTGAGAGAGCGTTATCCTTCTACAAAAATTTAGCAACCAACTTCAAACTTGGATTCAAAACAAATGATAAAGTGTTTTTGAAAAACAGAGGAGGTATGGGTTAATAACATACCAAATAACAAAAACCTCTCTCATTTTTTCAAAACCCGTTATGGTTAGAGAGATGTTGATCCATATTTTATCCCTATTTCTACATAAATGTTTTTGGAAAATCTGGAAAATTGGCCTTTGTAGAAGTGTCACGCATCAGCGTGAAGATTTTCCTCAGAGCCTCCAAATGAGGAAATTTTTACATGGATGGATAGATATTGCCTTATAATTTACCAATATGGTCTTAGGTTGGAATTAAACTCTTTATTTTTGGAGAAAAACTCAAAAAATAGCCTATTTTTCATGCTTCTGCCACTGATTTTTCCTGCGCACGGCGCTTCTAGAGTAAGGTTGGGAGAATGGATTTTTGAAGGCCTTCGAGGAGGTATTTTCTCAGTTTCAAGGTTGGGATGGAAAGAGGACACATAGGGATACCTAGCTCAATCTTTATATTTGCATATAGATGCCTTAATACCAGCCAAAATCACCCTCAAAGTGGTGTGATGCTTCTATTGGGAGGCGCGACATTTCTAATAACTGGCGTGACACTTCTATCTTGGATTCCTTTTGGATAGTTTTCAAGCCAGAATGGTCCAAATTTCGAGGTTGAAGTTGTCCTATGAGGTTTCTTTTGGATAAGAGAGTTTTTTTCCTCTCATTGTTGAGGAGTCATGTAATTAATTAAGGATACATACACTCCTAGTTATTAGCTAAATTTGGGGGGGTTGTTTCTAACTTCCCTAGATTCTAGGTAATGACCCATAGGGTGCATTTATGATGTATTTTTTATCAACTTTCAACCCAATGAGGTGGAATCTCTTCTATTTTCTATATTTTTTCCAACTCAAGTCATTTTATAGGTTGGATAGTTTTTATTTGCAGTGTGGAGCTATTGTACAATTTTTTTTCAATGAAATCAAAGACATGTTGCAATTATAATCTTTAGACTCTAGTGGTATACTTATGAGAATTTTTTTTTTCTATGTTACCTCATCAAGTTGAATGTTATGTTTTCTTTCCATCACATGTATGCTTCTATATGTTGATCTTATGAGTCTATGATTAAAAATCTTGCTTTTCATGCTCTATTTTATAAGATTTTCATGAATGTGTTTCTACTCTTTTGATGAATGAATTCATTTAACATGCTCATTGTGACTCTCTCTCTCTCTTTTCAAACCCTATACATAATGACAATTAAATTATGTTATTAATGATACCTACCTGGCCTCATCCTTGTCTCTACAATTGAACCTTGAAATCAGACATAAAACCTAAACCTAGTTCCTTAACTATCATTCCTATCTAACAAAAACTCAAAACAAACAAAACCCTAATTCAATGAGCTTTATAACTAGCCTAAGATCATTACATATCTAGTTCTCTAATTGGATGTAAAAGTGATATTGAGAGAGTCCACTCTGGTTTTGGAAGGGCTAGCTACAAGACCTAAAGATTGGTTTTTAGGTTACCTCCTTCAATTTCATTCTCAGCCTTGGGAAACGAGGGGAGTGATAAAAATTTTGGCGTCGTTTCCGGGGACCGAATGTAAAATATTTCCCAAGAAAGAACGACAAATATTAGCTATGATTTTTTATGGTGAACAGTGGTCAGGCACAAGAAGGTTGTGCATTGTGAAAATTTCTGAATTTACTAAACATAAACCCTTTTTTTAAATCTTGATTTACTTCTCCTACTTACATAATTTATTAATCTGAAAAATTCAGCATTAACATCAAGTAAATATAGTTAAAAACCTACACATATAGATCAAATATTGAATAACATGCTCATAGACGAAGTGACACACAAGGATTTTCTGGACAAATGTCCCGAGAAAAACCCAATGCGGGAAAACCGGTGATGCTAGTTTCTTGAGGGTTTTCATTATTATTTATATATTAAGTACAACAAATTTGGGCACCAAAATGGTTAACCCGACAGAAAAATATAAACAACAGCAATACCTCTATCCTGGAGACAGAAAAATCTAACTGATTCACACCCTCAAATGGCATTTACAGAACTCAGCCCTTTTCTGGCCTCTAGAAACCCCAACATTGTTCTGAAGCCCTCTGTATCAGCCTTCCTGGCATTTGTCATCCTCTACGCTGCTCAGGAAGGGCCTGCATCACCCTAGCTAGGGTTACAATTCCCTAACTGAGCCTGCGTCAGCCCTCCTGGCCTCCTGTTGCCTCTGTGTTACCCCTTTTGGGCTCTTAACTGCACTGTGTAGTTGCTACTTCTATGTTGCTCTGGTATGCTCCTTCTTTACCCTCGTTGTACTCTTGGCCTAGGACTAGACCGTCCGCATCGCCAATACTACCCCTCATTGCAGCTAAAACACTTATGAAATTCTTAGCAAACCACACCCTAGAATATCAACTTAGCTTCAGTGCTCTGCCAGTGTGTGTGTTTTCCAACTAACCCTAAGCCCTTCTCTTATAATTTTCTCGTTGGAAAACCAACAACCGTGATCTAATATCTAATCGATGACTAAGATTAGAAGTTTCTTGATCTGCGTCACTTAAGTCATTCTCATCACAAGTTTTAATTTAATTCTCTTTAGTCTTTTAATTTTCCTAAGTTAGACTTTGGGTCCTTAATTAAAAAGATTAATTATTTGAATAAAACTTAAACCAGATGGAATTCTTATAAACGCTTTATGGGTCTTGGATATCTCATGTACTCCAATACCTCCACAAAGTTTGGGAGCTAGAGAATATTCGATGCTATCCTAACACCCCAAAATCTCAACACTCCCTCTTAGCGAGGAATGTGCTCTAGCAATACACTTCACCCCAAAGTACTACTCTAATATATGGTGTTGGCTTCCTGCCCTTCATCACTGCATTGTTATTGCTCTATGTACTATTGCCCATGACTCTGCCACAGTCACTGCTACATCCATACTGCAACTCTCTCTAGAATTGTTGCATCTTGCTGCCCATAACACTGCCACTGCTAATTGCTGCACTGCCTAAAATGGGCCTCCTAAGGAAATTATAAAATAATAGTGGAAATAATAAAATAATATTTGATGACATCATCAAATTTTAGAGGGAAAAAAGAAAAAACTACTTTATCAACTCGTATTTTCAACTTATCTCCCAAAGTTTATACTCAAATTTCGAGTAGAAGTACTTGTTGGATGTAAAATTTAATTCCTCGTCCAATGAGTGCCTATGTTGCATACTTTAGATGGAACCTGCTACACTAAAAATGAGAAATACATGAAAAACGTGTAATCATGTTTTTTCATGTATTTCTCATTTTTCACGTATCAGGGTCCATCGAAAATATGCAACATGGGTACTCCTTGGATGAGGAATTAAAATTTTCATCCAACAAGTACTCCCACTTGAAATTTGAGTAAAAAATTTGGGAGATAAGTTGAAAATACGAGTTGAAAAAGTAGTTTTATTATTTTATTATTATTTAATCTTTTTACCCTTTTACTTAAAAAAATGGTGAATCATCCCCCATGGTTGACATCATCATCTTGAATCCTATTGGTTCTTATAAATTTTATTTTGGTTGTACATTTTTCTTAGGAGGCCCATTTTAGACCTCAAATTCCCCTAATGAACTCAATTGTTGAGAGTAAGAAACTGAAGGATCCTTTCCCAAATTATTGACAAGTCAGTCAGGCTGCACCTCATCACTAAAGCTCCATAGGTTGCTGCTCTATGCTATCCTCTTCAGGCTACTGCTGTGCTACAGATCTGCACTATGTAAGCAGACCTCCTCTTTACTGCTTCCCTCTATGTTGTTGCTACATCTCCACTGCGCTATCCTCCTAAAGCCTCTCTGCTGCTACAGCACTACACTGTGTAAGAAAGCCTCCTCTGCGCTTCCTTTGCATTGTTGCCTCTACGCTACTGTTGCATGTGCACTGCACTACTTCCTCTCAAGTGTGTCAAATTTTGCCTCTGCTTCATCTGTTATCTTTTCACCCGCTGCTCCAGTCATTCCTTGCTACTGTCTTAAGGCTCCTATAGCTTGGATGTGATCCATGAGTTGGGATACTCAAGGATCCTGCCACCACTCGGTATCTTCTCTACAGATCAATATCGCCCCACTTCCGTGGTTCATGAGCACTCATGGCTACGTCATCATCGAAGCCATCTTCTGCTACAGCAACCTTGGAACTAGAAACTTCCTTGTCCTTCTTCCTCTAAGTACATTTGCTGGTGAAGTGTCCAAGTTCACCACATTGGAAACATTTGATCTTTGAAATATCATGTTTCTTTTTCCCTTATTGCTTCTTTGATGGCAGGGCTGCATCTTCCTCTTCCTCCTTTCTCACTTTGCTCGAACTAATGTTGTACTACCTCTTGGTAATTCAGCAGATCTCCTCTTATCGCATGATAGCCCACATATTGTCCCAGTTAGGAAGGTCCACTCTACCCAAGAGACTTTGGAAAAAAATTTCCTAGTCTTCTATGACTGCGTTGAGAGTAATCCTCACCATGACATCATCATCCACCTTGCCCCCATGCCAGTCAGCTGATCTCGGATCAACTGTAGTCTGAATAGGAAAGGATCGATTTCCTCTCCCTTGGACATCATAAATAACCTCAGCTGGTTCTCTAGAAGCATCTTCCTCTAGATGGACTTCCCTTGATACACTGTGGTCAAAGCTTCCCACATCTCATGAGTCGTCATCTTCTCGGCTATGTGTGGTACCACATGATCTTTAACCCTGTCCATAATGAAGCACTTGGCATGTGTCACTGCTTCATTATGCTCTGTCAGTAGTTTCGCATCGGTTGGTGTAGCCAAGACTTTCCCTGCATGCTCCCACAAGTTATATGCCTCCAGGACTACCAGGATTCTGGCCTTCCAGATAGAAAATTTGGATAGGCCATCCAACCTATCCTAATAATGTAGTCCATGTGGTGCCATATTCTTAGAAGTTTGTTGGAACATATCCTCCTCTCTCTGCTAGAGACTTAGATCTAGGGTCCTTGGCGAGAAAGGCACCCTCTGCTCCCTCTAACCACTGATTTACTCCTTGGAAATTTGCCAAAAAAAATGAATCAACTCTCTTCGATCACCCTACGATCGATCTTTAGATTTCTTTGGTAATGAAATCTACTGAGAACGTGTTCTCCTCTCACTCTTTGTCTTCTTATCTTAGGCTTAATTCTACAGCGACAAAATCTTCACCCCACCAACAATTGCTAAAGCTCTACAGCTCATTGTTTGTTTCATGACACTCTGCAGAACAATAAAATTTTGGACTACATCACCCTGTTTGGCCTCTGTGTGAGCAGACTAGCTCAGCGCAGCCTCTGTGTAGCGACTGCACAGCACAGACTGCTCTTGCGTCTCTTTGGAATACACTGTGTTGTCTTTGTGTCACCCGATTTGGAGTGCGTCAGCCCCTGCATGGTTGTTGCTGCCTCTGCATCCTTCTATTTTTGTGTTGCCTTCTCTGGTTTATATGTTGTTGCTGCTGCTTTCTGCAACACAGATTTATTCAGCCATCTTGCTGGAGATCCAACTTAATATGCAATCACTCTGATACCATGTGAAAAATTCTAAATTTACTAAACAAAAACCCTACTATTAAATCTTGATTTACCTCTCCTACTTACATAAGTTATTAATCTGAAAAATTCATCATTAACATCAAAGTAAATATAGTTAACAGCCTACACATACAGATAAAAGACTAAATACCATGCTCATAGACAAGGTGACGCACAAGGATTTTCTGGACAAATGTCCCTGGAAAAACCCAATGTGGGAAAACCGACGCTGCTAGATTCTGGAGGGTTTTTATTATTATGAAAATTATAATTACAACAAATATAGGCACCAAAATGGTTAGGCCGATAGAGAAATATAAAACGTCAGCAATACCCCTATCCCAAAGACAAAAAAATGTGACTGATTCATGCCCTCAAACGGGATTTACAGAACTGAGCCCTTTTCAAGCCTATGGAAACCTCAGCGCTGCTCTAAAGGCCTTTGCGTCAACGTTCTTGGCCCGTGTCAGCCTTCAGGCTGCTTAGGAAGAGCCTACGTCACCTTAGTTAGGGTTACGCTGCCCCTACACTGCCCTAACTGGGCCTACGTTAGCCCTCCTGGCCTCCTACTGCCCCTACTGGGCTCTTGACTAGATTGCGTAGCTGCTGCCTCTGCGCTACTTTGGTATGATCCTTCTCTGTCATCGTTGTACTCTTGGCCTGGGACTAGACCATCCCACTCGCTAATACTACCCCTTGCTATATTTGAAACACTTTTGAAATTTTTAGCAAATCGCACCCTAGAATCTCATCTTAGCTTCAGTGCTCTGCCAGTGTATGTGTTATCCAACTGACCCCAAGCCCTTCTCTTATATGTTTCTCGTTGGAAAACCAACGACCATGATTTAATCTCTAATCGATGGCTAAGATTAGAAGCTAATTGATCCACACCACTTAAGACATTCTCATCACATGTTTTAATTTAATTCACTTTAATAGTTTAATTTCTCTAAGTTAGACTTAAGGTCATTAATTAAAAATATTAATTATTTGAATAAAAATTAAACCATATGGAATTATTTTAAACACTTTATGGGCCTTGGAGATCTCATGTACTCCAATCCCTCCACAAAGTTTGGGAGCTAGAGAACATCTGATGCTACCCCAACACCCCAAATCTCAACATCTTTCACCTGGCGACTCCAGTGTCAAAAAATCCAAAAGTTAAGAATTTTCATGGCGACTACACTGTTCAAAGATTAGTAGCGTGAAGAAGTTCATGGTGACTTCAATTTTTTCAAGATGGGTTCAACTATAAGAAGGAATTCCAGGTATGCTCCCATGGACCGGTCTCATATCCCTGGCTTTCCAAATCCTATGCCTCATGTTGATTGGTTAACTTATCTTCCCATGTTCAAAGATGAAAATAAAGATGATGATTCTCTTCATTTAATTAAGTTTCATATTCACATACATAGGCTAGGGGTTGTGTTATCACCCCATAATTTTGAAGGCTAAAGGCAGAACCACGAAGTGAAACATAAAATCGCTTTGGAGTCCAGGACCTTGATCCAAATTTATGCAGGAATGCAATAAAATACAGAAATAGCCATAAACATAGAGATGCAGCAGAAATAATGCTTCATTTCATTAATATCAAATAACATAAATATGCATATAGACATAATGGAAATCAAATAGCTAGGGCGTTGGTAGCTTAACTCTGAGAAGAGATGTGGCGGATACATGCCTTTGAACTGCATTACAATGAGACTCAAGGGCCTATTTATTATTGAGAAACAATGGAAAACTCTAAATTTCCAAAAACCTAACCCTAGGAGATGAAGCGCCAACTATGGGCCCCGTTTGGGTAAATTGGTGTTTCAACTTCCCTGGGTCATAACTTTGGCATATTATCTCCGTTTGACACACATAATACATCGTTAGAAATATTTATTCGAGAACTACAAATGCTGGCCGCGAATATCAATTCTAAAATTAAATCATATCCTTCAGAGGCGTGATGCCCAAAAAACGTCGTTTAGGGCCTCAAAACGGCTCTGGAAGTTCAGGACCCAAAAAACTACTAAAAATAGTAAGATGTGTTGAAACTGAAAAACTAAAAGGACTAATGGTGGAATTTCAAATGGAATATGTGGGCGGCCACCAATATCCACCTGGATCATTAGGGTCCAAAAACGGCTCCAGGAGTGCAGGACTCGAAAACCTACTAAAAATAGTAAGTTGTGCTGAAAGTGAAAAACTGCAAGAATTGATGGTGCGGGTCCAAATGGAATAGGTGGGTGGCCACCGATATCCACCTGGATCATTCCTCCCTCCTTAGGAAGCAACTTTCCCCATTGCATTGAGATCCTCCATGAGATGAGGCAATTTTTTTTGAACTACCGTCGAAGATGTCATGGACCTGCGGGCAGACATGCTGGATGCGTTTAGTAAATTTGGTTTCTTTATTAGCTTCAGACAGTACATGTGTGGATTATGCTTTTGTATTTATATGAGGTATGGCAACATCAGGCGGCGGTGCGTCAGGGGTCAGATCAATGGAGTGCTTGTCCTGACAGTGTAGAGGAACCTCTGTGAATGAGGAGAAAATGTCCTCATATTCCTCCATGACTTTGTCCATTTGCTGCAGCCGTTCAGGGGAGCCCCGTTTCGAGGTCGTGGCCATGATATTCTTCTTTCCTTGTGAGCGAGTTGTAAGGAAAATAAATTTCGTGGTTTGGGAAACAATCTTACTGCATTGTTTTGCAGTAGTCAAAGAGATGACAGGAGCCAGTACTACCTCTGGTATCCTATACAAGTTATTTCCCATATTAATAATAACATAATGAGGCCCAGACTCATACACAGCATGTTGCCTCCATAATTATGGTTGGACCAATAATACATCAGCTACATCAAGAGGAGCAACATCACACACTACCTCATCTGTGAATGGCATAATATTGTATGGAAGGCGACATTGCTGGCGAATGCATAGATCTCTCCCTGGGTGAAGCCACTCGATGGTATATGGCTGCGGGTGTGCTATGTTCGGTAGGTCAATCCACTTTGTGACCTCTGTTGAAATGAGGTTCTTTTGGCTTCCTCTATTGACAAGGAATTTCATTGGATAACCCTTCACCCACATCTACGAATGGAAGAGCCGCTCCCCCTCCTCTGGATCCTCCCTCTGGATCTTGGTGGTGGCAAAAATGGCACTGGGATCCACATCAATGATCTGCTTTCCTTTGTCATTTCCTTTGTCTGGTTCTGACTCAGGATCAGAACATGCATCTGATTCAGGTGCCTTTAGTTCGGCCACCAACGACTGTTTGGCCCGACACTTGTTTGTGTTGTGAGTGGGGCTATTATGAAATTCACACCACTTCCCTATGTCCTTCTTTGGCCTTACCCCTTGTTCTGCGGTTTAGGGGCGCCTTTCCCCGGCTTTGAATTCGCAGATCCAAAGTCTCGCTTCTTCTTCTTAGATTTCTGCTCGATCTTGGTGGCATAGCGATATGCCATGCCAAGCGATGTAATGTCGAGGAACTCCATTTCCTCCTAAATGTGTCTATACAGACAGATGTGGTACTTGAGCACCAAATGTATCTCTAAATATTTAATACCCAACTTTGTGCGCAGGGTATGGAACAAATTAGTCAGTTCGTGCACATCTTGATCCCTTTGTTGCCACAGTGTGGTCCATTGGATGTACTGTCCTCATAGCTCCCCACGGGGTAATATTGTTCCTTGATGCCATCTCGGAATGAATTCCAAGTGAGTGCAGCCGAGAAAAGAGAGGGTTTTGTCTTGTCCTTTTGCTCACACTAGGTTTCCCACCAATATTTTACATGGGGGGCGGCTTTGAGGAGTGAAAAAATAATTTTTTCTCAGTCGAAGAAATCATGGACCAAGAAATTCCCTTCCAGCAAATTCAACCATCTATCTATGGTGTCTGCATCTATCTGGCCTTCAAATATAGGAATTTCAAAGTTTACTTATACCTTGAAGGGAGTGGCGCCTCCAGAGTGGTTGTTGAATGTAGATGCGTTGTAGCTGGGAAGTCATTGAAGGATCTTAGCAAAGTTATCCATCGTCGCGTTCCTTTGTTTCTCGAGGGCCTCCTTGAGCAATATTTTGATAGGATCTCCTGCTCCCTCATCTTTCTTTTCTTTCGCCATGGGAGGTCGTCAGGGTTTGTGAGGTTGATCTTGCAAGGGTTGAACCAGATCGAGCCCTAAATCCTTATACCCTGACCGCGTTGAAGACATGCACAGAAAAATAGAGAAAGAGCAAAGCCGCTTTGATACTACTGATCTGGATTTATGCAGGAATGCAATGAAATACAGAAATAGCCATAAACATAGAGATGTAGCAGAAATAATGCTTCATTCATTAATATCAAATAACATAAATATGCTTACGGACATAATGGAAATCAAATCGCTAGGGCACTGGTAGCTTATCTCTAAGAAGAGATGTGGTGGCTACATGCCTCTGAACTATGTTATAATGAGGCTCAAGGGCCTATTTATTATTGAGAAACAATGGAAAAATATAAACATCCAAAAACCTAATCCTAGGAGATGAAGCGCCAACTATGGGCCCCATTTGGGTAAATTAGTGTTTCAACTTCTCGAGGTCGTAACTTTGGCATACTATCTTCGTTTGACACACATGATACATTGTTATAAATATCTATCCGAGGACTACAATTGTTGACTGAGAATATCAATTCTAGAATGGAATCATATTTTCCAGAAGGGCGATGCCAAAAAAACGTCGTTTAGGGCCTCAAAACTGCTCTGGAAGTTAAGGACCTAAAAAATAGCTAAAAATAGTAAGTTGTGCTGAAAATGAAAAACTGAAAGGACTGATGGTGGCATTTCAAATGGAATAGGTGGGCAGCCACCAATATCCACCTGGATCATTAGGGTCCCAAAACAGCTCCGGGAGTGCAGGACTTGAAAACCTGCTAAAAATAGTAAGTTGTGCTGAAAGTGAAAAGCTACAAGAATTGATGGTGCAGGTCCAAATGGAATAGGTGGGTAGCCACCGATATCCACCTAGATTAGACCTAGCCCTCCTTGTAAATTTATGTAGATGTTCTATGCTTGATGCAGCTTTACTTTTTCTCCTAATATCAGTTAGCAATCACATAAACAATAAAGTAAAATGTTGATAGAACATACTAGTAGATCGACAGAAGACAAGCCAGAAATATATAAGTGTGTTGGTGTTTTACGGTGGTCAACAGGATGCTTCAACCAGAAAAGTCTCAATATGGTCAGCCAACCAGCAATGTCACACAACCCTCTAGGATAGCCAAACAGTCAACTCAAAAGTTGACATTTTCAGTCAACGGTCAACGCAAACAGCAGCAGCAACTAGGTCAACACAAAAAAGTCAGGTAAATGTCTTGCCTCAGGAATAGTGCCAAAAAATGCAGATTTGGAAAATCGAAATTTTGGGAGATTTTCAGGTCCTTTTGACCTTGCGTTGACCAAATTCAACGCTGGTCAAAGTTTGCTGCAGAAACCCTAGACAGAAATAAAAAATGTGCTGCTGCTTGTAATTTCCCACGTGTATAGAGAAGAGCCACCAAATTCATCGAACAAATCAGATGAGGGGAGAGAAATGTGTGAGGATGAGATGAGTGAAAATGTCCTCCAACTTTGACCAATATATATCCATCAGTGAGGGTGTGTGACACAACTGCTGGGGCACAAAACCTTAAGGCCGACCTGCACATATCTTGAATAAATAAATGTTTTTCTCATCGGATCAAGATGATATTTAGATCGATCTTGCACCTCTCTGAAAGAGGAACCCAATAAAAATATTGGTATCTTCATCTGAGCATCACAACATGAAGTTTGGACCTAGTTGTCCAAAATTAACACTCCCTCTTAACTAGGGAGAACTCCATCCACCTATGCAATCCAAACATTGTGCGTCATCCCGCCGTAACTTGCTTTGCTGGGAACAGAAGTGGGTTAGTCACATAGACATCATTCCTGACTGATAGATTCAGCCCAGAGGTCTGAAACCTCTATAGGACTCACAAAGAGTCTCATACCAACCCGAATTTGGTTTACCTGACCCAAAGTTAGTTGGACGTCTGAAACCTCACTTGGACTCAAGAGAGTCATATACTAACCCAAAGTTAGTTTCACTGACACAAAGTTAGTTGGAGGTCTAAAACCTCACTAGACTTGATCCCAGATCAAGTGGATGGACCATGCCATCCTAGATAGAGAGTATGGCAATCTCTGATGCATCCATCAGTCTTTGCTACTAGTCTCTAGATTTTCCCACCTCACTGGCCAAATGAGAGGTACTTCCCATGAGTCCGGAACTCAAATGGGTAGGATGCATACGGGGTATAGATCATGAGAGGTGAACAAACTCAATCATCATAACAGTGGGGCAAAAGCACACCAACAAGGTTCGGAAAGCCTAGCCTTGTGGTTGCTTATAGCTCTAAGAAGCTATCCCCAACGCCCCTAGAGCTCCTAGAGCTCATCGTCCAATAGGACCCTCAGAATAGGGTCGTTCCACGATTCCAAGATTCTCACGAAATGTTAGGAACATGACCTTTCCCAAGGGCATTGTGATAATATCCGCGACCTACTCATCAGTTCTTGTATGATCGAGCCTTACGGTGCCTCGTTGTACCATATCCTGGATAAAGTGGTACCAGCCATCAACATGTTTGGATTGATCATGGAACCCAGGATTCTATGACAAACAAATCCCCCTCTGGTTATCACAAAGGATAACGGTGGCATCTATCACATGCTCGAACAACTCATTGAAGAGCTTTCGCAACCAAGTGACTTCACAACAGGCCATACATGTTGTAATGTATTTGACCTCAGTGGTGCTCAAGGCTACCGACTTCAGTTTCCTGCCCGAAGCAGATCTACGTGTGAAGCAGCATCCAAATGTTCTCTTGTGATCCACCACACTTCCAACCCAATTGGCATCAATATATCTATGGAGTGTCATGATCTCGATAGTGTATCTCATCCCATGGTCTATCATGCCCCAGAGATATCTCAAGAGTTTATTGGCACCAACCCAGTGAATGGTATGAGGCTCAACCATATGTTGACTCAAAGTGTTCATTGCAAAACATACATCTGGATGGGTGTTCACTAAGAACATCAGGGCCCCTACGAGTTGACGATAATCAATAGGATTTGCTAGCACGGGCCTAGTAGCCCTGGCACTCAACTTCTTAAAGTTGAGTTCCATCGGTGTCGACACAAACTTACAGTCCACCATACCAAATATTTCGAAAAGCTTCACAATGCTTTTTCCTTGAGAAAGTAAAATCTCGCCAGGTCTCTGCCAGACCTCCAGGCCTAGGAAGTAATGCATCAGTCCTAAGTCCTTCATCTCAAACTTAGTAGTGAGATCCCTCTTGCACTGATGAATGAGAGGGTCATCACCTGTCAGGAAGAGTTCATCCACATATAGCACTAGAATGAGAGGCTTTTCTCTATCAACCTTGAAGTAAATGTTTGGATCAGCATTACTACGGGTGAATCCCAGCTTCATCAGGTAGCTATCTATCCTCTCATACCAAGCTCTGTGTGCTTGCTTCAACCCATAGAGGGTTTTCTTCAACCTGCATACATGGGTGTCCTGATCCTGGACTTCGAACCCCAGAGGTTGCTCCACATACACCTCTTCCTTTATTGCACCATGTAGAAATGCAATCTTTACATCCATCTGATGAAGACTCCATCCTTGCGTAGTAGCAAGGGCTATGATAGATCAGATGGTGGTATATCGAGCCATAGGTGCAAATATGTCATCATATTCTATGCCTTCCTTTTGAGAGAAGCCACGGGCAATGAATCTTGCCTTGAACTTTTTAGCACTTCCATCAGATCCATTCTTGATCTTGTAGAACCATTTCGAGGTGACAACTGCTTTGTCCTCTGGTCTTGGAACCACATCCCAGAAATCATTCTTCATTATGGACTCATACTCTTCGTGCATAGCATCCTTATAGACTTGATGCTTTATGGCTTCCTCAAAAAATCCAAGCTCAGATTGCACAATAGTACTCATGGCTGCTAGATACCCTTGGTATCTATTCCGCTTCTTGCTTTCACGGAATATCCCCCTTGGGGCCATATGTCCCTCGGCATCCTCGAGAGTGTCCCTGAGCCATGATAGTCTCTTCTCCATCGAAGGAGGTGGATCAATCAGGTCCATCGGTCCTTCAACATCGGGCATTGTCTCATCCTTCAGTCCTTCTTGATTTCCAGGCCTTGCTCCATGATCTTCCTTAGATCTCGAAATATTGACTACTTTCCTCACGGAAGCATCTTCGTCAAAGGTAACATCGTGATATATCTCCACTTCCCTTTGACCAGGCACATAGACTCTATAGGCCTTCGAAGTTTCATTGTAGCCCACAAACATTGTGGTCTCCCTCTTGATTCCAGCCTCTCTGCAAAATTTCTTGAACTCATTCATCTCATATTCAGTGCCATTATTGGTCCTCAATAACTTGATCTTCTTTCCTCACATATTTTCCACTAAGGCTTTGAAGGTATGGAACCACATGAGAGCCTCATCCTTCTTCCTCAAGAAATATATCCAGGTTTTGTGAGAGAATTCATCTATGAATGTCATATAATAAGAAAATCCTCCCAAGGATGTCACAGGCAGCATCCCAGAAAAATCAGAATGTATCAATTGCAAGACATCATATGTCTTTATGTAACTTGAGGGGAAAGGTCCCCTTATATGATTTCCTTCGGCACAACCCTGACATACACCTTCATGATTATTTGAAAACTCGAGCATCCCCGTCACTACCTTCCTTGCTTCGGGAAGGACCTTGTAGTGAAGGTGTCCAAACCTCTGGTGCCATAGTTCAGTCTGTCGGATAGTATCACATGTCATCGCTCCCAATGGACTTTCTCCAACCTGGTAGAGTGTATCAACTCTAAACCCAATTGTGATAGCTTCCTTGAAGCTCTTCTTCCATATGCGCACCTTCACATCAATGAATGTTGCATTGAAACCTTTGTCTTCCATGGCCGATATAGACACAAGGTTCTTCTTCAAATTAGAGTACATCCTGCAAGCAAAGGACTTGACCTTGAGACAAGTGGAGGGTCACAGTCCCTGTCCCTTTCACGGGATATGTGGCATTATCTTCAAGGATAATTTCTAGATTAGTATCCTTCTCAGCCATATCAGAAATTTATTCCTTGAACCTAGTGATGTGCCTTAAGGCACCACTATCTATCAACCAAACATCCATAGTGTCGGGTGGAGTTGCAGCAGAGAGGGCAGATACAAGAATGAATTCATTTATTTTATCAACAACATTTGATTCCTCATACCTAGAATTTCTCGACCTTTTGAAAGGTTGACCATTTCTGCCGAAGGGAGCCTTCCTCTTCCCCTTGAACCTGTTGTTCCTTTGATTTCCATTCCTTTGGTTGTTGTTGTTGTCATCATCATCGGGAGAATCCTTCTTGAAAGGGCATTCTCTAGCATAGTGACCTGGCTTGTGACAATTGTAACACTTTCCCTTCTTTCCTTGGGCCCCTTCTCTTCCTTTGTTCCTTGGACCACCAGAGTTCTTTCTAGAATGAGCAGGGAAGGCAACATTTCCTTCATTTTCATATTCCTTCATTCTTGTCTCTTCTTGTACACATCTCGATAGTACTTTGTCAAAGTCAGGTATCAAATTATTATTGAGAATGGTAGTGTTGAACACATGCCATTCAGATGAGAGACCTCCAAGTGCAGTGAGTACCATCTCTCGATCAGCTATTGTTTCCCCAATAGCCAGTAGACTATTCCTGATATCGGTCAGCTTCAGAAAATATGATTGAACAGAATCATCCTTGCCTTTCTTCAAATTCTTCAATTGATTCTTAAAGAATAGGACTTGATTCGCATTGTTGGCCTTGAACATGTGGACCAACTTATCATATATCTCCTTGGATGTGCCCAGCTCAGAGATGTAGGCGACCAGACTCTTATGAATTGAGTCTTTAATCATCAACTTTGCTTCGGTTTCCCCCTTCTTATACTTTGTTTTGGCAGCAGCAGTTGCAGTGGATGGAGGCTCTTGGATTTTACCCTGCACATAGTCCATGACATATTGGTCTTCCAAGTTAAGATCCAATGTAATCTTCCAAGCATGGAAGTCATCCTTCCCAGTCAATTTGTCATCAGCCTTAAAGCCATTGTAGTTTGAGGAACCCATCCTCTTCTTCAGTGATTAATACAAATTAGGGCTTTGTCTTCACGTCAGCTCTGATACCATGTAAATTTATGTAGATTTTCTATGCTTGATGCAACTTTACTTTTTCTCCCAATATTAGTTAGCAATCACATAAACAATAAAGTAAAATGCTAATAAAACATACCAGTAGATCGACAGAAGACAAGCCAGAAATATATAAGTGTGTTGGTGCGTTAAGGCAGTCAACAGGATGCTTCAACCAGCAAAGTCTCAATATGGTCAGCCAACCAATAATGTCACACAACCCTCTAAGACAGCCAAATGGTCAACCCAAAAATTCAATGATGTTATTCAATGGTCAACGCAAACAGCAGCAAAATCTAGGTCAACGCATAAAATTCAAAGTCAACGTCTTGCCTCGGGAATAGTGCCAAAAAATGTGGATTTGGAAAATCGAACTCTTGGGATAGTTTCAGGTCCTTTTGACCTTGCCCTAACCAAAGTCAACGCTAGTCAAAGTTTGCTACAGAAACACTAGACCAAAATCAGAAATGTGTTGCTGCTTGGAATTTCCCACGTGTGGAGAGAAGAGCCACCAAAGTCATCGAACCAATCAGATGAGGAGAGAGAAATGTGTGAGGATGAGATGAGTGAAAATTTCCTCCAACGTTGACCAATATATATCCATCAGTGAGGGTGTGTGGCACAACTGCTGGGGCACAAAACCTTAAGGCCGACCTGCACATATCTTGAATAAATTAAAAATAAATGTTTTTCTCATCGAATCAAGATGATATTTAGATCAATATTGCACCTCTCCGAAAGAGGAATCCAATAAAAATATCGGTATCTCCATTTGAGCATCACAACATGGAGTTTGGACCTATTTGTCTAAAATTAACATTCCTGGACTTAGAGAGGGCTCTCTCTGTTAGATATAGCTTTGTTTATAGGGGCATTTTAGGCTAGCTATTAGTGCATAGGGGTTGTTTGAAGATTTGGTTGAGGCAGCAAAAGGGGGCCATTGGGCTATGGAGTCAAATAGGTGCAAATAGATTCAAATGGATGAAAAACTGAGGTAAGGTGAAACCATGCAAGCTAGCCATGTCAATGGATATTTATAGTTGGTGAGATGAAAGAGAGGAGGAGATTAAGGTTCAACAGGAACGCAGAGTAGATCGTCTCTGAATTCTTCATTCTGGTGGTTCAACGTGGATGCAGAGTAGACCATCTCTGAATTTTGCATCCAAGTCTCAGAGGAAAACATAATGTACTATTTCAAGACTAAGTAGGGTACCCCAAGGTAAATCCTACACAAAACTTTCTATCCACAGTAAAGAAAATAAAACAGTATGTAAAATAGAAGAATCACAAATTACATAAGGGAAGCACTTCACCACAGAACATGACACAAGAATCTAGAAAACAACATCATCTTTTATTCATCCACAAGAGAGTGCTTACAACCAGCAGAGTCTATTACAATGGTTTTTTCCCCTTCTAGCCTCCTCATACTACTAATGCATGCAGTATTTATACAAAAACTAAGTCGGTTTCCCTATCCTACTTGGAAACCTTCTATTGATTACAATTTAGCAGAAAATGGACAAGTGTGGCCATGCAAGGTCTGAACAGAAAATCATTGACGACAACACCGCCTCCGAAATTAATTTTGGGCAACTCTTCATGGATCCAAACACTTCGATGGCTCTTTTAAAGATCAAACAATAAGATTGGAGGTGGTTGTGATGGTCACAAATAGGTAACCAAAGGTGGCCCTGACATCTGGCTTTGTTTTTCAGAAAACCAATGTTGGGTAATCAAATCTGGTGCAGTGTTGTAAACTTTTTATTGATTCGTGACGGTGATGATGTGTTCTAGTGCCTCTTCCACTTCTACTGGTATGCAATACAGCTATGCATGAATGCCCTTTGCCCGACTTGACCTCTTGCGTTCACTCCTTGTCAGGGCTTATTTTACCATAAGTCCTTCATGACATGTTTTAGCCTATTTCTTCACAAAATGGCACGCAAAAATCATACGCCCGGACCTGAAGTCTTTTAGATTTCATCTTTGAATCACATCGCATCCATGCCAACATCGCACTTCGCACCCTGTTGTCTTTAACACTTTTTCTCCTAAACCCGCGCACTGTGATATGCAATTGGGTCCCACTCACGTCACATATCGCACTTTGGCGATCTTAACATTTACCTCTCGCGCCTATCCTTTAACATTTGTGATTTGTGATTGTGATCGGGTCCCACCATCGTCGCTTATCGCACTTTACTGACTTTAACATTTACCCTTTGTGCCCATCCTTTAACATTTGCGATTTGCGATTGTGATCGAGTCCCACCGGCATCGCATATCGCACTTCATTGACTTTAACATTTACCCTTTGAGCCCATCCTTTGACATTTGCGATTTTTTATTGCAATCGGGTCCCACCGGCATCTCATATCACACTTCACTAACTTTAACATTTACCTTTCACGCCTATCTTGCAAAACTTGCGATCTGCGATTGCGATTGGGCCCCACCGTCGTCATATTTCATACTTCGGAGATTATATCACCAAATTTTGCACTTATCTTTGGAAACTTGCGGCATACAATGAGAGGCAAAGGTTTTAAGGGGGATAATAGTTGGTTGGGATGGTCGATTATATAAAACCCGAAGTTGGTTTTCAGAGGGGTCCTAAGGTGGCAGGCGATATTGTGAAAGGGTGGTGCGAAATACATCGAAAATCGTCGGATGTGGAAGTGTGGAACAGAGATGGTTAGCGCGGATGGGTCAGGACAGGTGATGTGCAGTGGAGTCAAGGTAAGTTTTAACATATATGATATATATGTATGTATCAAGCGGCCTAAAGTGTGGGGCGGAGCTACGGATAAAGTGATACATGATAAGTTTAAAGGTTTTTAAAGACATGAAGCGGGGAACTTTAGAAAATGGAAAGATGAAGGGAAGAAGAGGGTGAATGAAATGAAATGAGGGAAGGAAGGAAGTTTTTCTTGCCATCACACCTTATCAGTAACCCTGTCCTTACCGAACTAAAAAGAAAATATATTCATTTGATGCTCTTAACATCCAAGATCTCCCTTCTTTTTCTGAAAATAAATGATAGTCGTGGAATATTATTTTCAGAATGAAAAATCTAAGCAATAATCTGTCACCTTGTGATACTATGAAATACAGGAGTCTAACAGGTTGAAATTCATGAATTCTGCTTGATGAAGATATTTATGGTGACCTTAGAAGAAAGAGAAAGGTTTTGGTATGAGAAGTTTCCATTTGATAGTCTATGTTCTCTTAAAGATTTCTATGCAGCATTTTGTAAAAATTACAAACGAAAATAACCTTCTCTAGTGTTGGTAGAAATCCTTTGTGGAAACCTCGATGATATTATTCAACATGTGTGTTGAAATTCATGATGAATATCTAATGGATGATGAGATTGAAGAAACTTTGTTTAATTTATTTTCTCATCAGGAGGAAGTAGTGGGGGATAACCATGACATTCAGGAAGATCTTCAACAGTCAGTAGTTTTCCTCTTTATTATAGATGAGGAAAGGGATGAAAATAGTCATTCATATTTCCCTTTAGATCATACATCTCTTGAATATTTCTTTCAAGAAGAGAACAGTGAAAGAGAAGAGTTTTTTCTAAAGCATCTCGCAAAAGAAGTTAGTCTTCACAGTCATTTCTAGCAAACAATGTCTTCTTTGACTGAAGATAACATTAATCAGCAATCAATTGATGAAGATCAAGATCATTGGATTGAATTATATGAAGGTATTCAGAAGTGCTCAGGAGATCAAGACATTGATGAGGAGTGTCATTCAGATTCTTCTTCAAACATTTAATTTCTTGAATTTTTGTTTCAAGAGGAAACTTGTCTATCTGTATGTTCAGAATTTTTTGAAGACCAAGAGCACACTCTTGCTGAAATTCATCATGAAGAGCATTGAGTTGCAATAGAAGGATGTTTCTTGATTCCTCCAAATTAGCAAGAGCTAATTTTTCAGGATCTTGTGGAAAATTTGTTACATCTAGTAATGAAGGTCAACGTTGCAACATTTATTTATGAAGGTGATCAGTTTCAGCACATAGACAAACCAACAGTTTGGAAGGAGGTTTTTTTTCCTGTTTTTAATCATCCATAGAATCGTATGTTACATGTTCTTCATGATTCTTTGGTCATTTTTTTTCATCCATCACAGAATATGAATCTTATTGTATTTAAGGATCATGAGCACATGTTCAATGGACACTTTGAGTTGCCTATATTTTGTTTTTTCTGCCTACTCAAGGAAAGTATGAGCAAGATTCAAGTAAGTAGCCATTTGTTGGACTGGTTACACTAGAGGGTTTATATCGCATGATTGTATATATATATATTCAATAGGTGGGCAGTTATCATCAAGATTTGAAGCCCCCGACAAAGGCCCTAAGATACCGATGATCTGCTGCCATAAGAAAGTTCAGTCATTTTTTGAGTCAAAGTCATTTTCTGTTTTAGTTTGTCATTTCAGTTTGTCGAAGTTATTTCAGTTTCCAATTTTGACTCCATTTCCCAATGGATGAGGCTACCTGATCTACAGTGTTATTGATACCTCCTGAATTATTTTCCATCCCCAACTGGAGCCAATGTTAGTGTCTTAATGTTTAGTGATCAAATATACTCTTTCAGGTTTACTTGGTAGTGGTCCTAGGTCAAAATTTCATGTTTTCAAATAATTTTTTGTTCATTGAATGTTGTCTAGGTTTTAATGTTACTCCCTTCACTCCATTCATGGTCATCGTGATTTCAAATTGATGTCATCATTATCACCTAGGGTCTTAGATCAGTCACCACACCTCCATCTAGGTTATGGTCTAGGTCTCTTTCGTTTCACCGCCACAATTTCCAATAATGAAAGAAGGCAAACAAGATTCATTTTCACCATAAAAATCACCTTCATTGGGAGTTATAAAATATAGGTAATAAAACAAAGGCAACTTGTCCTTTTTCAAGAAGTATGCTACATGGTCAAAAGAGCTCCTCTCTCATGCTCACAACTCTCCACACCCACCCAAACATTCGCAGTTTGTTACGTTTTTTTCCTTTCAAGCTCCAATAAATCACCATAAGGGTAATTTCATCATTGCTCAAGTTTCATAGGCTTCCAAGTTAGTAAGTGATCATCCCTCACCTTTCGTTCAACTTAATTTCTTCAGCAAAGGGTGGATTCCCTCTTCTAAGGTTTTCAACTACATTTTTGGTTTCATTGATGTTTGGCCTTCTTCAGTTGGAAAAACCCTAGTTTCATCACCTAATAACCTTAAAAGATCACTCATATACCTTATGAATCACTACATATCACTCATAACTCTCATAAATATCATTTTCACTCAAACCCTGGTTCTCACTATGCTTTTGCAAAGATATTAGGTCAACTCTGTGTTTAGGCCCTTTTCCCCTCTTTCCCTTATTGATTTCCAAAAATTCAACCTATATTGTGTTCCTAACACACTACCCTATCTCCCCTAATTTTTTTATATTTTTCCCTAACTCCTATCCCCTCCATTTCCCTCCCTAAATTTACTGCCTCATTTTCCCCTGATTTCCTAGTTGTCACCCTTCCTTGCCTTCATATCAAGCTAGGGTTTCTTTTTTCTAACAAACATCATGGAAGGTGAGAAGAGAAACTATAATAACGAAGGTCATCATTCCAGGTGTGAAACAACTCAGACCCATGGCATCATTTGTAGAGTTTTGTGATCAAGCCAGGGTTTACATTGCACACAGAGACAATCCTACTTCAAACTCATTTTCTGAAGTAATGAAGATGAATTAGCGAAAGAGGTTTTTTCAATCATAGACCAAAGAATAAAAAAATCCTTCAGTTTATGCACAAGTGTTATGGTTTGAGAGAAATGCCAAAAATAATGTTGCTCTAGGTCATTTCCTGCACTTTTGGACAGGTTGTCTTCAAGTCAAATTTCCAGGGGTTTGGAAAAGGGGTTTGCAGTGCTTGATGACTCCATTGTGTAGTAGACATCCTAAGATTTCCAACCATACCACTTGTAACCCAAAACCCCTCTAGAAAGGCCTCCAAACTCCCTCTCAAAGTGGCACAATGCTTCTGTTTAGAGCATGCTACGCTTCTGCAAATTTTTAGTGACCAACTTCAAACTTGGATTATGAACAAATGGGAAAGTATTTTTGAAAACTAGAGGAAGTTTTGTTAATAAGATACCAAAGAACATAAACCTCTCTTAGGTTTTCAAAAAACGTTATGGTTATAGATATATTGATCCATATTTGAGCCCTATTTCTGCATAAATGTTTTTGGAAAATCTACAAAATTGGCCTTTGCAGAAGCGTCGCGCAGCAGCGCGACGCTTTTCCTCTGAGCCTCCAAATGAGGAAATTTTTACATGGATGGATATCTCTTGCCTTATACTTTATAGATATGGTCTCAGGTTGGAATGACACCCTTTAGTTTTGGAGAAAAACTCAAAAAATAGCCTCTTTTTCATGCTTCTGCCATTGATTTTTCCTGTGCATGGTGCTTCTTGAGTAAGGTTGGGAGAATTGGTTTTTGAAGGCCTTCCAGGAGTCATTTTCTCATTTTCAAGGTTTGGATGGAAAGAGGATTCATAGGGCTAACTATCCTAATATTCATATTTGCAAATGGATGCCTTAAGGTCAGCCAAAATCACCCTCAAAGTGGCATGACGCTTCTGCTGGGAGGCGCGATGTTTCTACTAACTAGTGTGACGCTTCTGTCTTGGATTCCTTTTGGACAGTTTTCAAGAAATAATGGTCCAAATTTCGAGGTTGCAGTTGTCCTATGACGTGTCTTTTGGGTAAGAGAGTTTTTTTTTCCTCTCATTTTTGAGGAATCATGTAATTAATCAAGGAGACATACACTCCTAGTTATTAGCTAAATTTGTGGTGATTGTTTCTAACTTCCCTAGATTCTAGGTAATGACTCAAGGGGTGCATTTATGATGTATTTTGGATCAGGTTTCGACCCAATGAGGTGGAATATCTTCTATTTTCTATATGTATTCCAACTCAAGTCATTTTAGAGGTTGGATAGTTGTTATTTGTAGTGTGGATCTATTGTACAATTTTTTTTCAGTGAAATCAAAGACAAGTTGCAGCTATAATCATGGGACTCTAGTGGTATGATTATGAGCATTGTTTTTTTCTTTGTAACCTCTTCAATTATGTTATGTTTTCTTTCCATCACATGTATGCTTCTATATTTTTATCTTATGATTTTATGAACAAAAATCTTGCTTTTCATGCTCTATTTTATATGATTTTCATGAATGTGTTTCTACTCTTCTGATGAATGAATTCATTTAACATGATCATTCTGACTCTCTATATCTCTTTTCAAACCCTATACACAATGAAAATTAAAGTATCGTCTTAACTATATCTACCTGGCCTCATCCTTGTCTCTCTAACTGAGCCTTTGAAATCAAACCTAAAACCTAGACCTAGTTCTTTGATTGTCATTCCTATCTAGCAAAAACTCAAAACAAACAAAACCCTAATTCATTGAGCTTTATAACTTGCCTAACATCATTACATATCGAGTCATCTCATTGGCTATAAAAGTGACATTGAGAGAGCCCTCTCTATTTTTGGTAGTGCTAGCTACCAGACCTAAATATTGGTTTGAGGTTACCTCCTTCAGTTCCATTCTCAGCCTTGGGAAACAGGGGGAGTGATAACACAGAGGATCTTCGTCGACTCTTGTAAGCCACCTAAGGAAGTCTAGATACTCATGCACAAGCACCTAGATGAATTGACAACTCTTAATAAATGGACCACCCAAGACTTTCAAGCCCTTCCCGTAGAAAAATACACAGTCAATTGGTGGAGCCTCAAGCCCCCCAATCCAACTCCCTCAAGACTCCCTACCCATAGCCATCTCTCCTCCTCTTGGTATCTCTCCCCTCCCCTCCACTTCAAACTCAAATTTGATGGAGCCTATCAGGAAAATATTGGGAAAACTTTCTTTGGAGGTATCATCAGGGATCATACAAGACAAGAAATTCAAATACACAGAAGTCACATTGGTCATGAAAGCAACAATGTAGCTGAGATCAAGACGCTCATTGCAAGAATCCAAATAGCACATGACAATAACATTCTTCCTCTCATTTTCGAAGGAGACTCCCATATCCTCATAAACATGGCCAGCAAGATTATCAATGACTCTCCTCCAACTAGGAAGGCTCTGGGCTGGCGGATTGACTACCAAATTCAACACCTAGCCCACATTTTGAATCACGATGAAGCCATTACTTCCTCACATGTTAAATGCAAATCCAATGCCCTTGTTGACTTTATAACCAAAAAATGCATTGAATATCATAAAAAATTGGCATATTGGTCACCTATGGTGGAGAAACTCCCAAACTGGTTCCCCCAATGCTTAAGTTTAGCTTAGCAAGACGTTTGATCCCCAGATCCAGGTGACCAAAGGGTGACTTCCCTAGCCAGTTGACGATATGTGGAATGTGGAGAGAGTTAGATTTCACATGGATTTTTCTTAGATTATTTACTCCACGCATCCCATTGCCTCAGTTTGCGAGGACCACCTTGCTCCTTCTCCTAGTTTTTTACCATGTCGTGACCTGACCTCCCTACCATTCATTCTCTAGGTTCTTGCCCTTCCATTCAAAACCTCCCCTCCTAGTCCTGTTGCTACACCCACCTACACCTACATTCCAATCATGAGCAATGAAATAGGGCATGGTCGTCACCCTGGGCATGAACGAAGTGGAGGGAGACACCCTACCACCGTGGAAGACCATTCCATTTCCACCTTGTTCAACCATTGTATTCCAGAGAACATCTACAAGAAGGTTGTGGCCATGGAGGAAGAGGAAATGTGCCATGGGAGCTCTTCCCTCTGGGACTTGTGCAACCTTTTGGTTCGATAACTTAAGGAACAAGAAGACATCAAGGACAAATCCACCCATAAAATTGTCGAACTATCTGATCTCTTGTTCCATTCGTCTACCTCCTTGAAGCGGTTAGCTTGTAAAGACCTGGGTATTGATTACCTTCCTAACATCACCTCCCTGCTGGTGTCCCCTGCACACTCCCATACTACAATCTCATCCCCCCTCCCACTCGCAAATCTCCCTCGCCTCTTGTCATGCCCATGGCCCCTTCACCTGTAACCAATGCCCCCCATTCTTCCTCGCTCGGTCCTATCCCTTACAGGTACTTCATTCTAGAGGAGAACTCATAGGATATCAATTCGTTGCAAGATTTTGGAACCTCTCAGGCACATGGTGGCTCCAACTCGACTTCTGTCTGGCTTCACAGCAGTTTGTGTTACCCTCTGACTCCTTAAACAACTTCAAGTCATTTGTCCTCCCTATTTGGTCAATGGTTTACAGATTCAAGATATTTTTCCTTTGGAAACTTTCAGTGCGATAGCACCATTGTAACTCGGCCTAAAAGTTCCATTTCAGAGACTGAGGATATTTTTGCTTCTCCCTAATGTGAAACTGTCATCTTTGATCAATCCACTGTCCAGACACCGTGAGACCTTGCCCTCCTATGAAATTTAAATGGTTCTATATTTTTGAGAAACAATGTAAGCCTTGGTTTCCCCCTCTAGGGTAAAATTACTCTTGTCTTATCTCTCTAGTTTCCTCCTTCTGAGGCAAATATGAAGCTCGTAGATGTAAAAACTGTAAATTTGGCTCAGGTAATATAGTTTAGACATGCTTACTTACAAAACAAAAGGGGTTCATCAAAGGTTTTGTTCCACAAATTTGGGATAGTTATTAGATAAAGAAAGCAAGGTTAGCTGGTTAAAATAATTTATACAGCTTTGAATTGAAATTAAATTTTTATATCTCCTGAATATTCACTATGGTGTTGTGTTTTCTAATACATAAACCAAAATACTTTTAGTAATGTTGGGAAAATTAGTGAAAAGTAATTAACTTATAATATTTTTACTTTCTCTTATAAATATTTCATTTATGAAGTATAATTTTCCACAAAGAAATAGCTAATTAACACAATGTTTACCACTATTAAATTGGTCACAAAAATTAAGTGTTTATACTTTTATTTTATTCTATGTTGGCATTATGGCTAGTTTGTTGGTCTTGATGTCAACATGGATCATGGTCTTATCACACCCTTGGTGATTGGCAGCAAAATTTCAGAGGTTGGTTTAAACAAGTTCGTGATGCTTTGCTATTTTTCTAGTGTTATATGTTGAAGAGGTGATGCAAAGGTTGAACAAGCTCTTAAGGTCCCTGATAAGTTGATGTAGAAGTTTGGCTATGTTTTGGGCAAAGCTCCTAATATTTTCCTCAAGATAGATCATCTTCGTTGGGATGGTAACTAACACAGAGTGATGATAACAACTTCCTTGGGTGTGGCCCCCTTTGTCCCTGTAATGATAATCATTGAGAACCAAGCTTATAACTGTGAAGGAGCCTGTAGGTGGAGAAAACTAAATATTTGGGTAAAAATTACCGTAATGTAAATTGTTTGAGCAGTGATTGGGCTATTGTCTAACGTTAAATGGTTGACTCAGTCCGTTGAGATGCTCCAAAGGCCGAATTGAATTTTTTTCTCATCAATGAAATACTTTAATGTGATTATGTGAAAAATACTCCCCACAAATGTATCTAGACTATAGAGCTCAAAGACTACTTGACTTTGTCCAACAAACAAAGTTGTGGGAGTCGCCCATGGTAATTGTTGACTTGTAAAATTCCATAAAACTTACCACGGTAAAATCCCAAGGTATTTTCCCCAATTTTCTTGACTTCATCAAATCCAAAAGGCTATAAATATGCTATTAAAAATTCTCTCATGCAGTGTGTGCATCTAAGGTTCTAGTTGTCTTTCTGCAAATGTGTTGGAATACATATTTATCTATTTATTTGTTTGAAACTTTTTGTCCTAGCACTATCATGGTTCATGTCAAGGTCGCAAGGGAATTTTAGAGACAACGCAATTTGTTGGTGATTCGTGTGCACATGAACATATAAATATGCACCTGTACTATCGAGCTATGGGTGAAAATTTGGTTGAATCTTCTTTGTTGTGCGCAAAATGAATAATATCACATTAGATAACATTTTATTCCTTTTATGATTGACTACTGGTAATCCTTAAGATGATTTGGTCTTAAATGAATTAAACCTTTTGTTATATTTGATTCATTTTCCAAAGTTAAGAAGCATGTTATCTCTGGTCTTTGAAGAAGTCGATAACCGTGTAAGTGATTACTCGCTTGGTAACTGGACTTCTGTAATCAAAGTTAAATATTATTGGAGGTTCATATTATCAATGCATGTACACCATATAGTAGTTGTTTTTCTCAATGTGAATGCAAGAGTTATTTTATATATTTGAACTTGTGTAATATCCAGTGGTTCCTTAGACTTATGTGCCCCTGCTTATTAGGTATATTTAATGAGAATGTAGGAGTTATTTTATATTTTTTGAACTTGTGTAATATTTGGAGGTTCCTTATAATTATGTTCACCTACTCCTTGGATCTATTCAATGCAAATAAAATATTTTAGTCATCAGTTTGGGGTTGATGTCCATGGAGATTTATGACAAAGTATTGTATAGCTAATCTTGCCTATATTGTTATGCAAATACTATCTTAAGGATTTTCGCAAGGATTAGAAACAACGGTTGATTGATCTTCATGTTTAATATATTGGTGATATCTCTATGATCTTAAATGCTTGATGATTTGTTGTTTTTTTATTGAGGACTTGCATTGACAGAGGTGTGGAAATGGTTGCATGTTAGAGTTGCAAAAAATTTTGTATGCAAAGAACAACACATTTTTCACCAAACATACATGGGTTGTACATGACAAGGTTTTCTATTATAGTTTCTTGACTAAGAATTTGATGTATGTAATGATAATGTTGCTTGTCCTTTGATGAGTTCCCATCTTGTAGAGAGATCATATGTAGACAAAGAAAGAGTATAGTTATGCTTGAGTTTCTGATGTATGGTTTATGAAAGGCTTCACAAATATGTTGCAATGTTTGCATACTAATGTGCTTGTTGCAGGGGTTTGAGAGCCATCAATGAAGTAAGATAGTGAATGCATGTTTGTACAAGGGTTGCCATCATTAAAATTATTGCAGTAAACAGAGTTAAATTTCAGATTTTGAGCAAAGATTCAATATGACAGAGGTCTTGGTTAATTGACTCATTTTGTTATAGTAATGATGCATAGGTCCATGGAAGTCTTCTTGTTTCATGATTAACATCTTGTTTTGTAGGGTTTATGAAAAATATATATATCACTGTGTATTTTTATGTGGTTGAATCTTGTGTGGAAAAGAACCATTGATGTTATGAGTTGTTGATCAGGTTATTTATGCTTGTTGTTGCTTGTCCTGGGTGAGAGATAGTTATGCCTTTGATTGTGATCATGATAGCTACTAGTATTTGATCCATGTTCAGTTTATGAGTTATTAAGCATGAATGACATTTTAGAGCACCCTTGTTTGAGATGAGGCCTTATGAATTTCCTTACTGATTAATGTATCCTAGCTACTAATGTGTTTAAGCATATAGTATGAGTTGTATGAGAAAATATTTGAGAAGTTGAGTTGCAGGGGTTGATAAATGTCAGAGTTTTCCTGCTAGGGTTTTTTGGAGGGATCAAAGGTTATTTGCATTGTTGGTGTATGATACTTATTATGGTGAGTGAATTGATGAGATGAGCTTGGACATGTATTGATAAGCATGAGTACGTTCACACATCAATCAATTTGATTATTATATTACTATTCAACCTACATGTGTGGCAGTGAGATCTGATGCTTGAGCAAAGATAAGAATAATGTTGTTGTTTTTTGTGAAATTTGCGATACCATTAGGGTTTGGTTTTGTGTTGATGTTTTGGTTGCAAACATTTTATGGTTATATGTTGATGTTGATTATTCAAGGAAATCTAATTGTATGAGCAATATTGGTGATAAAATTTACTATTGTGGAGAGAGATTTTTTTGAGTTGTGCATAGGATATTGTATGGCCATATTTGTATTTAGTAATTAAGTATAAAGTTTTTGTAGGTCTAGTTTTAAAATTGGATGAAACGTGGCCTACGGGTTTTTAGTTTGTTGTGGGTGGATCCAATGTGAAAGACTCTGAAATGAGGTCCACAAGGGTCTGAGGGTTGGAACCTTTATTGAAGGAGTGGTAGCTTCCTTCCGGTGGTGCTTAGAGAACTTAATCAGGGAGTCGTGGCTTCCTTCCAATGATAGCTAGAAAAATAAGAGGTGGTAGCCTCATGCAAGTAGGCGCCTGCACACTAGTATAAGTCTTCATTAGTGCAAGATGTAAAACAAGGCTTTCTTTATAATAGTAATAAGAAGACATAGACAACAAAGACGATGGTTTTTCCAAGTTGGATTTTCCACCTAATATCTGGTGTTCCTATATGTTTTTATGTTGCACTCGTAAGGATCATGTGCCTTTATGATCAAATGTTTCTCATGGTTTACTATTTATGCTTAAATCTATTGTCATAATGTGTTGATAATCAATTGATGGTTCAGTTAGCATTGCAAATAAAAGTATTAATTGGGTAAAACTTGATTCACCTTTTTCATGCTCCCCCTTGAATTTCTAGGGATGTGTTCTTCCAGAAAATGTCACCCTGACTTCTTCCTCATGTTGCACTTTGCACGACCCCATCTCATTTACCTCTTCTACGATAGCAACCTACCAACCTGTCTTGATCCTTAACATCTTGGTGATCCTCCTCAAACGATCCTCCTTCGAACCTTAAAGAATGTGACCTTGGAGACAGGTCACCCTAACACCTTCCTTCTGTTGCATTCAGCATGGCTTCAACTTTCCTAGCCACTTCCATAGCTAGATTTTCCACATCGTCCTAATCCCTATCATCCCGACAGTTCTTCTAGCGAGGTCCTTGGGACTTCTAAGGACGATACCTTCCGGTGACATCATCCTGGGATCCTTCCTTACTATGCACTTGGCATGGCTTCAACTCGCATGGCTTCTTCCATGACATTGGATTTTCCACATCAGCTCGGTTCTTTTCATCCTAGGATCCTCCTGGAGTGATCCTCCTCTGAACCTTCAAGGATGAGACTTTCGGGACACATCACCCAGGCATTTCCTTAAGCAATACTTAGTGTGAGCTCTTATCGAGGTTTAAACAAAACAATTATAGATCTAATTGCATCCTCTGGCCTAACTATGACAAAGAGGTAAACATGATAGTTTCAATGGATACCATAAAAGAATAATGCCTCTTATAGTTTATTATGGGAATTAATACAAGGCCGATATGACACAATGTTTCCAAAAGTACACTGTAATATAAACACAATGTTTGGAACAAATACACTTCAATCATTCATGTACTTATTCTCCCTCCTGCACAAAACCATTATTGTGATAACTCCCTGTATTTTACATACTTTGAAATGAGGACCATTTAGATCAAAATATCAATCATACTAATGCGTTTAATTAATGTTGGAAGGTTGACATAGGTATCCCTCCAAAGGCACTCTATGCTCAAAGTTTTCATTATTCCAACTTAACAATCAAGTTCCTGGTCTAACTAGTTTGTACAAGTGGTAATTCACACTTTCAACACAGATGTGTTTACTCAAAGCATTAAACACTAATATAGACATAAGTCTCCCTCCATACAAAATATTTGTGCAGAATCATAGTCACAAGGACTAGTTAGAAAAATCTCATTCCTTTCAATTAACAAGTAAATCATGCATCGTTAAAGCAATCAATACCAAAAATGAACTTAATAGTATACACATATATGAACTTAATAGTATACACAAGTAATATATGCAAAAAAATTATCTTGAATTAAGACTGAAGTTGGGAAACATATTCTGGGACAACAACTATTCACCCAACCATAGACAAGTTGTAGCCAATCCTCACTTACAATTGTCACCCTTGAGCCAAATTCCAAAGATTGAGATAGTTTTTCTCAAAGGATTTAAACACCAACTTCTAGTTGAGACCTGGATTCCATAGGTCCTCTCACCTCCACCCACTAACTATTTAAGTAGAAAATAATTGCACATGGAATATAGAGGTTTGTTACCTACACACTCTAGTTGTTCAACACCAGTTATTCTTGGGAGTCCAGAGATTTCTCCTCCACCCTAGAATGTCAAGGGAGTCTGGAGATAAAAATATCTACCCTTCCACAATGGAACGATGGCTCCACCCACCTTGGTGACTCCATAATTTTAAAACAAACAAAGAGAGGCTTTTGAAATCCTCCTTTTAGGAATCCAAGGATCAAACCTCCACCCCATCCATCAAGGGACTCTAGAGAAAAACCATCTCCACCCTCTGGCTATTAGGGACTTGAGAGGTCATTGGTCCTCACATAAGAGAATTTGTCTCATGCAAATATTTCCAACCAATATTTGAAATCCAATTTGTTTTCTCCTTTACTATAAGTCTTCCATATGTTCTCTTTGTGGTTGACTCTTCAGGGATTCTCTTCTCTTGTTAAACGAAAAACATAGAGGTCCCTCTTACTTGTTAATTCATAGCTTGTGCCTCCATCTACCAACCAGAACCCTCTCTAGGGAAAAAAAATTTCCCTTGTCTCTTCTCCCATATGTTCAAATGTGCTTCCTCGCTTAATCCCATCCAAAGTGGTTCTTCCCCCGTGGTCTCCTTCTCTATGATTGACTTCTCTTATATTTTTCCAGCTGCATACGAAGCCCCTGCATCATAATTTTTTGTCCTTTTTATCCTTGTCAATTGTTTCAAATCAGAATGATTATCATCCTTCTTCAATTCAATTAATTCAAAGAACCAATCCCTTTTAAAGTACACCAAAACACCTTCAATGAATTTCCTAAAATAATTCAGAATTTTTGCAATAAGGAAACCTTGAACATCCCAAGCAACCTCCTTAGCTTTAGAATTTGTGTCCCTTGACTCAGCCCATTTTAATTTATAATCAAAATACATGAAGTATCTATAATGTACGTAAGAGGGAAAATTTCCTGCCCACAGCGGTTGTCACAAACTCCTCCCCCTTGGAGGAACACTTCCCTCGGTGTTCTAATCCCGAACACGATGTAGAACATGCTTAGTCCCAACATTATCAATGTGATATTTATAATGAAGCTCACTTAAAATCACACACACACACACACACATATAATTTTTTCGTTCGACACTAAATCATCCACTTCTTGTGACCCCTAGCATTCTTCATGTTTCTTTTTTTCTTCTTTTTTTTGTTGTGTGCCCTGATATATTTTTGCTTGTTTTTCCTACAACTGGCTTTATTCACCAAAAATGGAAAATCCCCATGCTTCCCTGTAATATGGAATGCATTCTCTCATGAGATTCATCATAAAGAAATTAGAATTATTTAACTTATACCTCTTTTCTTGTCCATAAATCCATCAAGGGAGTCCAGAGGTGTCCCGCTTCCACCTTTTTCCAAAACAAGGGAATCCAAAAGCTTTCACCTCCACCCTGAATTAGAAACAAGGGAATCCAGAGGCTTATACCTCCATCCTCAATTAGGAACAAAGGAATCTGAAGGCTTATACCTTCACCCTAAATAAGCAATAAGGGAATATAAATCCTTATGCCTCCACACTCAATCAACAACAATGGAATCTAATGAAGGAATCTGAAGGCTTATACCTTCACCCTAAATAAGCAATAAGGGAATATAAAGGCTTATGCCTCCACACTCAGTCAACAACAATGGAATCCAATGACTTATACCTCCACCCTCAATCAACAACAAGGGAACCTTGAGGCTGATACCTCCACCCTAAATTAGCAGCAAGGGAATCTGAAGGCTAATACCTCCACCCTCAATTATCCCTCTACCGTAAATCAACAATAAGGGAATCCAAAGGCTTATGCCTCCACCCTCAATCAAAAACAAGGGGATCTAGAGGCTTATACCTCCACCCTCAATAAATAACTAAGAAATATAAAATTTGATACCTCCACCCTCAATTATCAACAAGGGAATCCGAAGGTTTATACCTCCACCTTAAATTAGAAACAAGGGAATCTAGAGGCTTATGCCTTCACCCTCAGTTTTTAACAAGGATATCTAAAGGCATATAACTCCACCCTCGATCAACAAATAGGGAATCCATAGGTTGATACCTCCAACATAAAGGGAATCCAAATGCTTATGCCTTCGCCCTCAATCAACAACAAGGGAATCCAAAGGCTTTTTCCTCCACTCTCAATCAACAACAATGGGATCAAAAGGCTTATACCTCTACCCTCAAGGGAATCTAGAGGCTTATGCCTCCACCCTAAAATCAAAAACAAGGGAATCTAGAGGCTTATGCCTCCACCCTCAATCAGCAACAAGGGGATCTAGAGGCTTATGCTGCCACCCTTAATCAACAACAAGGGGATCCATAGGCTTATGCCTCCACCCCCAATCAACAACAAGGGGATTGAGAGGCTTATACCTCCACCCTCAATCAACAACTAGGGAATACAAAGGCTAATACATCCACCCTTAAGGGAATCTAGAGGCTTATGCCTCCACCATCAATCAACAACTAGGGAATCTAGAGGCTTATCCATCCACCCTCAAATCAACAACAAAGGAATCAAGAGTTTTATTCCCCCTCACTCAATCAACAATAAAGGAATATAGAAGCTTATACCTCCACCCTCAATTAGAAATAAGGGAATTGAAAGGATTATACCTCCACCCTCAATCAACAACAAGGGAATCCAGAGGTTGATACCTCCACCATCAAGGGAATCTAAAGGCTTATGCCTCCACCCTCAAATAAACAACAAAGGAATCCATTTTAATATTCCAAATTTTCCATCAGCTAATTGGAATATTAGAGTTCTTACTTTTCTTATTTAGTTAAGTAAACAAAAGGGTGGAGGGACCCATAAACCCACTATATGAATAAAATCCACTTCTATAGTATGAATGTGGGTTAATTGAGTAGTGGAGTAGCATTATGGAGTAGTGGAGCAGCATAATAATGAAGAAAGAGTGGAGGTCATAAAGCATTAATGAAGAATATGATGGAGATAGTGGAGAAGCAATTTCAGAGATGAGTGACAGAAGTGGTGCATTAAATGCACACATGATGGAGGGAGTGGAGAGTAATTGCATCAATGATGGAGACCATGGAGGACATCGCAGTCTTTATGGAGGCTAGTGGTCACATGTGCAGCGCAGTTATGAGGTGGGCCAAGGATAGGGAAGGCTCACAACCATAAAAGGAAGATGAGGGCATCAAAGGAGGGAGTCTGGATTTTTATTGTTGAGTGTTGAAAGACATTTCTTTACACGCTTAAGTTTTTTAGCTAAGTCTGTTGTGATGTTTAGCACCGGGTGTTCCCGAGTGGGAATCCCACCCTTACCCACAGGGGATTTCGAGTGCCTACATTGGGAATGTTTTCTTGGGAAACATTTATCATCCGGCAACAAGTGCCACTTTCAGCCACTCTCATATTCACTCCTAGTTACAGGAATTATGCATTCCTGAACTAGAGTTTGAGAGTTGGAAAGTTGTTCTCAGTACTTCAGCTAAGAAACATGTGGAGGGATCAGCCCTTCACGTTATGGATCCATTGCAGTCTTTCGGGAGTTTCATTTTCATATTCGACATCAGGCCATCCATCTAATTCTCCTATGCAACAACATTTCCTACAGGAATTTCATAATTTTGCAGTGAGATTTTAAGGAGAAGAGGAAGTTACAAGCAACTCAGCATGGAATCCCGTGAGGGATTAATCCTTCACTCTGGGAATCACTTCAGTAGCCTGGGATCATCAATGTATTATCTATCAAAAGGCTACATCATCAACCCTCATAGACAATGCAGTATTTCCTAGCAATTGTGCATGCAGTAGCTGCATATTCAGTGGAGGAGCTAGATCTCAAGTTTTGAGCTTGGGATCGGGAGAAGGTACCAGCCCTTCAGTTAGTAAGATGAGTGGGTGATATTGCAGCATATAGATCATTCTCTCATCCCCATATCAATATTTGTCTCCAGGGAGTGTGTAACTCAACCATCAGGGGTGAAGTGTGCAACCCAAAAAGGGTCGAAATTCCAAACTCAAAATATGGCCAAACCATTTCTGGGTTTTTCTGGGTTTTTCGATTAGAATCTGTGGTTAAAATATTGAATCTTTATGAGCATTCCAGTAGCCTCTCACACATATATATTCTTCCGAGTAGCAACATTTTTACTTTGTAGTGCTAGGTATCAGTAGAGTTGTTTCAACCATCTTTGGATGGCTTGAGTGCATCCCTTTTAGAGAAATTTGTATATTCATTTTTTGTTGATAAATAATGATATGGCTCAGTTGTTTTTTCTCATATGTGTGATGTTTTGATGTGTTCCGACATTTTTCTAGTTCTACATGTTTCATTCTTATTTTACCAAATTTGGAATTGTGCATATGTTCTATATTCCTATCTTTCCCATTTTGGGATATTATCGTAGTATCAGAGCATGATCTTTGGCTCAAATTTTGGGCATCTCATGACATCAGAATAATAAGAAGAAGAAGCAGAAGAAGAAGAAGTGTTCAATGGCATAAGGATTAATTTTTGCCACACTTCTCTTCAGATCTATGCATGATCTCACCATGGAGATCAAAGAAATGAGAAGGGAAAGGAAAAGGGAAACCTCAAGAGGGTTTCAGAATGGAGAAGGTCCAAGCACTTCCTATCAGTAGTATAAGCAATCGACGATGCATAAGGTTCTACAACGCCCTACTATGACTACTTTCCTTGCAGAAGGAAATGAATGGCATGGAGATGAAGGATATTTGGAGCATGAGACTTTGAGTGATTATCTTGCAGAGTACAAATCTCAATCTAGAGCATTCAAAGAGAATTTGACTTTCTAGTATTTTTTCCAGATTAAAGAGAACCAAAGACCCCGTAGCAGCAATAGAAGAAGAGGGAATATGCATAATAGATTATTTCTACCTACATTCAATGGGTCATCCAAAAGCACGGCAAAGGCTTGGATGGAGAAGTTACATGATTTCTTCCAGATACACTATGTAGCAGAAAAGGAAGCCATTAATATTGTAGTGTTGCACCTTGAGGGTGAAGTAAATAATTGGTGGTTCGGCAGATTGAAACATGCAAGAGTGATGTATATGAGGAGAAAAAGGAATATGTCAGCGCTAATACTCTGGGAGAAGAGCAACTACCACCACCACCAGTTGTAGTAGAGGTACTTGCATCAGTGGGAGGAACACTTGCATTTTGGCAAGATGTACCCAAGAATTCGACATTGAGAGTCCAAGTCATGATTCGGGAGGTGCATGAGGAAGAGGAAGCAGATACCAGCACTGGTGCAACAGTAGAGGAGCAGCTATCACCATCACCAACAGTTGGAGAAGCAATTTCACCAGTTGGAAGAACTCTTGTAGCTAATTTGCAAGATGTTCCCAAGCATCAGTTTATCCAAGGTATGCAAACATTTCCACCCCATATTGTTTCAGCACGTGATATTGAGATTTGTGGGGTCATGCCATCAGGCCAATTCCATGACCAAGGGTTAGAGAACATTACTGATTTGGAGTAGCAGACTATCACTATGCAGAGGACCCTTGACAGGTTCAAGGAGAATATGTATAGTTATCCTAGTTTAACATTGTTGAGCTGCACACAACACTTTGTGTTGGAGTGTGGAGTTTCTGAGGATGGGATTAGCACAGTCCTAATGCAGGGAAGTTGTACAATAGATTTTGAGAACCGGAAGTTACTGTCGCATGAGTTGTCGTATTCTATTTACAACAAAGAGATATTGGCCATTATGCATGCATTGGTCACATTCCGGCAATTTTTGATTGGCAGTATATTTCGGGTGAAGACCAACCACCATAGTCTCCGGCATCCTTTTGAGGAGGAGGAGGAGCTACAGAAGAGGAAACAATGGTGGATCAGTAAAATTCAGGACTATGAGTTCAGCATTGTGTATGGAGAGGGCCATGAGACAACAGATGCTCCATCATGGAGATCAACATCGTTGTCACTGAGGAGCAGTGATGATTTGAGGACCCAATTATTATTTGAGCATTTTGATGACCGCTTCACTCATGAAGCATTGGATGGGCAGATGGTAGATGGTAGACATCATGTAATGGATAACATATTCCATTATTAGGACAGAGCCTTCTTGATGAACACCTCACATCTCAAAGAGAATTTTTTGCATGCAGCATATTCAGAATCTCACACGTTCTACCGGGCCATTGCTGAGAGGTTCTCATGGAGAGACCTCAAGGAGGATGCACTTCAACATATCATGGAGTGAAAATATTGTCATCAGATTGTGGAGGATGGTATTGTCGACATTGATCCGCTGTCGAGGTATGCACATTGATTCAATGTTTTCACACAGTGCATCTCTTCACCCTTGACTGGGTTATCTTTCTAAGATGTCTTCATGCTTCATGGTCTTCCCAAGGCCATAGATAGTGATGGAGACAATTATTGTATGAGCAGTTTTTGGTGGGAGCTTCTCCATTGGGTGGATATCGAGATGGTGCATGATATGAGTCATCACCCACAGTTGGATGAATGGATAGAGATGATGATCAAGTGGATGGAAATCTACTTTCAAATATATGACACAGGGCAGCAAGAAGAATGGTTGCGCTGGCTGCTCTTGGGTGAGTATGGTTACCACTCGACATTTCACATTTGTATTTTCCATGCCTTGCATAGTATTGGTGTGATGCAGTAGCAAGAGTAATTTTTGCGTTGGTTACTCTTAGGAGAATATGGATTGACATTCTCCCATACCTTACATAATGATGATGTGGGATGGCAACAAGAAGCCTTGTTGTGTTGGCTTCTGTTAGGAGAGTATGGCCACCGTACTTGGTATGATGATGAGGTGGTGTGGCAGCAAGAGGCATTACTGCAGTGGCTACTATTGGGAGAGTATGGTTTGACATTTCACATGTCTATCCATATGTCTCTATTTCATACTTTGCACGGTGTTGAGATGATGCTTAGAGCAAGCAAGGCCACCAGGGCCGAGGATTGGAGCATGGAGAGACACAACCTACTCCATGTAGCATGGGTTGGAGAGATAGTTTATGATTTGGGACTTTCCACTTGGGGAAAGAACAACTACACTTCACATATCTCATGTAGAAAAGAGGCTCTTGGAAAATAGATGGTTGCCACTTGGGGACTCATTGATGAGGAGAGGCATCTAGCTACACAACTAGAGGCCATTCTAGACATTCTAGAGAGGCAACTATAGAGTTGGGTAGTCATATGACATTGGAGCAGATGGGGAAACCTTCCATATGAGGATGCCACTTGGGAGGGAGATGGATTTATGCAGCATCCACTTTTGGATTTGCTTGAGAACAAGCAACATTTTGGTGGGGAGGACTATAATATTCCAAATTTTCCATCAGCTAATTGGAATATTATAGTTCTTAATTTTATTATTTAGTTAAGTAAATAAAAGGGTGGAGTGACCCATAAACCCAGTAGATGAATAAAATCCACTTCTATAGTGTGAATGTGGGTTAGTTGAGTAGTGGAGTAGCATTATGGAGTAGTGGAGCAGCATAATAATGAAGAAAGAGTGGAGGTCATAGAGCATTAATGAGGAAGATGATGGAGATAGTGGAGCAAAAATTGCAGAGATGATGGAGGAAGTGGTGCATTAAATGCACACATGATGGAGGGAGTGGAGAGTAATTGCAATAGTGATGGAGACCATGGAGGACATCACAATATTTATGGAGGCTAGTGGCCACATGTGCAGCGCAGTTATGAGGTGGGCCAAGGCTAGGGAACGCTCACAACCATAAAATGAATATGAGGGCAGCAAACAAGGGAGTCTGGATTTTTATTGTTGAGATTCGTAAGATATTTCTTTGCACGCTTAAGTTGTTTAGAAAATTTTGTTGTGTTGTTTAGCACTGGGTGTTCCCAAGCAGGAATCCCACCCTTACCCATGGGGGACTTTGAGTGCTTACTCTGCGAAGGTTTTCTTGGGCAAAATTCATCATTCGGCAACAAGTTCCACTTCATCCACTCTCATCTACACTCCCAGCTACAGGAATTACGCATTCCTGAACTAGAGTTTGAGAGTTGGAAGGTTGTTCTCAGTACTTTAGCTGAGAAACTTGTGAAGGGATAAACCCTTCACACTGTGGATCCATTGCAGTATTCTGGGAGTTTAATTGTCATATCTGGTGTCAGGACATCCATCTAATTCTCCTATGCAGCAACATTTCCTGCTATAATTGCGTAATTCTGCAGTGAGGGTTTGAGGAGAAGAGGAAGTTCCAAGCAACTCAGCTTGGAATCCTATGAGGGATTAATCATTCACTCCGGGAATCACTTCAAAATCCTAGGATCATCATTTTATTATCTATCAGCAGGCTACATCATCATCCCTCCTAGACAGTGCAGTATTTCCCAGCAGTTGTGCATGCAACAATTGCATATTCAATGGAGGAGCTAGATCTCAAGTTTTGAGCTTGGGATCGGGAGAAGGAACCAGCCCTTCAATTAGTGAGTTGAGTGGGTGCTATTGCAACATATAGATCATTATTTCAGCCCCATATCAGCAGTTTTCTCCAAGGAGTGTGTAACTTAGCTAGCAGGGGTGCAGTGTGCAACCCAAAAAGGGCCGAAATTCCAAACTCAAAATCTGGCCAAACCATTTATGGGTTTTTATGGGTTTTTCGAGTAGAATCCGTGGTTAAAATATCGGATCTTTATGAACACTCCAGAAGCCTCTCGCACATAGATATTCTTCCCAACTGCACTAGTTTCCAGCAGCAACAACAATTTTTACTTTCCAGTATAGTTGTTTCAACCATCTTTGGATGGCTTGAGTGCATCCCTTTTGGAGCACTGTGTATATTCATTCGTTTTTGATACATAATGATATGGCTCAACTAATTCTTCTCATATGTATGATGTTTTGATGTATTCCAGAATTTTTCCAATTCTACATGTTTCATTCTTATTTTACCGAATTTCGAATTGTGCATATGTTTTATATTCATGTCTTTCCCATTTTGGGATATTACATCCATAGGCTTATGCTTCCACCCTCGATCAACAACAAGGGAATCTAGAGGCTTATACCTCCACCCTCAATCAACAATAAGGGAATCCAGAGGCATATACTTCCACCCTCAAGGGAATCTAAAGGTTTATGCCTTCACCCTCAAATCAACAATAAGGGAATATAAAGGCTCATGCCTTCATCCTCAAATCAACAATAAGGGAATCCAGAGTCTTATGAATCCACCCTCAATCAGCAAAAATGGAATCCAGAGGCTTATACCTCCATCCTCAATTAGAAATAATGGAATCTATAGGCTTACACCCCACCCTCAATCATCAACAAGGGGATCTATAGGCTTATACCTCCACCCTCAATCAATAACTAGGGAATCCAGAGGTTGATACCTACACCCTCAAGGGAATCCAGATAGTCCAATACCTAACTTCTCTAACACATTACACAACACATATACACTTACACTAAATACAGTGAAATGTACATGTGGCACAATACGACACATACATATATACAACATGACATGTACGCATGGCACAACAAAACATGCCACAAATCACATTGTTTTTCTTTCTATTGATAGATCCGTCAACATCCCATGTTCATAATGCAACATGGGTGCAATATAAGTATCATGTTCACATTATATTAAAATCATAAGCAACCGGGGATACTTTTTCCCAAATGATCCTCACACAACCGGGAATCATATATGCCATCTATATTTGCATTAAATAATACAACTCATCATTCTTCAACAAGAATGACTCCTGTCAAAACCTATTAATCACAGTGGGATTCATACATATATCAGTCACATATTTTTTTGAAGTTTAGTAAACTTCCATTTTATTTAAATAGAGCATGCATTTAACATATGTCAAATAAAACCAGAGTTTTAAAAACTCCTTGTAATGTCGTCGTCGTTCTCACAACAATTTTCGTCTTGTACATAGTTTCATTCCTGCTTGTTGTCATGTTTAGTGGCCATTCTCCAACATACACCAATGATGGTCTTTCCCTACACATCACCCAAACCCAACATTTCCCATTTTATTTATTTATTTTCATTCTCTTTATCTATGCCTCAGGCATCCTCGGCTCTTTTACAAAGGCTCTTTGGCTTCTTTGCCACCCCTAACGAATTTGTCTAGAGATCCCAAGCATGAGAGTTGCAAGACAATTTCAAAAAGAACAAAGGGAAATAATACTAGAATGGAATTCACAATAGCAATTATACAAATTCTAAACAAAACAACATGGCCATGCGAAAATCAATGATCAAGGTATTAAACAATTCCTTAGGTCAACAGATTAAAACCATAACACATAAACATTAAAATAGAGAAGTCTCAACATTGAATTGATTCACACAAAATTTCAAAGTTCAATGTGTCCTTCATTTTACACACACACACACAAATATATATATATATATATATATATATATATATATATATATATATATATATATATATATACTTGAATTCTCAATTCCCTTCAAGTCACTCACAGGGGAATTTATTTTCAATACATGTATCCATATATTACTAAGCTTAAAGGGATGTCCCCTACTCCTTTTCAACATTTCGCATTACAAGTTCATATCCTCGTGACTTGCAAGGGTTTTCCTTCTTTTCCTTTCATTGGAGATAATCCCTCTTCAAGTGTTCCTCCCCACAGATCCAAAATGTGAGGGGCTTATTTTTCTTTCAGACTTGCGAGTCCTCTCCTTAGGGTTTCTAGTAGGGATTTTTTCCACATCTCAGAGACTAGGAGTGTATTACAACAACCCTTGAAGGCAAGACAAGTTCTACCTCAGCATGGAATTCAACTCTTCTTAATATTTTTGGTTCATGACAAGCCTGTGATTCTTTTCCTTCCAAATTTTGAACTTAGCCTTCACGTCCCTAAGCTCTGCTCGCAAGTCCTTGAGCTTAGACTCCAAATTCCTAAATGTTATTTTAATTTGGGGGAATCTCCTTCTTTTTCGTTCTCGGTGGACTTGGTTTGTATCCCATTGCACCATACCATGATACGTGCTTCCTTTTACTGCCAATGAGTCTTCCTATGTGTTGCCGCACATGCTCAACTATTAGTTCATTAAGGAAAGATTATAAATAAGTATACCATTATACCATGTTAATCCAATACAAACCCTGTATTTGTTCATATATCTCCAAAATTCCTCATTAACCACATGTCTCATGATCGAAGATGTAAGTATGCATGTTTTATAACATTTCAAAAATCATATATATGTGTGTGTGTGTGTGTATGTATATAATCATGCCTTTATAGTATTAAAGTTAAGGCTCTTACCCAAAATCACTAACATTAATTACTATTGACCTCTTTACCGAGACCGTCATCACTAATCAAGAAATTATCTTTGTCCACAAGAAACCATGATAGTATGCACATTCAATCCATTTTTTTTAATTCATGGTTGGAAATAGAAAAACATCTCATAAATTGATCATTATATGCATTATTATCATTAACATCTTTAACCATGTCCTCACTAACCTGTAAAACTTAGTGAGGTAATCCTTATCACGTGAAATGTCTCTAATTACTGGTAGTTCAAGATAGACTCTAGTATCATAGTCTCATTATCCATGACGCATTCTTCAATTGATTTATATTAGGGGATTACCCCATACAGACAAAATAAGCATTTATTGAAGATGATGATGAAACACAAGGGATTTCCTTCTAATATTGCAAACTCAATCTCTAACTGAGCTACAAATTCTTTATCTAGAAGGTCCACACAAGACCCTTACCTTTGAACTCATCTAGTACAAGTATTGAGCATGGATGCTCTATCTCATATATTAGACTTTATAGGCTTCAACCAACCCTTTCCATACATTACACCCCATTCCTTAAACAAGGAAGCTATTTTCCATGAAGGACAAACATTCGTGAGGAAAGAAATAGTAGTTGAAATCATCATATAGAAATAGCCAACCTCCACCAAGGTTTTTTTATATATAACAATCAGAACTTGGGATTCTCACATCCAAAGCAATATATACATATACATGCATTTAGCTTAGCTTAGAAACAAGCCATGTTATTCAGGACATAATGACATATGAATTTCCCCACATCCCTTGTATCATAGGAACATTCACATGCACACTTATTCCAAGTGTGTAAGAATATACCATTTAACACTCATGCACAAAACCATGTAGGTATTTCTGTAAAATTAAAGAAATGACATGCATCCAAGTCACAACAATAATTTTCCCAGGCCTTTAGGATGCTTAAGTAGTAAACACTCGTCATACCATTGCATTCTCAGTAAAATCATATCAATCGTTAGTGCCATGGGTAAGGATATCCAACATACATGCAATCAATCAATCACAAACTGAATTTTAACACCTAAACATTTGATTTACACATTTTCTAAAGTTCAATATGAAACCCCTTTCACTCGGTTAACTTTGTAACAAAGTGCAAATGTTATTCTTGTTGAATATTGCAACAAGAAACAGTGAAAGAGGCATCAGGAAACATCATCCTTGATCCTAGTGTAAAATAGCACCTAAACTAGTTGGGGCCCACACAGGCTATTTTTAGGTCTATGTCTATTTTTAGACATGTTGAGAAAAATCTAAAATTAGCAGGAGGCTAATTCTAGATGGTTGAGAAAAATATATTTTTAGATGAGTTTCTATTTTTAGATGTATAGGCGAAGTCTATTTATAGATCGCCTGTCTAAAATTAGAATGCATGTCGATTATTATTAGCCCTTAATAATAATCAGACAATAAATAGTAACTTATTCTCTTGGAGCACTTTATTTCAGTGAACAGATGTGGCACATCAGTGGATTGAAGGAATTTCGAATTCAAAGGTTGGTTGGTGACTCATGCATGGAGGACTTCATTATAACTGATTGTGGCAAGTTGTAACAGAGTTGGAAGAGTAGTTATGGGAGTTGTTATTTAGTTTAACTCAGTTCAGTGAGTTAAACTCAGTTGTGCTAGTTGTAACTGAAGATACACTAGTGAAAGATGAGTGAATTAATTATTTAATTAATTCACAAGTAGTTTCTTACTTGCAACTGAAGAAATACAGTAGTTAACTACTTGCATGTCAGATCTAGTGGAGACCCAGTGGAGAGATAGGTGAAAGGGTGAGATGGACTATCTGTTGTGACTATAGTGGAGCATTCAATGCATCCACACACACATTGGAGATGCCTATGATTATTGCGCAGTCAAGGCAAGGTAAGGTCGAATTCATTCAGGGATCTTCTTCAACAGGGATTGCGTAGTGGAGCCAGGCTGTCAGGAGGCAAGAAATTGGTGCATAGATATGAAAATTTATGCATGACAATGTGTGACGATTGTATATTGTACTCAAAGCTCTATGAGCTGATATTTGAATGATATTTTTACATTTTCCATTGATATACATAATATATGATAGTTGGGGTTTTTAGCTTTAAGCTTTCCCGGTAAAACATCTTGTTTTGTGCTATTGATTTTGCTTCATATGTGTTTTGCAATTGGCAATTTAATTTCTGCAAAGAATTAAGTGGAATGATTTTGTATTTAACATAAAATTAATTTGTTAGATCAGAAGAATCTGGAAATACATTATTGTGTTTATAAATTTCTACATGGTATCAGAGCAGTGTTAATCACTGGAGATTGCAATATTGAAGCGGTGCTGAGTTTTGCGCTGGTGGAAACAATTCGAAATTGCTGCAAGAATTTCTTGGTGCGACAGTTGAGTATACATTGAAATGGATTTCAATGGGTTGTGGTTGGAGTATTCACTCGAGGGAAGCTCGAACTACATAGCCTGGAAGGACAGGATGGAGGCGTTGCTTGAAGTTAATGGCTTGAAGGAGTTCATCGATAGCAATGTTCCTATGCCCACTTCGGCGGATGCTGCAGTACTTGACGCATGGCAAAAGAAAGTAGCAAGGGCGAGGAGGATTCTATTGGAAGGTGTGAAAGACCATATTGTTTCAAGCCTTCATGTGAAAGCCACTCCATATGCTATGTGGAAGGTTTTGACAGATCTTTTCCAAAGCAGCAGTGACCATAGGAAGTTGACGCTGAAGGATAAACTCAGAAAAATCAAGATGGAGAAGAACAACACTATTCCGGTATACTTGAGAAAGTTTGTCCAATGCAGGGATGAGATTTGGAGTGTAGGAGTGAATGTTGCAGATTATGATTTGGTAATATTGGCTCTCCTTGGACTTCCTAATAGTTGGCACAGTTATCAGGACTCTGTCAACGAACGAGAAAAAATGCTAGATTGGGAATGACTGTGGTTGGATCTAGTGCAGGAGGAGTTCAGGCGGAACACTAGGGATGGCTCTTCATGAAAGCATGATGATGAATAGGACTGTGCTTTGGCTTCCAATGTGAAGAAGAAGAAGGGGAATAAATTCCATTCTAGATCTGAGGCCAAAGAAGATGGCAAGGAGCACAACATGTCTAAAGTGAAGTGTTTTCACTCACGAGTTTAGAAATATTTCCACAAATTGTCCACATAAGAAGAAGAACAAGATGGTTGTTGGAGTTGTAGCTGGTGAGGCTCTTGCCTCGCAATTTGAGCATGACTTCTCATTGATTGCATGCATGGTGTCTAGTGCATTGGGATTGGGGTGGTACTTTGATAGTGGTGCTTCTTTTCAAATGACGGGAGATGAGAAATTGTTCAGTGACTTGGTGGAGAAATATCTCCATGTTCATGTTGAGTTGGGCGACGATGGACAATACAGTGCGACCGAAATTGGTACCATTACCTTTCAAAGGGCGTCAAGTAAACTCTTTCATCTAAAAGATGTTGTGCATGTTCCAGGTTTAGAAGAAGAATTTAATCTCAGTAGCAATGTTAGAGGATAGAGGCTATGATGTTGTCTTTAGTGAAGGAAAAGTGTTCCTACGACATAAAGAAACGGGGCAAGCCAAGAAGGTTGGGATTCGAGCTAAGAATCTCTACAGACTTGAATTCAATGGGATTTCTACGGAGCTTCCTACTGTTGGGAAGTGTGAGAAAGCCATGAAATTGAAGCTTGAGAGGGAGAAAGATTTGCATGCAGGTAAGAATGAACCTCTGTGTAGAAATTATATGCACTAAGCATGCATATGTCCTTGATTCACCTGATCTCACACTATTAAAATTTATGCAAAATACTGAATCAATTCCACTTGTTAATCTTTTGCGGAAATATTAATTGCACACACATGTAAAGTATAAACAAAAATAATCAATCGCACATAACACAGTTTTTAACCGGGAAATCTTGAAGCTAAAAACCCCAACTATATATTATATATCATGGAATCATATGACAATCCTCATACAAAGCTTATCAAGCTCTCAGTACAGTACAATTGTCATACACTAATCAGGAACAATCTTGCAAATCCATGCACCGATCTTTGCCTCCTCTTCTGCTTTGCCTCCTTTGCACATTCCCTCTTTGAAGAATAGCTCGAATGAATTCAAATTACTCTTTCCTTGACTGCGCAATCCTCATTGGCAACTCCAATGTGTGTGTGATGCAATCAATGCATCACTATAGTCACAACAGATAGTCTATCTTACCCTTTCACCTACCTCTCCACTGGGTCTCCACTGAAACTGCCATGCACTGTAGTTAACTGCTGTATTGTTCAGTTGATTAATGAGTTATTATTTGTGAATTAATTAACTAATTAATTCACTCCACTCTCACTATTGTATCATTCAGTTAGACTAGATACAACTAGCTCAACTGAGTCTAACTGAGTTAAACTGAATACAACTCCATAACTACTCTTCCAACTGTGTCATAACTCTGCCACTTGAGTTCTAACTGAGTTCTCCATGCATTAGCTCTAGTAAACCCTTGGAAATTGTGTAATTCCCTCATTCCACTAATGTGCCACATCTATGCACTGAAAAAAAGTGCTCTGAGAGAATAAGTTGTTGTTTAGTGTCTGATTATTATTAAGAGCTAATAATAATCGACATGCATCTATTTTTAGATCAACAATCTATAAATAGACTTAGCCCAATATTCTAAAAATATAATTTCATCTATTTTTCCAACTTGACCAACCATCCACAAATTGAAGATTCTCGTTAAACTTCGAAATATGATCATCATGTCTAAAAATAGACATAGTCTAAAAATAGACTTGTGCCAAAAATAGCTCTCGGGCCCACTTAGTGAAGTGCTAATCTTTTCACTAAGCTCATCATCTTGTTGAATCTCAACACTCCCTCTCAACAAGATAGGAATTATCTTTCACCCCGATCCTACCTCTATGGTATTTTAATTTGCTCCTGGTGAGCGCCTTCGTCAGAATATCTGCATCCTGATCCTCCGTAGGAATGTACTGAAGCAACATGATCTTCTGCTACACACAATATCTGATATGATGATACCGGATATCAATATGTTTAGATCTATCATGAAACACAGGATCAACCGAGAGTTTAATGCACCTCTGATTATCACAATGTATCACTATGGGATCTAAATGGGAACCAAACAAACCAACCAGGATCTTCCTCATCCAAATAGCCTCATATGAAACTCCGACTTCGCCGCCATGTATTCTCGTTTCTACGAATCGAATGCCGGGAATCTTGCTTCCCCCGTTGTAGCTCAATCAAGAAACTCACAGTAGATTCAAAACGAAAATCCTCTCCCCGATGTGCTCTTTCGTCTCAAGGCTTCGCTCAATTCCGCATCCGTAGTTTATGCAACTTCACCTCATCCGTTTGTCTGTACCATAAACCATACTCAGATGTGCCCCTAAGATATCTCAGGACATGCTTTCCTACCTTCCAAAAGAGCTTGGTAGTCTTAACCATCGCTTGTGAAAGATGGTTCACCGCATAGCATATGTCCAATCTTGTATTGACTAAATACATGAGCGAACCCACCAACTGTCGATAAACAGTGGCGTCCACTACCTCTGCCAATGTAGCATCCTCTTTCTTCCAATTTCCTGGAAGAGGAGTGTCGATAGGCTTGCAACCTTGCATGTGAAACTTCTCCAGTATCTCCCGGGCATACTTTCCTTGAGACACAAATATTTCACCTTCCCGCTGCCATATTTCCAATCCAAGGAAATAATTAAGGAGGCCCAAATTCTTCATCTCAAACTCCTTTGCAAGATCTGACTTGCATGAGTGTATCAACTGCTCATCACTTGTTAGTATTAAATCATCAACATAAATTACAATGATTAAAAGCTTACCCTCCACCACAATCTGGTACAGGTTTTCATCTGCCTCACTCTTGGTGAAGCCAAGTCCAGTGAAATAGTTGTCGATCCGAGTGTACCAAGCATAAGGTGCTTGTTTCAGCCCATACAGCGCTCTTTTGAGCCTGCACACATGTGACTCGCTGCTGAAGATCTCAAATCCTTCAAAGCAAGCCATCGCACACCTTCCTCAATGATCCCATTAAGGAATGCAGTCTTCACATCCATATGATGAATGTGCCAACCCATCTACGCTGAGAGAGCAAGGATGGTCCGTATGGAAGAATACCGTGCGACAGGTGCAAAGGTTTCTTCATAGTAAATCCCCTCGATTTTTGAAAGCCCCAGGCAACAAATCTTGCCTTATACTTCTCAACACTCCCATCAGCATCTTGCTTTACCTTGTAGATCCATCTTGATCCTACAACTGATTTTCCCATCGGCCTTGGAACAATCTCCCAAGCACTGTTTCTGACAATGGAGTCATACTCCTCCACCATGGCATCTACCCATGTGGGTTCCTGCACTACTTCTCGAAAGAATATGGCTCTGTCTCAATACACTTGCTCATAAGATCCATGTATCCAATAAATCGGTCAGGTGACTGTCTCTATCTGTGTTGTGATGTAGGGGCTCCTACATTCTGTGCTGCATCAAGATTCAGTCTCTCAGCTTATGTGGTATGCTTTCTACCTTGTCTGATGTTTGGTTCTGCATGAGTGGACTCCTCCACTCCATGAATCTCCTCCTGTGGCTGATCCACATCCAGAGGCTCATCTTTGGGAACAAGAAGTTCCTCCTTTGCATGCAAGTGTAGCTTTTTCTCAAGTGACAACTTCATGGCTTTCACCTCATTGAATTTTATATCCCGTCACACAACAGTCATCCGAATTTCTGGAAAATACACACGATAGTTATGGGGTGTTTCTATGTACCAAAAAAATATCCCAACTTCTGCATTTGGCTCCAGCTTCTTCCTGGTGTCCTTCATCACATGAATGTAAACAGGTGAGCCAAAATTCTTCAAATGAGAAATATCAGGCTTCTTACCAGTAAAATATTCTTCGAGTGTACTCATGCGAAGTACTCTATGAGGACAACAGTTTTGCACGTAAACCGCAGTGTTGCATGCTTCCGCCCACAAGTGCATCGATAGGCCCTAGTCATGCAGCATCGCTCGTGCAGCACCCATGATCGTTATGTTCTTTCTCTCTGCGACCCCATTCTGCTGTGGGTTATTAGGCGTTATGAGTTCTCTTCGAATTCCTTCTTTGCTACAGAATTCTTTGAATTCACCCGAGATGTATTCACCACCATTATCGCTCCGTAGAGCTTTCACTTGCTTCCCCCACTCCTTCTCCACCAATGCCTTGAACTCACAGAACTTTGAGAACGTTTCACTCTTCTTCTGCATGAAGAAGATCCAGCATCTATGAGAATAGTCATCAACAAATATAACATAATACCTGTGTTTTGTTGTTGAAGCAACTGAGAAAGGTCCACACACGTCTGTTTGAATTCTCTCCAGGATCATCGAAGCACGGTTCTCCTTCTCGTGAAAGCATTAGGGGAATTTTGAGGTCTAAAATGGGTCTCCTAAGGAAATAATAAAATAATATTTATGAATTTCCAATTCACTTTTTGCACCACAATCCATGTAACCATAGTTAAATTCAATTCAAAAGTTGTACCAAAATAAAATTAATAAAAAAATTGTATTGATGTGACTATAAATAAGAATGATATTTTCAAGAAAAAGTCATTATCCTTGAACAACTAATGCATTTGTCCTTTGTACTTAAATAACTTAAAATAAAATATAAATATAAATTAATCAATTCTTAATTATATTATATGTTATTAATTAAAATTTATATTATTTAAATTGTATAATAACATGTAATTAATATACTATATAAATATAATATAATATAATATAATAAATGTATATGGATATGCATTGTTTCTTTCAAGAAATATGAAATGACAATAATATATTTTTATTCAAAAAGTGTGAAATGACATTTATTATGAGTACTTTACTTTGACTTTAAAAGTACTTAATGCACTACCATGGTTGACCATGAACTTTTATCCACCATTGAGAATGTGACAAGTAAGTACCTTTAAATCAAACAATGCCACCTCAACCATTAGGGATGATGTCATCCCCTAAAATGTGATTGGTTCTCATAAAGTGAATTTTGATTGTACATTTTCCTTAAGAGGTCCATTTTAGACCTCAAAATTCCCCTAATGGTGGTCTTCACAAACTTACCCATAGTACATCCCTTGCAGTGATCTGACTGCACAAGAGTACCCTTGGGAAGTCCAGTAGAAATTTGCTGCAAAATCTTCAAAGCGCCATGGTGAAGATGGCCCAATCTCCTATGCCATAATTCGCCCTCATCCCGGCTCACCACTTCTTCTACTTTGCCCACCATTGCATCGCAGCCATCTACCTCCAGCTTGTAGAGATTCTTAATTTGAACCCCTATATTCTTGGTTTGACCCATTGTTTTATGTCTAAGGAAGGCTTTTCCCTCACTAAAAACAACATCATAACCTTTGTCTTCCAGCATTGCGACTGAGACCAAGTTCTTCTTCAGACTTGGAAAATGCATAACATTCTTCAACAAGAATGGACTACCGGACTCTCTCTCAAAGGTAATGGTCCAATGCCATTCGGACTATACCGACCATCATCGCCCATCTCTATATGCATCTGGAGGTCCTTCTCCTCCAAGTCACTAAACAACTCTTTGTCTCCCGTCATATGGAAAGACGCACCACTATCAAGATACCACACTGATCCCATGCAGCTTGAAACCAAGCAAGATATCAAGGAGAAATCAAGCTCAAATTGCGAGGCTAAGGCCTCTCCAGCTGCATATCCAGCAGCCTTCTTGTTCTTCTTCTTCTGTGGACAGTTAGTGGCAAAATTTCCATGTTCATGACAGTGAAAACACTTAACTTTGGACAAATCCTGCTTCTTGCCTTTAGCATCGGATTTTGAAGGATGTTTCTTCCCCTTCCCTTTCCTTGCTTTGGTAGCCAAAGCACAATTCTCTTCATCTTAATTCTTCAATAAAGATCCATCCCTGGTACTCCGCCTTATCTCCTCCTGCACAAGATCCGACCAAAGTCGCTCCCATCCTGGCAGTTTCTCTCGTCCATTGACAGAGTCTTCGTAGCTATTCCAACTCTTCGGAAGCCCAAGGAGAGCCAAGCTCACCAAGTCTTCTTCATCAACAGTAACCCCCACACTTCCTAGTTCGTCCTTGCAGTGGAAAAACTTCATGAGGTATTTTGGAATATTGTCGTCTTTCTCCATTTTTATCTTTTTGTGCTTGTCTTTAAGTGCCAACTTCCTTTGGTCACTTCTGCTTTGGAAAAATTATGTCAAAGCCTTCCACATTAAGAATGGATTGGATTTCCCGTGAAGGCTGGACACAATATGGTCCTTCACACCTTCCAACAGAATCCTTCTCATCTTTGTTGTCTTCTTTTGCCATGCGTCAAGTAATGCAGCATCGCTAGATCCCAGCTTAGGAACATCGCTATCGATGAAATCCTTCAATCCATTATCCTCCAGCACTACCTCCATCCTGTCCTTCCAGGCTATGTAATTCGAGCTCCCATCAAGGGCATACTCCAATCGCAACCCATTGAAAGCCATTTCAATGTATACTCAACTTTTGCACCAAGAATCTTCTACAGCAAATTCGAATTGTTCACCAGCACAAACTCACTTTACAATTGCAATCTTCAATTAACAATGCTCTGATACCATGTAGAAATTATATGAACTAAGCATGCATATGTCCTTGATTCACCTGATCTCACACTGTTTAACTTTATGAAAAATACTGAATCAATTCCACTTGTTAATCTTTTGCGGAAATCTTAATTGCACACACATGTAAAGCATAAACAAAAATAATCAATCGCACATAACACAGCTTTTAATCGGGAAAGTCTAAAGTTGAAAACCCCAACTATATATTATGTATCATGGAATCATATGACAATTCTCATACAAAGCTTATCAAGCTCTCAGTACAGTACAATCTTCATACACTAATTGTAGAAATTTGAATAACTGATATTTTATCCACCGAGATTCTCCTGATCACACACTATTTTATCTTCATGCACAATAAAAAATCTCTTCTACCATTGATCATCACATGAGGAAATAAAATCAATTTCATGCACACATTAAAACCATAAAAATTCACCCATATGAACACAGTATGTAATGGGAAAGCTTAAAGCTAAAAACCCCCAACTATATGTATATTATATATGTCATAGAGATCATGTAACAATAATCATACAAAGCTCCTCACAAGCTCTCAGTATAATCTCCACTTGCTACACACTAATCAGGCCCGATCTTGCAAATCCCATGCACCGATATTTGCCAGCCTTTAGCATGCCTCTACTGCGCAATCCCTACTGAAGAATGCCTCTTGATGAGAATTGAATTACTCCCAGCCTTGCTCACGTCTTCATAGGCACTTAATAAGTGTTGGATGCAAACCATGCATCACTATAGTCACAACTGATAGTCACACTACTCTTTCACCTACCTCTTCACTGGTCTCCACCGAAATTGTCCATGCACTGAAGTTAACTGATGTATTCTTTAGTTGATTAATGAGTTTATAATTAGTGAATTAATTAATAATTAATTCACACCACTCTCACTAGTGTATCAATCAGTTAGACTAGATACAACTAGCTCAACTATGTTTAGATTACTTAAACTGAACACAACTCCATTAACTTCAATTAATCGAAATCACATGAGTTCTAAATCAAGTATTCATGTTATAAATGCACATCTCTCATAAATAGCAAATTCTCTGTCACTTCCGTGCTTGATCTCGTAAGTAACACCAGAATCAAGTGCTCCAAGAGAATAAGATAATGTTGAGAGTCCAAATATTATTAAGAGCTAATAATATTCGACATATCTATTTTTAGACTGGCAATCTAAAAATAGATTCCGCCCAATATGTCTAAAAATAGAAGTCCATATATTTTTCCAAATTGACCAACCATCCACAAATAACATCCTGCAACTCATAGAATATGATCGACATGTCTAAAAATAGACATAGTCTAAAAATAGACTTGCGACAAAATCAACTCGTGTGGCCCCCCACCTAGTTTAGGTGATCACTTTCCAACTAGAATCAGGAAAGATGTTTCAGGATGCCTCCTTCACTGTTTCTTGTTGCAATCTTCAACACTCCCTCTCAACAAGAAAGGACTGTCTTTGCATGCGACATGCAACTCCATGCATTCGCCCTGCAACCTTCACAAGCGCCATGCAACTCCATGCATCTTCTCTGCAACTCCTCTGAAACTGAATAGGCTCCAAAAAACTCAATCAGTCTGATGCATCTATCATCAAAGTCTTCAACTTCTGCTGGGCCCAACTTCACATGTCATCAAGAACCACTGCGATGTTGAACTCTGCACCCATGCACTCTGCACTTGCTGTCAACTTTGAACCGCGCTCCAGTATCCAACACTGTCACTTTGATCTACTTGCATTAATCCAACTAATCATGCTACTGCTACTCTATGGGCACCTCGTAGCCAGGTTAAATTCATGATATCCACACCATCTCAATGAATCCTACCCAGAAATTTCCTCTTGGGATTACTAATGCATGTCGCCCCACCTCTCACCTAGTGGTATAGCTGCATGCACTCCCTCTTCCCATCTGGCACAAAATTTCTCTGCATGAGTGGTTTCTTCCACTCCATTATCCTCATCTCATGGCTGCTCCACATCCCGAGGTTCACTTTTACCTGCATGCAAAACTTTCTCCCTCTCAAGCATCAATTGCATGGCTTTCTTGCACTTCCCAACAGTAGGAAGCTCCGTAGACATCCCATCTACTTCAAGTCTGTAGAGATTCTTTGCTCGAATCCCAACCTTCTTGACTTGTCCTTATTCATCCACACTAACTCCTACACTCCCAAGCTCATCCCTGCAGTGGACAAAATTTGTCAAGTATACCGGAATAGTGTCATTCTTCTCCATTTTTATTTTCCTGAGTTTATCCTAAAACTCAACCGCTTCAATGCTTTGCAATTGCTCCAATGATCAATATCGCTCTGATACCATGTAGAAATTTGAATAACTGATATGTTATCCACCAAGATTCTCCTAATCACACACTATTTTATCTTCATGCACAATACAAAATCTCTTCTACCATTGATCATCACATGCGGAAATAAAATCAATTGCATGCACTCATTAAAGCCACAAAAATTCACACATATGAACACAGTATGTAATGGGAAAGCTTAAAGCTGAAAACCCCCAACTATCTGTATATTATATATGTCATAGAGATCATGTAACAATCATCATACAAAGTTCCTCACAAGCTCTCAGTATAATCTCCACTTGCTACACACTAATCAAGCTAGATCTAGCAAAACACATGCTCCAATCTTTGCCACTTGATAGCCTGCCTCTACTGCGCAATCCCTGCTGAAGAATGCCTCTTGATGAGAATTAATTACCCCAGCCTTGCTCACGCAGTCTTTATAGGCATCTCTACTAAGTGTTGGATGCAAACCATGCATCACTTATAGTCACAACTGATAGTCACACTTGCCCTTTCACCTATCTCTGCACTGGTCTCCACTGAAACTGTCCATGCACTGAAGTTAACTGATGTATTATTTAGTTGATTAATGAGTTTATAATTAGTGAATTGATTAATAATTAATTCACACCACTCTCACTAATTTTATCAATCAGTTAAACTAGATACAAATAGCTCAACTATTTTTAGATTAGTTAAACTGAACACAACTCCATTAACTTCTTTAATCAACTCCACCAAACTCTGTCACATGAGTTCTAACTGAAGTATCCATGAAATAGCTCCAGATGACCCTCAGGAATAGCGTAATTCCTTCTGTCAGCTCCTGTGCCACATCTGTGCACCTAACTGAAGTGCTCCAAGAGAATAAGATAATGTTTAGAGTCCAAATATTATTAAGAGCTAATAATATTCCACATATCTATTTTTAGACTGGCAATCTAAAAATAGATTCCACCCAATATGTCTAAAAATAGAAGTCCATCTATTTTTCCAACTTGACCAACCATCCATAAATAGCATCCTGCAACTCATCGAATATGATCGACATGTCTAAAAATAGACATAGTCTAAAAATAGAGCCCCGCGACAAAATCACCTGTGTAGCCCCCACCTAGTTTAGGTGATCACTTTCCAACTAGGATCAGGAATGATGTTTCAGGATGCCTCCTTCTCTGTTTCTTGTTGCAATCTTCAGCACTAATCAGGAACAATCTTGCAAATCCATGCACCGATCTTTGCCTCTTGCTAGCCTGCCTCCACTGCACAATCCCTGCTAAAGAATAGCTTTGAATGAATTTGAATTACCCTTGCCTTGACTGCGCAATCCTCATTGGAAAATCCAATGTGTGTGTGATGCAATCAATGCATCACTATAGTCACAACAGATAGTCTCTCTTGTCCTTTCACCTACCTCTCCACTGGGTCTCCACTGAAACTGCCATGCACTGTAGTTAACTGTTGTATTGTTCAGTTGATTAATGAGTTGTTATTTGTGAATTAATTAACTAATTAATTCACTTCGCTCTCACTAGTGTATCAATCAGTTAGACTAGATACAACTATCTCAATTGAGTCTAACTGAGTTAAACTAAATACAACTCCATAACTACTTCTTCCAACTGTGTCATAACTTTGCCACTTGAGTTCTAACTGAGTCCTCCATGCATTAGCTCCAGTAAACCCTTGGGAATTGCGTAATTCCCTCAGTCCACTGATGTGCCACATCTGTGCACTGAACTGAAGTGCTCCAAGAGAATAAGTTGTTGTTTAGTGTCTGATTATTATTAAGAGCTAATAATAATCGACATGTATCTATTTTTAGATCAGCGATCTATAAATAAACTTCGCCCAATATTCTAAAAATAGAATTTCATCTATTTTTCCAACTTGATCAACCATCCACAAATAGCATCCTAAAACTTCTGAAATATGATCATCATGTCTAAAAATAGACTTGCGCAAAAAATAGTCTGTGGGCCCACTTAGTGAAGGTGACTCTTTTCACTAAGCTAATCATCTCGTTGAATCTCAACACTCTGGATGTGGAGTAGCCACAATATGAGGACCATGGAGTGGGAGGAACCACTCATGCAGAGAAATTTTTTGCTAGATGGGTAGAGGGAGTGCATGCATCTATACCACCAAGTGAGAGGTGGGGTGACATGCATGAGTAATCCCAAAAAGAGATTTCTGGGAAGGATTCATTGAGATGGTGTGGATCTCATGAATTTAACCTGGCTACGACGCACCCACAGAGCAGTGGTAGCATGATCAGTTGGATTGATGTAGTCAGATCAAAGTGGCAGTGTCGGATACTAGAGTGAAGGTCAGAGTTGACAGCAAGTGCAGAGTGCATGGGTGCAGATTTCAACAACACAGTGGCTCCTGAAGACATGTGCAGTAGCTAAGCAAAAGTCGAAGACTTTGATGACAGATGCATTAGACTGATTGAGTTGTTTGGAGGCTATTTAGTTTCAGAAGTGTTGCATGCAAGTATTGCAGGGCAGATGCATGGAGTTGCAGGGTGCATGCAAAGAAAGTCCTTTCTTGTTGAGAGGGAGTGTTGAAGATTGCAACAAGAAACAGTGAAAGAGGCATCCGGAAACATCATCCTTGATCCTAGTGAAAAATAAGCACCTAAACTAGGTGGGGCCCACACAGGCTATTTTTAGGTGTATGTCTATTTTTAGACACGTTGAGAAAAATCTAAAATTAGCAGGAGGTTGATTCTAGATGGTTGAGAAAAAACTATTTTTAGATGAGTTTCTATTTTTAGATGTATAGGCAAAGTCTATTTATAGATCACATGTCTAAAATTAGAATGCATGTCGATTATTATTAGCCCTTAATAATAATCAAACAATAAATAGTAACTTATTCTCTTGGAGCACTTTATTTCAGTGAACAGATGTGGCACATCAATGGATTGAAGGAATTTCGAATTCCAAGGTTGGTTGGTGACTCATGCATGGAGGACTTCGTTATAACTGATTGTGGCAAGTTGTAACAGAGTTGGAAGAGTAGTTATGGGAGTTGTTATTTAGTTTAACTCAGTTAAGTGAGTTAAACACAATTGTGCTAGTTGTAACTGAATATACACTAGTGAAATATGAGTGAATTAATTATTTAATTAATTCACAAGTAGCGTCTTACTTGCAACTGAATAAATACAACAGTTAACTACTTTCATGTCAGATCCAGTGGAGACCCAGTGGAGAGATAGGTGAAAGGGTGAGATGGACTTTATGTTGTTACTATAGTAGAGAATTCAATACATCCACACACACATTGGAGATTCCTATGAGTATTGCGCAGTCAAGGCAACGTAAGGTCAAATTCATTCAGGGATCTTCTTCAGTAGGGATTGCGCAGTGGAGGCAAGCTATCAAGAGGCAAGAAATTGGTGCATAGATATGCAAATTTTTGCATGACAGTGTGTGACGATTGTATATTGTACTGAGATCTCTATGAGTTGAGCTTTGTATGATATTGTTACATGTTCTATTGATATACATAATATATGATAGTTGGGGTTTTTAGCTTTAAGCTTTCCAGGTAAAACATATTGTTATGTGCTATTGATTTTGCTTCATATGTGCTTTGCAATTGGCGATTTAATTTCCACAAAGAATTAAGTGGAAGGATTCTGTATTTAACATAAGATTAATTTGTTAGATTAGGAGAATCTGGAAATACATTATTGTATTTATAAATTTTTACAATTCCAAAGGGCTTGGAAATAACCTAGCCATTATTTTTCCCATGATGGAGCCCATCCTGTCCAAATGTTGAACTTGGATGCTCTGAAACCAATTTGTAAATGCCCCACCTTACCCTTGGTGAGTGTTTTCTTGCTAACTCGACTTCCCAAGTGTATTTAGAGAAATGGGGTAATGATTTTTTTGTTTTTTTTTACTTTTCTTCGAGTTATTAGAAATCAAATAAGATCACATTATCACACTCATCTTGGTGAGATGACTCTAGCGATATAAATTTTATCTCGATCCGACCTCTAGGTAAAAATATATGACCCATTTAAAATTTTTCCAATTGGTTAGCATCACGTCATCAATCTGCCTCATGGTTCCCTCGTGGCACCCACATGGTTGTCCAATCAATATCCTCCTTGCCATTTGGCGTTGTCGTACTAGTTTTTGACCCATTCATGGCCTAGGTCCTCACACACGCAGACACACACATATATAATTTTTTGACCTATTCACGTTGCTCGCACATTAATCCTATCGAGGGGTTGCAACCTTAACACATACTCTATGCATGTAAGGCAAGCGAGTGCGGACCCCTCTAGGGCCACGACACCTCAATGTTGATTCATCCCCTCTCCTCCATAATGGGCATGTGGGAGTTTCCTCTGGGATACAGAATCCAAGATAGACATTTTCTTGTTAATTGTGGCGCTAGTTCTCAATGTTTGCAGACCCCACCTGTGTTATTTTAATGTTACATGTTATCTCTCCACTCGACCATTTTCTTCTCTCATCACCCAAGGGATCTAACTCATCCCAATTTCTTCCACGTTGCAGGCTCCTGCACGTTGTCCCAAGCCTTATCACCATGACGCTCCCTTCAGATGCTCCCCCTTGAAATTTCAATGATGTTGTCTTCCAAGACATGTCACCTCGGGCTTCTTCCCCATGCTACACTTGGTGTGGCCCCATCTCACTGAGATATTCCATAATAGTGACCTTCCGCCTTCTCCCAATCCTTATCATCTTGATGATCCCCCTCAAATGATCCTCCTTTGAACCTCCATGAGTGTGACCTCTGGCACACATCATCCTGGAACCTTCCTTCTGTCGCATTCGTCGTGGCTTCAAATTGTTGGACCTCTTCCACAACATCTTTGTCCCTATTATCCCTGCACTTATTCTAGCGCACTCCTCCTTGGGCCTTCCATGGATGAGACCTCTAGGACATGTCACCTCAGGCTCCTTCCTTACTATGCACTTGACACAACTTCAAATCGCCCAAATTATTCCATGGCGTTGGCTCTACCACGTCGTCCTGATCCTTTTCATACCGGGCTCCTCCATAAGAAATACTCCTTTGAACCTCTGAGACACATCACCACGAAATTTCCTTATAACATACTTATTTCAAGATCTTACCGAGGTTTAAATGAAAATAAGTCTAGATCTATCTGTGTCCTTTGGTTTGACTCTGGTAAAGAGTTCAACATAAGATTTTTTACGACTAGCATACATGCACAACACCTTTTGTCACCAATTATGGGAATTAAGCCAGGGATGATATGACAAATTTTTTATGCAATATTATAATATGTATGTATGTATGTGTATTCCATAAGTGGAGCAAACAATTACAAAAGGACTAGTTTGGCATAAATACATTTCAGTAGTTCATGTGTTTATTCTCCCTCTTGTAAAAAAACATTAATATGATAACTCCCTGTATTTTACATACGTTTCAATGAGGACCATTTAGCTCAAATATTAATTATATTAATGAGTTTAATTAATGTTGGAAGATTGACATACGTCTTCATCTAAAGAACCTTTGTGCTTAGAGTTTTAATTTTTCGAACTCAACAATAAAGCTCTTGGTCTGACCAATCAACACAGGTGTTCATTCACACTATCAACACGAATGTGTTTACTCAGAGCATTTAGCACTAACATAAACATAAGACTCCTTACTTACAGAGTGTTAGTGTAGAATCACATCCACAAGGACTAGTTATCATAATCCCATTCCTTTAAATTTACAAGTAAATCATGCCTTGTCAAAGTAGCTAATACCTAAAACTAACTTAACAGGGTACACATTTATTCAATGTCACAGGTTACATATGCATAAAATTTATCTTGAATTAATACTGAAGTTGGGAAACTGAGTCTGTGACAACAACTCTCCACCCAACCATTGACAAGCTGCAACCAATCCTCACTTGTAGTTGTCATCCCTGAGCTAGATTCTAGAGACTATGGTAGTTTTTCTCAAAGGATTTAAACACCAAATGCTAGTTGAGACAATGATTCCATAGGTTTTCCCACCTCCACCAACCAACTATTTAAGTAGACAATAATTGTATAGGAATCCAAAGGTATGTTACCTCCACCCTCTAATTGTTCAACACCCAATAATTCCATGGAGTCTAGAGATTTCTTCTCCACCCTAGAATTTCAAGGGAGTCCAGAGATACATATCTCCACCCTTAAACAATGGCACAGTGGTTCCACCCACCTTGGGAAATCTAGAAATGTAAAACAAAAACAGCAAGAGATGCGTATGAAATCCTCCTTTCAGGAATCCAAGGAACAAACCTCAACCCCAACCATTAAGGGACTCTAGAGAAAAACCATCTCCACCCTTTGGTCAACAAGGACTCGAGAGGTCATTGTTCATGAACTAAGAGAATTTGTCTCATGCCAATCTTTCCAACCAATATATGAAATTCCAATTGTTTTCTCCTTTACTATAAGGCTTCCATATGTTCTCTCTGTGCTCAACTTTTCAGGGATTCTATTTTCTTGTTCAAGGAAAAACACAAAGGCCCCCCTCTTTTGTTAATTCACAGATTATGCCTCCCTTACCATCCAGGACCCCCTCCAGGGAAATCGTTTTTCCCCTGTCTCTTCTCCTAGTTGTTCAAATGCACTTCACTGCTTTCTCCCGTCCGCGGTGGCTCTTCCCCCTATGATTTCCTTCTCCATGATTGAATTCTCCTATCTTTTTCTAGTTGTTCACGTACCCCCTCCCTCATAAATTTTTGTCTTTTATTTCCTTGCCAAGCATTCCAAAGTAGCATGACTCTCTTCCTTTTCCTTCAGTTCAATCAATTTAGAGAACCAATCCCTTTTAAAGTACACCAAACAGCCTTCAATGGTTGTCCTAAATCAATTCAAATTTCCTACAATTAGGAAACCTTGAAAATCCCAAGCAAGTAACCTCCTCATATTTGGAATCCTTGTCCCTTGACTCAACCCATTTTAATTTATAATCAAAATACATGAAGTATATAGAATGTATATAAGAGGGAAAATTTCCCAAAGGGGCTATCACACTTCATCAATTAGGAAAGGAAAACAACATCAAGACCCTTCCAATAGGTATGAACTACAACTCCCCATAGTATTTCAATAGTTATAATTCACAATTTCAACCCTAGTCTTGATGTCCACCTATTCCGCCACCTTGAACCATGCCTACCTAATGAAAATATCAAAATCAACCTATTGCTCTTCCCTCTTAGTAATTTCAAACCTAGAATCCTCAATAGAGAAACCCTTTACAAGGGTGGAGGTTTCCAATGGCTCATCCACCAACTTTGATGCAATCCCCTCCTCAATAACCTAATATACCTCAGAATAACATACCTCCAAAACAACCACAACTTCTTTCTCAACCTAATCCTAATCCCAATAATAAAAATACCCAAACGTTTACAACACTAAGACTACATAACAAACTTATTCTATAGAAGTTCAAGAAAAAAAACCTTAGATTAGGGAAGTTACTATAAGATCCTCCTAATCCTCCTCAAAGTGAATACCTAGAAGAGGAAAGGACGGAACCTAATCCTTGAAAAACTCCACAAGTTTCATCATATCCTGAAATATTGATCACCAAGAAAAAGTACACATAAGAAGAAATTGAGCTTTTAGGGGAATTGAAAATCTTTTGTTAATATACCTCTCTTACTGGCCACTAAAGATATATCTATCTACAACAAATTCCTAAAAAAATAATGTCTTAAAAGACATGGTAGGAAAAATAAAAATCTTCCTTCATTAATTAATCCATGAGCTTCGACATCTCTTCAAATAAACTAACTAAATGATTCTTTATTTTATTTATAATTTTAAATATATAAAATAAAATTTCAATATTTTATTAAGTGATAGGTAAATGATAACTAAATATAAATAATTTAAAAAATTAGAATAATTAGTGAATGTTTGCATTGTTAAAGCATTCTTTATATAATGGTTATTGACTAGAAATCTACTTATCACTCAATTAAATTAGACGTTATAGTGATAACGAGAGCAGAAATGAAGTTTGATCCCCATCACACCTTATCAGCAACACTTCCTTCCTTCTACTGAATGGAGAGATAGATTGATTCCTTTGAAGCTATTTACAGTCAGGATTTATTTCTCTGAAAATAAATGATAGCCATGGAATATTATTTTCAGTAAAACAATATAAGCAACAATCATTAACCTTGTGATAATGTAAATTACAGGACTCTAACATACCCAATAAACTCTCACTATTGTTATTGTTGTGCACTTACATTATTATTGTAAGCTCGACTAGGATGATATTGTGACGCCATGGACTCCTATATATAGAAAGGAGGTTTTTTCATTTGAATCATCCAAGAATTGTTCATTTATGTAATGTAAAGGAGGTTTACCCCTCAAAGAGGCTGATTTCTAAGGCGTTCATCTATATTTTCTTCTATTTTGTAAGCTGGTTTCATAACATTTGGTATCAGAGCTTTGGATTCAAGGGTTTCGCTTCTTCAAATAGGTCATCATGGAATTTTCCCTATAACTTTTTTTCTACCAAGGTTTAGAAGCTAAAAAAACCCATTTGCGAATAAATCCTAAGGAATGTCGTGTAAAAATTTTAGATCTTGGTTCGCAATATTTTCAGAGATACTATATATGGAAGTTAGGGTTTTTGCAAGCTCCTGAATTTCATCTCAAACAGGTAACCTTCATAAAATCATCATAGCAGTCTCTCTGAGCATCAGATTGGAATTATGTAAAAAGTGGTCAAAATTACACAATCTATAGTTTCCTTTGTATCAATTTCAGAGCCGAAGGTGGAAACAGTAACACGTGGCATGCCATACAAGTTCACTCCACTTAACCAGTCCATAATTAGGTCATTGTGGGAGATAAAGCCCAACTTTCTCTTGAAGAATCCAAATCAGGTCAGACATGTGGCATTGGAAAGAAGATTCAGAGGGCTACTAAAGGACCGAATATAAATTCTCGAGGATTCAAAATTACAGAGATACATCAGTTTCAATATCGAGCTCCTCAAAATCAAGAAAAATGTGTGTATTTGTTTTTAAATTGCATAAGTCTTGTTTGAAAAATCAGTTTGAAGTGATTCCAAGGGCATATTGAAGCACAGATATTAGTATTGGGTTCTAAAATTACCCCTAACAATAATTCAACACCCATTAAGCCATCATAAGGCTCTACTATGACTCATGAAGAGGAAGAAGTACAACATATGAGGAAGTTTTATGGCAAGGATCCCATAACATGGATACTACAGATGGAGAAATATTTTGATCTCCATATTGTGAAAAACACACAAAACGTATGCATTGAAACTTTATATATAGAACAAAATACATTTTTATGATATCGATGGATTTTCTCTCGCAAAAAAATTGTCACTTGGTCAATTTTTATGGAGGAAATGATAGCACATTATGAGGATACAAAGAGCAACACCTTCTTTAGCCAATTGATAAATATCAAACAAAAGGGGTCAATGGTGGAGCACATTGAGAACTTCAAAAAATTGAATATAAGGGTAACTAATATTCCATAGGAACACAACATTGATGTCTTCTTAGGGAATTTAAAGGATAATATCCAACATGAGGTTTTCCTTTGGGAACTTGATTAATTTGAGAAGGCATTCAGGTTGGCAAGAAAAATTGAAAGTAAAATTATGGCAACAAGGAAGCCTACCACTCACATCTATAAAGATGGAAGTGTTGCTACTCCTAGACTTCCACAACCTATAAGGTTGACACCACAACAATTGGAAGAAAAAGGAGAAAAAGGGATTTGCTATAGTTGTGATAACAAATACACTAAAGGTAATAAGTGTGCTGAGAAGAAATTATTTTACATAGATTGTGAAGAGGAGGAAGAAAATGAACAAGAAATTTCAAAAGAAGAGGATATACACCAGGAACCAGCCCTAGAGAAAGAAGAAATGAGTATGACCATATCCTTTAATGCATTGGTAATAATTACCACTCCTCAAACTCTCAAGATGGAAGGACATATCAAGAAGAAAAAGGTAATAGTGCTGATTGATTCGGGTAGTACCCATAAGTTTATTCATTGTGAGGTAGCCAAGGAATTCAATTTCTTCCTATACCCAACACCAGAGTGTCAAGTGATTCCTGCAAATAGAGGAACTATAAATTTCTCTGTAAAATGCCATAATATCAAGCTAAACATTAGGGAATATGTATTGAATAGTTCAATGCGTTCCATTCCAATGGGAGGTGTTGATATTGTACTAGGAGTACAATGGTTACAATCTTTGGGGATGGTAGATTTTTAATTTCGAGAAATTTTCTTGAATTTTTTTTTAGAAGGAAATGAAGTTGAATTACGGGGTATCGCATGGAAGTCAAGAAAGATAATAAGCTCTAATGTCATGGCAAATCTTATGAAGAAAGAAAAACGATGGGTAATTGTACAATTATGTTCACTAGAAGTTCCAGAATCAAAATCATCTATTTCTCCAAATCTCCAAAAAGTCTTGGACAATCATTCCAAGGTGTTTGAAACTACAAAAGTACTCCAACCTATTCGCAATAATGATCTTGCTATTCATTTGATTCCATGAAGTGTTCCTCCAAACATCAGGCCTTACAGATATCCTTATGTCCAAAAGAGAAAAATTGAACATATGATTGCAGAAATGTTAGAGGATGGTATATTTCAACCTAGTCAAAGTTCTTTCTCTACTCCAGCAGTATTGGTGCACAAGAAAGATGGATCATGGTGCATGTGTCCAGATTATAGGGAGCTCAATAAGTACGCTATTAAAGATAAATTTCCCAATTTATGTGATTGATGAATTACATGGAGCAATTTATTTTACCAAGTTGGATCTTTGTTTATGATATCGTCAAATTAGAATGAAGACTAAATATATTCCGAAAACATCATTTCAAACTCAAGAAGGTCATTATGAATTTTTGGTCAGGCCTTTTGGCCTTACCAATGCACCTTCTACACTTCAAGGGTTGATGAATTCCATTTTCAAACCCTTCTTTAGAAAATTTTTGTTAGTATTTTTTGATGATATACTAATCTATAGCAGGTCTTGGAAGGATCATGTTCAACATGTTAACAAGGTGCTTAAACTATTGGAGGAGAAATCATTATATGCAAAAACCTTCAAATTTTTCTTTGGAGTACAAGAGGTGGAATATTTGGGTCATATTTTATCTCAAGAGGGTGTTAAGGTAGAGCCTGACAAAATTAAATCCATTAAGGAATGGAAACTCCCCACAACCATAAAGAATTTGCGAGGATTTCTCGGGTTAATAGGGTATTATTGCAATTTTGTTAACAATTACGGGAAAATAGCATCACCTCTGATAACATTACTGAAAAAAGATGCATTTTTATGGACTTTGGAAGTAGCTAAGGCCTCTGAACATCTTAAAGAGGCAATGTGCAGCCTAGCACTGGTATTAGCTACGCCAGACTTCACAAAAACCTTTATTGTGGAATGTGATGCCTCAGGAAATGGAATTTTTGTTGATTTAATGCAATAAGGAAGAACCATTTCTTTTGAAAGTCATCCAATCAAAGGAAAGTATTTACAGAAAGCCATTTACGAGAAGGAAATGTTGGCAATACTACATGCACTAAATAAATGGCAACCTTACCTAATGGAAAGACACTTCAAGGTAAAAATTGATCATGATAGTCTTAAATACTTTTTGGAACAAAGACTATCTTCAGAAGAGCAACAAAAATGGGTCACAAATATGCTGGGTTATGACTTTGAAATCATCTACAAAAAAGGGAAGCTAAATGTTTTTGTAGATGCACTCTCAAGAAAGGATGAGGAGGTGGAAGCATTGCTTTGTGCCATTTATATTCTCAAACTAGATTGAATAACCGAAGCAAGGGAGGAATGGAAGAACGACAAAGAAGTGTGGACACTCGTTCAAAATTTGCAGCAAGATCCCAGTACATCTGATACATTTAGTTGGAAAAATGATTCCTTATGGTACAAAGATAACTTATATATTTGTAAGAATTCCCAACTAAAACAAAAGATTATTTTGGAATTGAACACCTCTCCATTAGGAGGACACTCGGGATTTTTAAAAACTTACCACAGTGTTAAGAAAGACTTTTTTTGGGATGGAATTAAATCTTATATTCAAAATTTTGTGGCGGAATGTTTGCTTTGCCAGCAAAATAAAGTTGAGACAATTAAGACCCCGAGTCTGCTACAACCTTTATCCATTCCAATTCAACATTGGGAGGAGGTTTCAATGGATTTCATCACATGTTTACCTAAGTCTAAAGGAAAGAGTGTCATCATGGTGGTAGTTAATAGACTTACCAAGTATGCACACTTTCGTGCATTGTCTCATCCACTTAAATCAAGTACAGTTGCTATTGCATTTATGGAAACAATTCAAAAGCTACATGGAAACCCAAATATTGTTGTAAGCGATATAGATCCCATTTTCACTGAAAATTTTTGGACATAATTATTTTCTTGGTTGGGTACTCAACTAGCTCATAGCTCATCTTATCATCCTCAATCAGATGGGAAAACTGAGTTAGTGAACAAATGATTGGGTCAAAAAACACAATGATATATTCGTTGTTTTGTATCTGATAAAAAAACACAATGGGTCAAGTGGTTACCTCTAGCTGAATGGTGGTATAACACTTCCTTCCATATTGCAGCAAAAATGACCCCATTTTTGGCACTTTATGAATATTATCCACCATCAATCACATTTTGTTTAAAATGAAATTCTAAGTTTCAAGCAGTGGAAGATCACATCGAGCATCAACAACAAGTTCTCCAACACTTAAAGGATAACCTAAAATTTGCACAAAATCAAATGAAACAACAGGGAGATCAACATTGTAGCGAGAGAATTTTTGATGTGGGAGACTGGGTATTTTTACGGCTACAACCATACAAAAAAATGTCCCTCAAGCAAGCTAAGAAGGATAATAAATTATCACCAAAGTACTCAAGCATTGAGGACAACCTTTTTTGAAGGACAGGGGCATGTTAGGTCCCTATATTACTAGTGTAGTCCCTTATTGTTGTAGGTGTAGCCCCCTTATTTTTATTGTTGTACCCTTGTAGTCCCCATAAAAGCCCATTATTGTTATTGTTGTGCCCTTACATTATTATTTTTAGGTCGGCTAGGATTATATTGTGACCCCATGGAATCCGATATATAGAAAGGAGGTTTTTTCATTTGAGTCATCCAAGAATTTAGATCTTAGACTTTTGCACATCCAATAATTGTTCATTTATGTAATGTAAAGGAGGTTTTCCCCTCAAAGAGACTAATTTCTAAGGCATTGATCTATCTTTTCTTCTATTTTGTGAGATGGTTTCATAACAAGGGGTTGTCGCCCTCCTTTGATCCACCTACTGCACCCAGTGCAACGAACAAGGGGGGCTCACCCCCCCCCTGTGACCCCCCCGCGAGTGTGACTATTCATGGAAAGAAAATAACACATACCCAAAATTCTCCCACTTGTTGTTTTCTTTACATAGGGGGCCACAGGAGAGCTTAGTCATTAGTCTAGCCCTGAAACACCCATTTTTTCTCTACACCAAGTGAACTTTTGATTTCTCAAAGGCTTCGTCAATGCATCTGCAACATTCTTCAAAGTGCCCACCTTTACCAGCAACACATTTTATCCTCAGCCATATATCTCACAAATTGATATTGAACATCAATGTGCTTTGTCTTTGAATGATAAGCAGGGTTCTTAGCCAAGAAAATTACACTTTGGCTATCACAGTCTATCCTTATAGCTCGTTGCACCAACCCCATACTTTAACACAATCTCTGCAGCCAAATTTCTCCCTTGCTTGCATGAGTGGATGCCATGTATTATACCTTTGTAGTTGAAAGAGCCACTACAGACTGTCTTTTACTCATCCAACTGACTGCACCTCCAATAGGTCAAACACATACCCACTTGTAGATCTTCTTTGGTCTAGATATCCAACCCAGTCTGCATCAACAAAACCACGAATGTGCAAAACTTTTTCCAATCCTGGTCTTCCCCGGTAGGACAAACCATAATCACTAGTGCCACGCAAATATCTGAAAACCTACTTCACTGTTGTCCAATGCTCCTTCCCTAGTTTTTACATAAACCTGCTCAATACTCCCACTACATGTGCAATGTCTCGTCTAGTACATATCATTGCATATATCAGGCTACCCACTGCACTTGCATATGGAACACGGGACATATCCTCCTCTTATTCTTGTGTCTTGGGACATTGTTCAGCAGATATATCTACACCTACAGGAATAGGAACCTTCATCGGTTTACTATTTTGCATATTGAACATCTGAAATATTGTCTCGACATAATTCCTCTGGTTTAACTAGAGCTTCCTCTTTGCCCAATATCTCTTAATTTCCATGCCCAAAATATAGTTTGCAGCACTAAGATCCTTCATGTCAAATTTGGATAACAATTTGGGTCTTCAAATCCTGGATAATTTATTTTTCATTTCCAACCAACAACTTATCATCCACATACATGACCAAACAAATAACATGGTCACTAATTAATTTAAAATACACACATTGATCCTCTTTGCTTCTAGTGAAGCCAAGTCCCCGTATATAGGTATCAAAATTTTGATACCATGTCCTTGCTGACTATTTTAACCCATACAGAGAATTTTATAACCTGCATGCCATTTATTTCTTACCCTTCACCACAAAGCCTTCAAGTTGCTTCAGGTATATCTCCTCTACCAGATCCCCATGAAGAAATGTTGTCTTCACATACATCTTTTCTACCTCAACATAAAATGCAACAACAACAGATAAAAGTAATCTAATAGAAGTAACCTTGGCAACAGGAGAAAAAATATCACCAAAATCAATTCTCATCACCTGGGAATAACCTTTTGCTACCAATCGAGCTTTGTATTTCTCCACCTTTCCTTCTACATTCATCTTCTTCTTAAACACTCATTTTCTCCCGATGGGCTTCCTTCTAGCCGACAACTCCACCAGATCCCATGCCTCATTTTTGTGCAAGGATGTCATTTCATCAACCATGGCCTCCTTCCAAATTTTTCCATCCTCTGAATCCACTACCTCCCTGACAGTTTTGGGATCATCATCAGTGATATTTAAAGAAAAATTTGAATAGAAATCAGATTTACTATACCTTTATGGGTGCCTTCTTTCCCGAACTTATCTTCTCACAAATGGAGTTTGTGGCTCTTCCTCTTCTAAATCTTCTTTTGTTGTAGAGTCTGGTTCATTGTCCTTTAGCTAAAACTATATCTTCTCAGGTTCCTTTGGTAGGAATTCATGTTTAACAACATATTTCACCTCTCTAAACACAACTTCTCGGTTGTACACAACCTTCCTTGTTTCTAGGTTCCAAAGCTTGTAACATTTTAAACCATCCTTATACCCAATAAAGATGCACCTTTCAGATTTACTATCCAACTTGGTCCTTTTCTCCTTTGGAACATGTACATATGCATCACATCCAAATACCCTCAGATGTGAAAGAGAGGGTTTATTACCAGTCCATACCTCATGTGGAGTATTATCCTCCAACACTGATGAAGGTGATTTGTTATCCAAGTAACATGCAGTTTCCATTGCCTCTGCCCAGAATTCATGTCCTAACCCGGTACCACTGAGCATGCTTCTTTCCTTTTCCATCAGCATTCTATTCATTCTTTCTACAACTCCATTTTTTTGAGGTGTGTATGGAGTAGTCTTCTACCATGCTATACCACACTTCTTACAGAACTATTCAAACTATTTCTTGTAGAACTTTCCACCATTATCTATCCTTAGTACCTTTATCTTCTTCTCTGTTTGGTTTTCCACCAGAGCCTTTAATTCTTTAAATCTGTCAAAGACTTCAGATTTCTTCCTCAAGAAATATATCCATGTATTCCTTGAAAAGCCATCTATGAGTAAAACATAGTACACAAACTTTCCCAATGATGGAACCGACACAGGTCCAAACACATCATTGTGCACAAGCTCTAATATCTTGTTCACCCTCTTAGCACGCGAAGGAAAACTCACCTAATTATGCTTCCCATATATGAAATGTTCATAGAAATTGAAATCCAGAGAGAAAATAGACATACCTTCTACCATACCATTACCATGCAGTATCTAGAGGCCCTTCTCTCCAATATGTCCAAGTCTTTGATTCCATAGCATGGTATTTTATCCAAATACCACTAGGATTTCCGCTCGACTTTCAGGAACCACTGAACTGTTGCACCCATAAATAATAGTGCTACCCTGAAGCTTGTACAGAGTTCCAATCCAAACTCCTTGCATTAATACAAGTGCTCCCCGAACCATCTTGCAGGTATCTTTCTTTAACATTGTTTTTACACCTGCATTATCCATCTTGCTTACAAAATTCAGATTTATGGCCAATACAGGAATATGGAGAACACCAGGAAGTGTTCTAATCCTTCCACCTTCAATTTTCAGCTTGAATTTTCCACGTCCGACGATTCTGGCCTTCCTAACATCCCCTAATAATACATCACCACCATCATACTTATCATACTCTCAGAACCACTCCCTATGGGGAGTGAAGTGAAAGGATGCACCTGATTCAATCAACCATGCCTCATGATCTACATGTGTATTTGAAGAAGAGGCAAAATAAACATCCCCACCTTCATCTGAAGTGGTTTTTTCCTCTGCAGAAGGAGCATCATCAGATCTCTTTACTTTCTCAAGATATTTAGATCTAAAGTCCTTTTTGAAGTGCCCTTCCTTTCCGCATTTCCAGCACACCTTTACAAGCTTTCCTGGAGATTTAGATCTCCATCTAGATTTAGATCTCCCACTTGAAAATTTATTTTTGTTTTTTTTCTGAGACCTTCCTCGTACAGATAAGGCATCTCCATTCTGTCCCTCCATATTTATGTGTCTCATTTCCTCTGACAGCAAGTCTGAGACAATCTCATCAAAGTTCAAGGTAGTTTCATTGCTACCTATTGCAATAACCAGACTGTCCCACGAATCTGGTAGAGAACACAACAAACGGATTCACTTATCTTCATCTGAGATTTTAATATCAACAGATGAAAACTGACTTACAACAGTATTGAAGGCGTTCAAATTCTTTGTCACCGAGTATCCATCCTTCATCCTTAGGTTATACAGCTTTTTCTGCGGGAACAATTTATTCACCGGAAACTTAGATTGGTACAAAGTCCCTAACTTGACCCACAAAGTCTTCGTCATAGCATCCCCAGATACAGTCAACAATACTAAATCTGAGATACACAATTGTATTGTGCTCTTTTCCTTCTGATCCAACTTTGCCCAGTCTTCATTTGACATTGCCATTGGTTTAATACCCAGATATAACGTGATCCACTAATCTTTATCCACCAGCAGATCCTCTATCTTGAGCCTCCACAACACAAAAATATTACCATTAAATTTCTCTATCTCTATCTTTCCATAGCTTGCCATCTTCTTTCAACGCAAGAATCGATCTTGTAGATCTCCCACTAAACAGGGTCTACCACAGGCCCGAGAAAAAAACCCCTCAGCAGTAAAGGAATCCCCTTGAAGCCAAAACAACTCTGATACCAAATGTAGGTTTTAACCCTGTACAGAAATTATCTGCAAACAAATTCTTAAAAAACAGAAAATAAACAATAGCGAGAGCATAAAACCTAAAATAGATATACACAGATATTTTTCCCCTAGATCCCAAATCGGCACTACCAGCTTGATTTTTCATTATATTCCTTTTAGTGTTACAACACACACACACACACATATATATATATATATATATATATATACATGTCGAATCATTCATAAAGCCCAATCCATTAACCCTGGATTAGAATATAACCGCAGTTCCCTTGACCAGATCTACAAAATACCAGGGGTCCAAAACCATCATGCCCCAAAACCATGTGCAAACCCATACACAAAACGATAGGCAGGTCCGCCCACCTAAAATAGTGTCCAAAAAAAATTTCCCTGGGCGCTGCACCCGATGCAACGAAAATGGGGGGCTATCACCCCCTTGCGCGTGCGACTATTCATGGAAATAATATAACACATACCCAACATTCCAGTAGGGAGGTAAACAAAAAAATGCATTGAATGAAAAGATCAGTTCAACCCCAGTACTTGCACTTCTAGACTTGAGACAGTCATTTGAGATTCATACTGATGCTATTGACTATGCCATAGGTGTGGTCCTCATGCAACATGGTAAGCCTTTTTGTTTTCATTCGGAAACTTTTAATGGTGCATTGATTAATTATCCTACATATGACAAGGATTTGTATGCATTGGTGCAAAGTGTGAAAAAGTGGAAAGACTATTTTATGGGTAAGGAAACAATCATTCACACTAATCATCAACCATTGCAATACTTGAAATCGTAAACAAAGTTGCAACAATCAAGGCACTTCCGATGGATGGGTTTTCTTCAACAATTCCACTTGGTGATAAGGTATAAGAAAGGTATCTACAATAATGTTGTTGACATGCTTTCTATGCCTAGTGTTAGTGTTGCTACTATCCTTAAGTGTAATTTTGTTTTGCACGATAGCTATGTTGAACAATATGCTTTAGATAGTGATTTTCAAGATATATATGAAACTTTAAGTCAAGGTAACTAAGTATAGGAATTGCATTATCACATGCATGTTAACTTGTTGTGTCGTATTAGTAAGCTTTGTATTCCATGGGGAGAAAGAGTCAACATCATAAGAGAGGCACGTACTTCTCTTATTGTTGATCATTTCGGTGTAAGTAAGATGGTGGCATATCTACAGAGGTATTGTTATTGGCCTCGTATGCTTGAAAGTGTGTCACATTTTATTAGAGGTTGTTCATTATCTGTTGTCAGTAAGCCTAGCAATAGAGAGTTAGGATCGTACACTCCACTTCTAATACCTTCTCGTCCATGGGAGAGTGTTTTTATGGACTTTTTTGGAGGTCTTCCTATGTCAAAGAGGAATCATGATTATATTTTTGTAGTTTTGGATAGGTTCAGCAAAATGTGTATTTTGATGCCATGTAAAAAGAAAATTACAACTAAACAAACTACTCATTTATTCTTTCAGAATGTATGGGTTCATTTTGGATTTCCCACATCCATTGTTAGTGATCGAGATTCGTGCTGTGTTGGGAACTTTTGGTCAAGATTGTGGGGATTCATGGACACCAAACTGAAAAAGAGTACAACATTTCAGCCGCAAATAGATTTTCAAACATAGGTGGTGAACAGGACGGTGATACATATTCTTCGTGGTTATTGCAACAAGCATCCTATGTTGTGGGAAGAAAACTTGCACTATAATAGGCATGCTTGCAACCGGGCCAAGCACTCTTCAACTCAAACATCGCCATTTGACACATGTTTGGGATACTTGCCTAAATCTCCTTTGGATTTAATTTTTGGAAAGGATGTTGCTATTGATGGTCATAGTGACATATAAAAAGCTAAAAGGTTCGTTGAAAAAATCCAATTGGTGCATCAAGCAGTTCAAGAACAACTGGAAAAGAGCCAAGTCAAGTACAAAACAAGGCACGATAATCATCGTGTAGATCACAAATTCCAAGTCGGAGATGAAGTTTGGCTTCATAATAACAAAGAAAGGCTTCAAGGAGAAGAAAAAAAAATGAAACCAATTCGATATGGTCCATTTAGAATTTTAGAAAAGATTGGTGATAATGCCTTCAAGTTGGATTTGCCTTCATATATTTAAATTTATGTTGTTGTTAATGTTGAGAACTTAAGGTTGTGTGAGCCGCCTTTGATTGAAGATCAAGGAGAAAATATTCTAATTCCTTCCATTGAGAATTTTTCTCCTCAATACCTACACGAACTACAGTAAGACACTAGTACAAAATGGCTAATTAATTACTAAAAAAATGACTAAAATTTGCATATAAAAGACTATTTTTCGGTCTATGACCAATAATAGCTAATTTATAGTATCTTATAACACGACCAACTTTTAGTCGTTTTTAGCTTAGTCATTAATTGGTTGTCTCAATTTTGTTTTCTAGTAGTATATTTGGTCATTGATTTAGTCAGTGATTTGGTTATTGATTTAGTCATTAATTGCCACAATTAATGACTAAATATACAACAAAAAAATTTACTAAATGATCACCCGAGAAAACCAATTAATGACCAAAGAAATATGACCAAAACGTTGGTCGTGTTATAAGATACTGTAAATTAGCTACTAATAGTCATATATATGCAAATTTTAGTCATGGTTTGAAACCAATTAATGAACAAAGAAATATGACTAAATTTTGGTCATTCTATAAGATATTGTAAATTAGCTACTAATAGTTGTATATATGCAAAATTTATTCGTCATTCGTAGTCACAAATTTATCATTTGCAATAACATTTTTTTTTGCAGTTTCATATTCATTATATAAATGACTACTTTAGTAGTTTATATTTGTTTCATTTACTTTCATTAAAAATCGTTATACGCAACTAATTTAGTCGTATATTCATTTTATTTGTGTTCATCATTAATAAACATAAATTGTTAATCTAATAGTTTTAGATTGATTTTATGTGTTCATTATTAATCAACATAAATTAATTAGTATGATTTTGAAACTAAATTTTAAAAAAATGCCATACAATTTACATGTTCATCTAATATGAAAACAAAAAGTTGCATATGTTAATTACAATACCAAGTAATATCAAGTGCAACTAAAAATAATTTCAACCACATAAATTATATTATATAAAATGTCAAATATTACAATATGAGTTTCCAACTTAATATTGGTTGGAGTACACTTTACAAATGAAATATTGTTTCATCACTTCAAAAAATTATCATCGTCTTGCCAAGGCATTGCAAGTGAATTCACCAACTCTGAAAACTTGACCATCAATCTTTATGTGTGTGTCTTATGTGGGATATTGGCTCTACGGGTACCACTAGATCAGTACTCTTCTATCTCTTTGTCACTCTAGTGTTATTGTTCTCCTCTTTATTCAATCCTTGCTTCTTACCATCAATTCTGAGTCTATTTTCTGCCAAAAAAAAAAAAAGTTACAATGCAGAGTATATGACATGAAATTCAATGAACACTAGAATATAAACTAAAGTATACTATAAATGATTTATATGATATATACCTCAACATAAACAATATTTTTAATGCCATTTTTCCCCATAAAAGCAAGAAACTCAAGCAAGTTTTCTTCATTTGGGAAATAGTGGCCACTATGTGGCCAAATGACTTGTATAACCAAAGCAAATAAAATGTCACAAATAAACACAATAGAGCTAGCAATTTCTACAAAGAATGTCTCATGCTCCACTTTGTATTTGTATCATTTTCTCTAGTTATCTCTAAGAAGTAGTGGCACTTCAACAATAAAATTGGTCAGTAGAAATCTAATGGGTGGAAGCAAAGTATTGTTGACAGAATATTACAAGAAGGAACTAAAAAAGAATAAGACAAGACTTTGTAAATTGTGATAATAACCGGGAATATAGCTTCAATATAGTAATATTCAATTATCAACGTACGATTCCAAGTGAAAAGGAACCCATATCCCATAAGCCAAAAAACTATGTATGCCCCTTGTTTTCCCTGTAATTAATTGAGAAAGATTAGCACACACAATTTCCATTTAGAATCTCTAAAATGATTCTATAAATATTCAAAGGAAACTTAATGTTACTCATTCATTTTTCTCTAATGCAGACAAAACTGAATATGTTAACTTAATTTTGAGCTGGATAGTTATGTAATTCATCGTGTCCAAAATCATTGTTTATTGTCATAACTTTTTTTTTTAATGATCTATATTTGATCAGAAAACATATTTTTCAGAATATATTACATTTTTCTAATTCAAAGCTAAATTTCCTTCCAATTTATGACGTTCAAACAAACTGGAATCATTTTCCTTTAACAAGTCACTGTTGTAATATACTACTAAACAGATAGCTACTTAATATTAGTGGTGGAATACTAATCAATCACAAATACATGCAATAAATAACACCACTATGTCCTAGGCATGCCAAGTCTTTATCCTCTTGATTGGAAATATTACTTCATGAAAAACACAAATTTGACCAAGAGAACTTTTCTAAAACTAACCAACGCCAGTGTATCCAACAACATAGACATTTCTATTGGCATGCCCTCAAAATGTGTGGAAGTATCAAACAAGTGTAGTGCACTTCCTTGTAAGGTTAAAGTTTGGAAATGCAATATGTTGTCCCTTAGTCTAATCAAGTTTTAGCTTGCCTTTGATAACTTAGAGAGAATGGAAATCCAATATAGAACAATGACAAAAAAAAATTATTCATTCACACTTACCTAGATCCTAAACAAGCATTGAAGCATTATACAAATCCAAGCATGTCTCACATTCCACCACGAAATAGAAATTCTAGATTTTGATTGTAACTCTTGAGGCTTTCTCAATTTTGTAAACAAGTAACATCATAAACATTTTACCTTAGTTCTCAAACCTTCTTCTGTTTGGGGCTTGAGAAAATATGTGCATACACATATCACAATATAGCATTTTGTGGAGTACATTTACATGAAACCAATCATTCAAAATTTTATATTTTATCAAGATTGAGGCATGTGTTAGATGCCCATTATTTGCATCCCTGCACAATGGTGTCATTAATAGTTTGAAGGTTCTTTTCTTGCTAGTATGATCTAATTATTTCTTTGTGCAAGATTTTTTTCACTCCTATAATATTAAAATTTTGATGTTTATGAACGATATATAGATACAATGGATGCTTCGAATAATAACAGAGGCAATTATTTTCCATCAATAGTGTTTTGTATTTGCATATGGTGTAACTTTAGTAGTTCTATTGGTGGTACTTAGGGTCAGCCTAAACGATTATTTCGCATGCATCAAAAGAGGTAAAAAGTGATAATAGGAAGGGCTCATGCGAACTTTTCTAATCGTACATGTTGAATCTGAAAGTGTTAATGTTGTTGTGCTCAATTTATTATTGGAGTACCTATCAACTGACAACGTTTGCACAAATGTTTGAAATGATACTAAATAAGGTGGACCCAAGGGACTGAAGAACGAAATCACAAGGCAATACTTGACTGAGATCTATATATATATATATATATATATATATATATATATATATATATATATATATATATATATATATATATATATATATATATATATATATATCACGGGCCATTTCTTGCAATGACCTCTCCTAAAGGCTTACACCATAACTTCTTTCCCATTCTGAACCATATTTTTGCGTCATCGGCAAGCCCTCTTTAGACAGTTCATTAGCCTCTGCCTTAAATTATTTGAATATTATGGAATTATATCTTCAAGAACTGTGCCTTGATTATCTTTAGCTACTCCAGAATGGGTTGCGAACATAATTATTCCATCTTAACGCTCCATTCAACCAATTGATAACCAAAGAATCCCCAAAGACCTGGAATTCTGTCACCTCTCCTCTACTGCTATTGTTAACAAAAAATTTAGTGCCTTTATTTCATCCCAAATGTTAGAGCATGTACTAGCACTTTTATGCTTGTTGACCTTGACTAGCACTGTTGAAAATTGAAATAACACCATTCCCACTCTTAACAATAGAAATATGGATCAATGTCCTTTCTTTACCATTGTTAGGGGATTTTTACTTTGAAATATGAGTCATGATTGGGAGACACACTGAAACGATGGCTAAAACTTACTTTGAAAGATATCAGAGTTTTTAGCAAGCCAAATACATCAAAACACCATAATACGCAATGCCTTACAACCCTTCAAGTCTTTATTCAAAACCCAGTTTTTAAAATTGATCCCTCATAGGTATATATGCATCTAGTCACTTAGATTTTTGAATATTTTTGAACTTCTAAAGCTTCTTCCACTACCAGGTTGCTCCTCATGAATTATCTACAAATATAGATTTATATACTAGCCTCAAAGTATATACCCCTATGGCGCGTTTATTTGACCAAACAAAAGAATCCTCCTCTCTAAGCCTGACGCAATTCTTCTAAGGTTGTACTAGATATTCCTCACACTATTATGCTTCCCTATATGATAACTTTAACTCTACCTCACTTTTCTATCCCTCGTTCCAAATAGGTTTGGGAATTGGATATGTTGTGCCAAGTAATGGATTTTATGGTTCCAAATAGGTGTCGAAATTGGTTTTGTTGCATGTGCCAAGTAATGGATTCCCTAGTTCTACAATGCAATGATCAACAAGACAACCTATCCGATCTAATCTTCCATTGATAGTGGTTTTATATGCTTACGAAGAATCACTTTCCTGTGTATGAATTTCTTATAAATCAACCTCTACATACTCTTGGTTGTTTAAGCCTTACCAAAGGAATGTATGTTTCTAAACCCAATCCACCAACTTCCTTTGGTTTAGATAATGACTGCCACTTACTAAAGGGATTCCCTCATTTTCTCACTTACATGTTCACAAAAATTTGAAACATTTCTTCTTGATGAGGGTAATAATGGAAACAAAGGTAATTAAATTTGGATTGCAGTGACAAAACATTGGAATGATACAGATAGGTAGAACACCATTGAGAACTTGATCTTGTAGGGCACAAACAAAAACCTTTGGATCCCTTGGAACAGTGAGAAAACCTCCAAAACTGTTACACAGAATTTTGTCACTGTCCCTGCAATCCCCATCCCGCACATTGGAGGCTCATTTCTGTGATCAAAATAAAGTTTCATGCCTTGCAAATACCATCATTCCATCCCTTGCCATGAGGACAACATTCCTTCTGTTGACCATTTCCTAAACAGACCACCAAAAACACATGTTTTTTCCTTGGTGCTAGTAGCCTGTTATGCCCTCGCGACAATGAGGCAGATTAACACTAGCCCCCGCGCCAGTTGGCGATCTATCTAAGTTAGCCACCCACACCAATCTTTTTATGGAAATTTTTTTAAAAATAGAGGCGAATTTTCGATCACTACAACCTCATGGATGAGTCATAGGGGGTGGTTCGACTAAATAACCACGACCTTCCTCCTTTGGCCTCTTGTTTCCACCTTTTGGGGAAACCTCCCAAAGGATAAGGCCTCCTTACCACCATAGTAGGGATCCCAACCTCCTCCTTTCCCTCTATAAATATAGCCATCCTCCATTGATGAAGCTATTTGAACTGAAGATATTGTAGTAGAAACGCTGGAGAGATTTCTATTCAAGATAGAACGGAAAAGTCCCTCATTGAGAGAGCTTAGGCTTGTGCCTTTACCCCATCTAAATTCCCTGACAATAAATGAGACGTGCTTCATCTGAACCCCACTGAAGGAGGTTGTGACGTCAAGGCTTGGTTGTAACTCTTTCTTCTATTAATAAATATGTATAACTATTGTCTGGTTCCCATGTCGTGTTTATGTATTTTATTGATGCAACATGCTTAGCCCTCCTTGACTGGTTAGTAATTATGAATGAGATTGTTGCTTCATCCGCTGCTCTTGTTTATTGATATTGTGCAGGTATCCAAGTATCACTGCGAAAGGATCGTGACTTTCCGAGACAAGAACGATCTCTCTAGTATCACAAAGATAGCTAGAAACAAACAGGACAAATGTAAACTACTTTCTCTAGATTATATGTAATTTAAAATTTTCTATGACGAAGAAAGGACCTACCTGTGATCCAATGCTAATTGAATTATTCTTTCCCATCGCTCCAAGAATTCACTTCTTAATATCTGCAAACAAAGACATATAACAGAATCAAAAGCACCTGCAACATATACTAATTCAAAAATCACAAATTTATCTTAATGATCAAGGAATTTAAGAAATAATTCATTCAAGTAACCACATAAACAACTTATTGAGAAAGCAGGATCCAATTATATTATCTTTAAATAAAAGGAGTCTTACAACCACGTTCGCCTTGATGTCGTACAGGTCCTTCCGGGGTCCGGAACAAGCGTTTTCCTTTGGTTTGACAAGCCCTTCCACTCTTCGAACCAGCCTAACTATGAGTATGTAATCGTTCTCGCATCTAGCAAAAAGTGTATGTTTATTCAGAAATTCCCTTCTCTATCGTAGCTACCAAGTACAAGGCAAGTACTAAGTGTATACAAAATACATAGAGAAGTTTCACATATGTGAGCATGCACCCTTGAGACTGAACCAAAGCTTCAATTTATAGGAGAAGGAAAGTGGTTACAGCTCCAAAATGGAAGGGATAGAGTCCCCTTAGCAAGGGATTAAGTTCCAAAGACCAAGGAATAGGCTCCTTTTATGAAGGAATGAATGTTCATGATAATGGAGGGAGTAAGGCTTCGACTGGATAACGCCTTATAGAAGCTTCCAGCTGGGAGAATATTTGACCAGCTGGGCTTCTAGAATTTAATTTCGACTTTAATTTACCTTTTACAGGGGTCCGCAATTTTAATGAAGAAAACGTGTGGTCGGCTCTGCAGTTTTTAGAGAAAAAGGATGCGGTGCCACAGGTAACGCTAAGGAAAAGTGCGGTACAAGTTTTTTTATTATTTTTACAAGATTTTCTCTAAATTCAAGATTTGTTTTAGGAACTTTAAGGTTGTAGACTTATAAGGGAGAATTATATAGGTATTGATGAACCCATATAGACATTAAAATGTCATGGTGACAAAAAAATGTGTAACATATTGCCCCCTAAAGCGCGAAGTCTGAGATAATTCGAAAAGTGAAGTGCTTTATCATTTTGAGGATTGGCTTGTGGATGTCGGTTGGAACCTGTAAAAACATTCAATGCAAACATATATATATATATATCATCACTGAGGTAGGCATTCCCATACTTAGAGAAAAAACTAATTAAATCAAAACTTAACTAAAATGTTCTAATCTAGAAATGATTCTAATATTACATCAATAGTAGACACAGTATGGACGCAGCCATCTATCATGAATAGTCTACTGCATAATGAATAATAAAACTCCTCGCAGCCTGGATGGTGGAGACTAGATCCAGGGTCTTGATTTATGCTTCCCGGACTAGTACGATTCTATCCATGCGATTGATTGTGTCGAAGTTGAACATGGTAGAAACCACTTGATTACCAGTCAATGATGTGAATTGTTAACAAGTGTGAGATAAACCACCAATAATGAAAATAGCTCTCAAATTACTCAGTACAATCCATGAAGTGTGAATAAATGATTTGAAGTTGAACACTTCATAGAATCATCCGATCAGAGGTCAATGATGTAACCTGTCGTCGAAGGCGAGAAATCTACCATTAGGGCATGCAGATTCCAAGGTATTGAAGGATTCTAGATCAACTTCCTAGATGATATGTTTTCATCGATATAAAGTGACCCGTCGTATGAAAACCCATGACACGAAACCATTAGATCAAGTTTTGTAGAAATATTTTGCAAGGACTGACTCAGGGATGGTCAACGCGAATGGAGACAAATGTTTGCAAATGAATGGCTTATTTGAACTGTCCTCTTGAACACATAACGACACTGCAGATGGTTTGGTGACAATTTACCTAAATCTAATACCCAGAAACTGGCTAAAGACTTTCAATATGGTTTGATTAACTGATAGGCAAAGGATTTTCCCAACCCAGGTAGAAGTGTGACAAAAAGTGTCGTGTTCAAGAGTGGTATACTGCTTTTAAACAAAGTTTAACAACTGGATCCATTTTCTCTCTTTTTCCCCCACCATTTCTGGCAAGTACCTCTTTATTTTTGAAAATCTTGAGGAGGATAACATTTGCTTGTTTTTGTAAGCTCATCCTTCGGATGAGTCCAACTTAGTATAAAATCGAACCCTAAGGAGTGGTTTGTTCCTGTTTATAATTGACAAGTACTTTACTGTTAAATTTTAACGAGTCTAGTATAGGAGAAACTCAGTGTTTTTCAATTTTAGGGAGTCAGAAGAAAAACTTAAGAAAACTCCGTGGATGTACTTTTTCGTAAATTTAGTCTCTCAAGTCCAAAAAAGGATAAAATAATACAAGAGAGAACTCTATTGACCATGATTATTCAATGTATACCTTTTTCGTAAATAGTCCATTTCAGTCCGGAAAAGGGGTAAACTTATACTGAAGGGACGACTGTTCATCTCCTTTAACGAGTTCGAATAGTCAATTACTCGACAATATTTTCATGTTTAAAGAGTCTGAAAAGGGCTTAAAAGATAACTCAAAATTCGTTTTTTCGTAAGTTTTAACGAGTTCGAAAAAGGGATAAAAATGTACTCATGGTTTCGCTTTTTCATAATTTTTACCGAGTTCGAAAAAGTGATAAAAATTATACTCCTTTGTCAAAATGATCATTTTACCCAAAAAATCTTGTATTATACACAAAAATTCAAAAATTAAACATACCTGTTTATGATTAATAAAACTACTTCGGAAAACAACTTTTCAAAGTGGAAAATAAACAAAATTATATTTCATTTATTCAAAAAATCTTATAAAAAGGAGTTTTTCAAAGTCATTTTTACCATTTGATTCCAGAGTGAAAATTGAGAGCTTTTGGTGGAAAACGTTCCAGAGGAGATTACGGAAAATTTGACCGTCGGAATCGAAAATCGTTAGTTCCAGGTAATCCACATCATCCTCGCCTTCATTTTTGTCTGTTCACTTTCTTGATTTAGGTTTTAAATTCATTTTTTAGGAGAAAAATAGGTTTAAAATTTCGCTCACGGGGGTCCGTAGGTAATACACATGACACTTGCGGACCCCGACAATTTTTCAACGAGAAAATTGACATGGTTCCGCACTTTTTCTACAGAACGTGTGCGAACCTACGCACTATCTCTGCGCAGAAGGTGTGGGGGCACCGCGAAGAAAATAAAATGGTACATTCTCCCAAAATAAACCAAATTTTTTCACTCAAATTATTTCTAATCTTCCAATTTTCCCATTGCAGAATATCTACAATGCTCCAGTGGAGGGAACGTCAACATGAAGAGGTTTATGAGGCCGCAATGGCATATGCGTCCACATTGCGTGTGTTGAGGTAATGCGGTTTATATATATTCTGGGCTATTCAGGGAATGAGGACCCAAGACTTCTTTCCCATAAGCAAGACTTCTTTCCCATAAACAAGTTCATAGGGAGAATGTCCTGTTGTATTTCTCCATGTAGTTCTGTAGGCCCACAAGGCTTCAGGAAGCCTTTCTGCCCAATCTCTTCTATGTAGATGAACAGTTTTGGTGATGATACTTTCAAGAACTTTGTTTGTAGACTTCACTTGACCATTTTCTTGCGAATGGTAAGGAGTAGATCTTCTGTGCTTGATTTTGTATTCTTCCATAAATTTCTCCACCAAGTTGGATGTGAATTGGCTTCCTTGATCTGTCACAATTTCTCTTGGAACACCAAAGCGAGTAAAAATATCCTCATAAAGAAAATGAAGAACTGAATTTTCAGTAGCAGATACTAATGCTTTGGCTTCTACCCATTTAGTAACATAATCAGTACAAACCAATATATACTTCTTTTGTTTAGATGGTGGATTAATAGGTCCAATGAAATCTAAAGCCCATTTTTCAAAGGGTTCAATGAGCACCTGTGTTTGCAATGGCATTTCATTTGAAAGGGTAGGTAGACACTGCAGCCGCTAACCTTCCCTAATCTTCGTCTATGCATGTCATTTTTTATTTTTTATTTTTTAAAAAATTTGGGCTAATAATTTTCTGATCTTCCGCATCACACTAGGTGCAAGAAGAGAGCATACGAAGAACATCGAACTAATAACTCTTTTCCGATCCTCCAGATCACACTAGGTGCAAGAGGAGAGCATACTTCAAGAAATTATCAAGTTTTCCCTTCTTTTATTATTATTTTTTTTTTTTTTTTAAGAAATTGGCTACCTAGTTACACTTCCCCGCCAACGGCGCAAAAATGTTTGGTCAATTTTGTGTGTCCTAAATTGCTACATTTAATTTGTCAATCCGGGATTCGTAAGCTGACGAAGTGTGGCGCACTATATGTGCAAGATAACCTATCTCTTACTTTTTGTGTCGTTTTTGGATTTTTGTGAAATTCTAAAAGACAAGTATGGAGACGAATATTCAAGACAAGAATGTCTTTCTAATTCTAATGATTTTCCAAACTTCAAAATAATTTTAAAAACACACAATGACAAAATTAATTCTTCAAAGAAAATGAAATTAAAGAAAATGAAATTGCATCACTACTCTAGTCAAACAAACAATGAACTACTGATCATGAAACTCATTATTCTTGTTGTTGTTAAAACACAAAAGAAACTATGCTGAAAGAAATCCAAAAGTTGCAACAAAGTAAATCTAAATCAAATTACATCAACTTATCTTTTGATCCCTCATCATTAGTCCAGCTATGATTTTCGGAGGTAACCATAAACAACTTGAGTAACCTGATATCTAACTTGCATAAAGTAAACTAATATCAAACTACACATTCATAATTCAATCCCTCACCATCAGTCCAGCTGTGGCTTTCGGAGGTAACTGAAGATGTCATGAGCAATTTAATATTTCTAACTTGCAGAAAGTAAAATAATATCAAAATACACATTCATAATTCAATCCCTCACCATCAGTCCAGCTGTGGCTTTCGGAGGTAACTGAAGATGTCATGAGCAATTTAATATATCTAACTTGCAAAAAGTAAACTAATATCAAACTATACATTCATACTTCAATCCCTCACCATCAGTCCAGCTGTGGCTTTCGGAGGTAACTGAAAATGACATGAACAATTTGATATATCTAAATCTAACTACTGAAACAAATATGCAAGACTGAAATAAACAAAGCAGTACTGAAATTAAACAGAAACTAAGAAAAGTAAATTAGCAGCAGAACAATATTAATTCCATGTCATTAGTCAAAAAGTTATGCAAATGCTCGGGCTGCCTATTTATAACCTGAAACAAGAACACTGATCAGTTAACAATAACATAAAACATGAAAGATTATGGACAGAAGCAAGATGTAAAGCATGAAAGATTATAAACATAAATGAAGCATATATACCATGAAAGATGCAATGTATAAACATGTGAATGAATTATGGCACAATGAGCTTAAAGAAATAAAACAATAACTATACAATAATGCACAAAACCTCAGCGTGTGCAGGGGCCCTCTACACCAGCCTTGGCAACAGACTTCAAGTACGAATTACGCTTGGAAATAGAGTCTTCTTATATATTAAAATACAGTCATAACAGAAAGGTGATATTACGGCACAGTGGCAACGTAATTACATTACAGAACTATCTGGAGGCTAATGGAGACTAATCTAATATGTGTATGCAAACGCATTATTTATAACAAAGGAAATATAACTAATTCCCTAAAGTTTGTGCTGATGGAGAACACGTAAACCATTACGTCCAGAGATCTAGGATCATGGCCGCGTTGAGGAGTAAATCTATGCAGAGTGGATGTTGGATTTGGCTATGGAGCCGTGTACAGGTGTTGATGTGTCTCCCGCAACTCAAAAACGGCCATATGAATCTTCACGTGACGAGAAACAGAGCACTGTCACCGTGGGACTCTACGGTTGACTTCCACTTGGCCACCTTTGACCGCAGCTTCCTTAAGTGAATTTGCTCGAGCCAATAGGACACGATCCATGTCCACATCATTTCTGACTTGCCCATGTGGCTCGTTTTTCCTGAGGACACCTGTAACATAGACTTTCACAAAATGGATGCGGAAAGTTGCAGCAGCTGCGGAAAGTGGCAAGATTCCGCAGCTAAATGAGTAAAAATCTAAATCAAACAGCAGACACAAAATATAGTTAAAAACCATTTTAGATGCTCTTTTGCAATTAATATACAATGATATTGACAACTGGGAAGGTTCAGGTGAATGAAAAAGGTATAGAAAGGTGTATGGAAAAGATGCAGATTTGAGACTCAACATACCCCCACTGTGAAGGTGTTGCATGTCCTCATGCAACCAAAATTTTGATAATCCTACTTCAGTTCATATGCCTTGACACTTCAGCCAGTACATGCAATCCTCTCCTCTTCTTCCTTGGTGTTGCTAACATCCTGGGCTTCTTCATTAGGCACCTAAATTTTATATTAATCAGTGCTCTGCTTAACTTCTGGCATTTCCTCTTCAATTTCTTGTTCTTCTTCTACCATATTCCCAGATGTAGCATGGTATTATCATGAATGATTTTGTCCAATTTTCTTTGTTCCTTCAATGTCTCATTTTCATTTTTAATGTGTCTATTTAAAAGCTCTAGCTCAAAGACTTCCTATTTCAGTGATTGGACTAGATCATTTTGTGATATGTGAGGCTGAATGGACGAAGTATTGGGACCTGTAGCTGATTTTTCTAAAGATTCTATATAATCATATACTTCTTGCTGCTTGGGGTCTATATCAGGTGTCATTTTTATTGGGCTGTCCCCAAAATGCCGTGAAGGAGAGTTATCTTCAAAATCTGGCTAAGAAGGGCTCACATCAACATCTTGCTGAGAATGGGATGGACTATGTTCAATGTCTGACTGAGAATGAAATGAACCAGGTTCACTGACTGATTGAGAAGGAGATGGACTATGGTCAGCTGGGGATTGTTCAGATGTTTCTTCTCCCAAATCAATAAAATGAGGACCCTTCATTTGCGTTTTCCTCAATTTCCCCTTAAGTCTGGAACTTCTTCTCACACGCTGTGGACCACTGTCCTTTTGCTTTTGTTTTCCTTTCTCTGTCTTCTTGGCCATAGATGATTGTTTTTGAAGATAAACTAATCTTTCAGATAACACTTGATGATCTTCTTCTTCGGAAGAAGGGGTTTGATGTATAGCCTCAATACTTTTTCTCTCTTTTGGTGTTATTGGCTTTTTACCCTTGGTTTCTTTCTTCTTTCTTTTTAACAATCTCTCTTCCCTACTGGTTCTTTCAATTGCAGTAGTAGGAGTACTTTGATTTTCATCATTTGTTCTTTTTCTCCTACTCCTTCTTGATGTGCTACCTTCAGGAATTTCCTGAGGTTCCTCAAAGAAATTTCTAATCAAAAATTGTTCCCATGTGTCTTTCTTCTCCTTTAACTCTTTTTCAATCAAAATTTTTACAAGACCATGGTGATATAGATGTGGTTCTACATCCCCTAAATGCTTCTGAACAGTCACAGACATTTTCTTCAAACTATTTAATAGAAAATATGGGAGATTGAGAGTTTGATTATCTAGAGAATTCATCAGCAATCTGGTATGGTACATATACATGGACCCAAAACGGCCTTCACAGGTAATGAATTTTTGAACAACTAGCAGCAAAGTAGCCCATTCCTCTTTCAAAGCATGAACAGGAATTCCTCTTTTAAAAATAGTTATGTCCATACCTTGGTTTCATAAGATTATTCTCCAGGCTTCATCACTAATGCTTTTATTCTTAAACCATCGTTCACCCTCTTGAGGAAGTTCCGTGGCAGTAGCTATAGATGCCTCATTCACCGTAAACTTAAGGTCTCCAATATTTACCTCCATGCCATTGAACGACCTTGCAAATGCTTTTGTCACTTCTTTATGGTAGCCTCTGAACTTTTGGATAAACCGCAGCCACTTTGCTTTCTTCAATATATCCCTGACTTGCGGATATCCTTCCATGAATTTAGGTCCTTCTGGTTCTGCTCTTAGCAATTTACCCATTCTTCTTTCTGCTCTTCAAAAACTTGCCTGCGTGAGGGTTCAATGGAAGTAGAACGACTGAATGCACGGAAATGAGCACAATGGTTGTAGGTAGATATCAGAGAGTGGGTATACAGACTGTAGCGTAACAGAGAATGAAATGGAGTGAAGCGGAACAGAGAGGGGTTTCGTGAGCACGACAGAGATACGGCTGTGAGATTAACAGAACAATAGGAGGAGTATAACACATCCGGCAGTGTTTTGAAATTTGGTGGCTGCAAAATAAATGTAAGCACGTTTAAACAACGGCTATAGATTTTATGCGGCTAAAAGAGGCCGTGGTCAAATCAACTACGTCTCATTGTCATAGGTGGAATATCGGAGTGTGAGTGAAGATCAGAGGTTTAATTATGGGATCGTTTGAGAATGAATGCGGGAGGATCATATGGAGATCGTGAAAGGGTTACGGAGTTTGTCAATATAATCATTGCACATAATGGATGGAGCTTATGGTTTAGAATTATATAAAAATGTGTTTTCAATGCTATTTGAAATGAATTTTTACTCATGCCTTGGAATCTTTTCCTTTTTCCTTGGTCTTCAATTAGTTGCTCCTCATTGGTATCTTGAATGCTTCATGTCTTCATTTTTGGTCCTCATACCTGCATTTTATTTCATGATTATGGAAATAACATCTGGCTGTACATTCTTTTGAAAAACAGAGTAGTAGTTGCGGAATCTGCTTCTGGCTGCGGAAACTGGAGTCAGCTGCGGAAACAGATGTCAGCTGCGAAAACTGACACAGCTATTATTTGGGTGAATGAACATGAACAAATGACAAATGACTAGATGGAAATGGTCATGAAAAAGAATTTTATTGGTGAAAATGGAATGAAATAGATAAAATGAAGTGGAATGGAGTGAAATGAAGTGAAATGAAGTGGAATGGGTGGTCACAAAACTTGTGAAATGAAAGAGAGATTTTTTTTGGAAAATATAGAGTGTCAGGTGTTCCTGATTTTCACCCTATATTTTCTGTATAAGACTGCCAATCAGTGATTGGTTTTCAGGCTTATACAATTTTTTTTATTTATTTATTTATTTATTTTTTATTTTTTATTTTTTTTTATGCTTGAAAGAACAAAAGCTAGGCTGGTGGAGAAGAAGAATTCTTCTGTACCAGCCTGATTGCAGAATTTTCTTGAAACATTTTGACAAAATCCTCTTTTGAGAGTGGCTTATGATAAACTTTCAATCCGTGGCCATTCACAATAAGAGGAGTTTGAAACTCATCAATGGTCTTGATTCTTACCGCTCCATTGCTAAAGATCTTGTCAATCTCATATGGCCCAAGCCAATGAGTCTGAAATTTTCCTTGAAAATATTTAAACTTGGAATCAAATAACAATGCCCAATCTCCTTCTTGAAACTTCTTCTCTTTGATGTACTTGTCATGCCATTTAGCTCTTTGATATTGAAATAGATCAGTTCTTAGAATTGCCTCTTGTCTGATCTCATCTAGCTCATTCAACTGCTCCATTCTATGCTTTTGGGCTTCTGATAAGTCCATCCCCAACTGAACTGCGATCTTGAAGGTCTTGACTTGGAACTCAATGGGGAGCAAGACTTCTTTCCCATAAACAAGTTCATAGGGAGAATGTCCTGTTGTATTCCTCCATGTAGTTCTGTAGGCCCACAAGGCTTCTGGAAGCCTTTCTGGCCAATCTCTTCTATGTAGATGAACAGTTTTGGTGATGATACTTTCAAGAACTTTGTTTGTGGACTCCACTTGACCATTTGCTTGTGGATGGTAAGGAGTAGATCTTCCGTGCTTGATTTTGTATTCTTCCATCAACTTCTCCACCAAATTGGATGTGAATTGGCTCCCCTGATCTGTCACAATTTCTCTTGGAACACCAAAGCGAGTAAAAATATTCTCATAAAGAAAATGAACAACTGAATTTTCAGTAGCAGATACTAATGCTTTGGCTTCTACCCATTTAGTAACATAATCAGTACAAACCAATATATACTTCTTTTGTTTAGATGGTGGATTAATAGGTCCAATGAAATCTAAAGCCCATTTTTCAAAGGGTTCAATGAGTACATGTGTTTGCAATGGCATTTCATTTGAAAGGGTAGGTTTCCCTACTCTTTGGCAGCTGTCAACCTTCCCCTAGAATCTCTTTCTCTATGCATGTCATTTTTTATTTTTTATTTTTTAAAAATTTGGGCTAATAATTCTCTTTCTGATCTTCCAGATCACACTAGGTGCAAGAAGAGAGCATACTTAAGAAATTATTGAACTAATAACTCTCTTTTCTGATCCTCCAGATCACACTAGGTGCAAGAGGAGAGCATACTTCAAGAATTTATCAAGTTTTCCCTTCTTTTGTTTTTTTTTTTTTTTTTAATAAATTGGCTACCTAGTTACACTTCACCGGCAACGGCGCCAAAATGTTTGGTCAATTTAGTGTGTCCTAAATTGCTACATTTAATTTGTCAATCCGGGATTCGTAAGCTGACGAAGTGTGGCGCACTATATGTGCAAGATAACCTATCTCTTACATTTTTGTCGTTTTTGGATTTTTGTGAAATTCTAAAAGACAAGTATGGAGACAAATATTCAAGACAACAATGTCTTTCTAATAATTTTCCAAACTTCAAAAGAATTTTAAAAACACACAATGACAAAATTAATTCTTCAAAGAAAATGAAATTGCATCACTACTCTAGTCAAACAAACAATGAAATACTGATCATGAAACTCATTATTCTTGCTGCTGTTCAAACACAAAAGAAACTATGCTGAAATAAATCCAAAAGTTGCAACAAAGTAAATCTAAATCAAATTACATCAACTTATCTTCTGATCCCTCATCATTAGTCCAGCTATGATTTTTGGAGGTAACCATAAACAACTTGAGTAACCTGATATCTAACTTGCAGAAAGTAAACTAATATCAAACTACACATTCATAATTCAATCCCTCACCATCAGTCCAGCTGTGGCTTTCGGAGGTAACTGAAGATGTCATGAGTAATTTAATATATCTAACTTGCAGAAAGTAAACTAATATCAAACTACACATTCATAATTCAATCCCTCACCATCAGTCCAGCTGTGGCTTTCGGAGGTAACTAAAAATGACATGAGCAATTTAATATATCTAACTTGCAGAAAGTAAACTAATATCAAACTATACATTCATACTTCAATCCCTCACCATCAGTCCAGCGGTGGCTTTCGGAGGTAACTGAAAATGACATGAACAATTTGATATATCTAAATCTAACTACTGAAACAAATGTGCAAGACTGAAATAAACAAAGCAGTACTGAAATTAAACAGAAACTAAGAAAAGTAAATTAGCAACAGAACAATATTAATTCCATGTCATTAGTCAAAAAGTTATGCAAATGCCCGGGCTGCCTATTTATAACCTGAAACAAGAACACTGATCAGTTAACAATAACATAAAACATGAAAGATTATGGACAGAAGCAAGATGTAAAGCATGAAAGATTATAAACAGAAATGAAGCATATATACCATGAAAGCTGCAATGTATAAACACATGAATGACTTATGGCACAATGAGCTTAAAGAAATAAAACAATAACTATACAATAATGCACAAAAAGGTGATATTACGTCACAGTGGCAACGTAATAACAGAAAGGTGATATTACGGCACAGTGGCAACGTAATTACATTACAGAACTATCTGGAGGCTAATGGAGACTAATCTAATATGCGTATGCAAACGCATTATTTATAACAAAGGAAATATAACTAATTCCCTAAAGTTTGTGCTGATGGAGAACACGTAAAACATTACGTCCAGAGATCTAGGATCATGGCCGCGTTGAGGAGTAAATCTATGTAGAGTGGATGTTGGATTCGGTTATGGAGCCGTGTACAGGTGTTGATTTGTCCCCCGCAATTCAGAAACGGCCATATGAATCTTCACGTGACGAGAAACAGAGTCCTGTCACCGTGGGACTCTACGGTTGACTTCCACTTGGCCACCTTTGACCGCAGCTTCCTTAAGTGAATTTGCTCGAGCTAATAGGACACGATCCATGTCCACATCATTTCTGACTTGCCCATGTGGCTCGTTTTTCCTGAAGACACCTGTAACATAGACTTTCACAAAATGGCTGCGGAAAGTTGCAGCAGCTGCGGAAAGTGGCAAGATTCCGCAGCTAAATGAGCAAAAATATAAATCAAACAGCAGACACAAAATATAGTTAAAAACCATTTTAGATGCTCTTTTGCAATTAATATACAATGATATTGACAACTGGGAAGGTTCAGGTGAATGAAAAAGGTATAGAAAGGTGTATGGAAAAGATGCAGATTTGAGACTCAACATAGACTTACTCACATGGCTAGTAAACAAGTGGGACGTCCAGGAACAGTGCTTTATAATTGGAGATCACTGGCTCGAAATCGAGCTGGAAGATATATATTTTCTTACTGGTTTATTAAAGAGAGGTGAACCAATCTCTTTGTTTGGGGCTAGGGCAGGTGGCCAATCTATCACTAGCCTTCAGCAAGAGTTCTTCAATGAGGAAGTGGATCCTAAAGACAAATGCATTGATATAAAAACAATCATTCATCCTAAACTCAAAGTGGTTGTGTTTACTGTAACCTAGTTGTGTGGGAACGCAGCTCCACACGTTGCTACTAGATCGCAGATGTAGACTGCTGTTGATTGTTTCAGAGGCATCATTGTCAATTGGTGTGAGGCAGTATTGGCCAACGTAAAAGGCCAATTGACCAGGGCAAAGAACTCAAAGTTGAAAAAATTTGGGTATGGAGCTATTGTTGTCACATTTTCTCTGGAGAGAATTCCTTCACTTGCCCCACAGCTTATTTCAGTTGATCATGGTAGAGTCAGGGAGCCTCGGATGGTCCAATGGGTTGCACTGATGGCACATCATAGCGAGGGCGGTGAGATTGTACATTTCACTCCAGCTTATTTCCATTGGTTGGAGAACCAAATCTTTGCCATAGAAGATTTACCATATGCCGGGATAGAATTTCGTGGTGATCGAGAGATGTCTCTTCCTCCAGGAACATAGTGGGATGACTCAGGTAAGAATCATTTTGACATGTTATAAATTCTAAATTTTATTTTGTTTTTGTTTAAATCGTCCAATATTGATAACAAAAAAAAAAAAATTAAATGCAGATGTTGGTCCACACAGGCCAACCACGCTCTGTCGCTTCGACAAGAAGCAAAGAGAGCCTGTTGCAGCACCAGAGGATCAGACAGCTGAGATTCTTACTGACCTAGAACACAATCTAGAACGGTTGACTTTGGATATCCCGGAGACTTCGATAGATGATGTCCCTCTCCATCTTCAGAGACATGTTATTGGAGTTCCTAGTCATTTCAGGAGATTCCTAAATAGAGTAGCGCGAGCTGTCGTGTGCTATCATGATCACCACCACGTATAGTGGATGATTATGTAGACTATGAAATTTTTGTTTTTTGCATCACTATTTTTGTCGATTATAAGGTGTTTTAAACCTATAATCGAGGACGATGTAATATTTTTTTGAAAACATTACTCTACTCTATGATATTACTACTATTTCCGGCTATATGTTCAACATGTTTATCGAATGTTGCTTTGATTTACTGCTTTAATGTTTGCAAATATCTGTTTATAACACTAGTAGCTAATGCATCAGCCAATGTGTTTAAATTTCTCGAAATGTGTTGGTATTCAATGTAATCAAACTCTCGTTCCAAGAGACGTGCCTTCAAAAATAATCTCAATAATACTAGATTTTTAATTGTGTATACTCGATTTAAATGTAATACAATGAGTTCAGAATCTGACCTAACGATCAAACGTCAAATTCCAAATGAAATGGATTCATATAATAACTCAATAACTACACTATATTCTACAATATTATTTTTTGTTTGACCGAGGCTTACCCCATGCATAGATATTAACTCATCAGTGGGTGAATAAATAACCCAGGCTGCGGAATAAATGTTCTATGTACTACGACAAGCACCATCAGCAAAACCAAAATACGTTTGAAGGGATGTCGACATATACAATATCAAGAGTAATCCAGATAAGCAGGGATAAAAACAAACTTAAACTAGACACACTCTTCTAATCTAAGGCACACTAGCTACGAAAAGAACTAATATACAAGTAAGATCTCCACACAAGATTTAAGCATAATATCTCTTCTAAATCCCTTTTTTGGGTTTGTCTAAAGAGACTCTGTCATAATCAGTTAATTCATATGCCCCTTTTTCAAGCATTCTCTTGACAATATAAGGTTCGTGCCACATGGGTTCGAATTTCCCAGCTCCTAGTTTATCATTAGCTTGGTCGTATACCAATACTAGGTCACCATCTGAAAAAACATGAGGTGTAACACTCCTATCATACTGAGCTTTCATTCGTTTTTTACGAGCCTCGGTAGCTAATGCAGCGGTGCGCCGAGTCTCATCTAATTGAGCTAAGTATAAGAATCGTTTTTCTTCTTCAGAAGTAGCTGGTAGTAACTCTATGGCTAATTTGAGTGATGGTATCTCGCTTTCAATCGGTAACACAGCTTCTAAACCGTAAACTAGCTGAAAAGGAGTGAAACCTATTGCAGTTTTTGCTGAGGTTCGATATCCCCAAAGTGCTGAGAAAAGCATAGTATGCCAATTCGATTTATGAATTTAGATTATCTTTTTAATCATAGTGGTTAAAACTTTATTTATATCTTCAACCTGACCATTAGCCTGGGGGTAATATGGTGTAGAACTATCATGGCGCAGGCCAAGTTGGTTGGAAAGTTCGGTCATCATAATGTTTCGAAAATGGCTCCCATGATCAGTAATGATAGCTTGGGGTACACCAAATCGAGCAATCAAGTGATTGAATACAAAAGTAGCTACAATTTTTCCATCTGCCACAAATGTAGGCATCTCCTCGACCCATTTGGTAAAATAATCTACTGCGAGAATAATATACCCATGCCCCCCGGCCGAGTGAGGGTTACATGTAATGAAGTCAATGCCATATTTTGAAAAAGAACCGACAGCAATTATTGGGTGAAGAGGAGCTGGTGGTGCACGCATTTTATGATCAAAGATCTGACAATTGCGGCATCTTCGGACTGCTAGAATGCAATATTTAAATAACGAAGGCCAAAAATAATTAGCGTGCAATATCTTTTGGGTTGTGGCATACCCAGACATATGACCGTCACATGCTCCAGAGTGGCAATCATTTAAAACTTTTTCAGCCTCTTCATGAGTAAGACATCGCCAAAAAACAGAGTCTGCACCTCGACAATAAAGAGTGTCGCCGACAATATTGTATTGCTGGGATTGGAAATGGATTTTTCGTCTATATGAACGTGAGAGTTCAGGCCGAAAAGTTTGGGTTTGGAGATAAATGATGATATCTCCATACCATGGGTCAATGGTATTGATAAGAAACAAAAATTCATCGGCAATCGAATGTTCTACCACAGTTTTTGTCTCAGTATGGGGGAAGTCACACATTAGTTTGGCGAATACTAGTGATTTCTTTGATTTAGATTTTTCAAATTATAAATCAAAATCTTGAAGGATGACAATCCATTTAGAGTATTTTCCCCCTAGTAATTGTTTGGTCAAAATATACATCATAGGGTTACAATCAGAGATCACTATTGTTTTTCGTAACAGTATGTAATGACGAAATATTTGGACAGCTTGAATTGTTGCCAAGGAAAATTTCTCCACATGTGAGTATTTGATTTCAGTCAGATTCAAATTGCGACTGAGATAGTAAATCACATGTTCATTGTGAAATTCATCTTCCTGAACTAATACCATTCTGATCATGGAATTAGATGATTCTAAGTATAAAAAGTAATCTAGGTTGTAATTGGGTGGATTCAATAACGTTGCATGGGTCAACGTGTGTTTTAGAGCATCAAAAGATCTATCAGCGATCTCGTCCCAAATGAAAAGAATATTTTGTTTCAACAACCTGGTAAAACCTTTGGTTAACTCAGCATAGTTAGGAATGAATCTACGCAGAAATTTTGCTTTCCCCTGCAAACTTTGGAGTTGGCGAAGTGTGGAAGGAGGAGGTAAATTGATAATAGCCTCAACCTTCGAAGGATCGACACGAATTCCTTGTTTCGAAACGATAAATCCTAGTAATCGACCAGATTGTACATAAAAAACACATTTGTGCGGATTCAGGTGAATCTTATAATACCTACATCTCATAAAAATTGCTCGTAAGTGAGTTGTATGATCTTATCTGTGTAAGGAATGAGCAGGTAGATCATCGAGATAAGGGTTCACAATGTGTTTAATGTCATGAAAAGAATAGGACATAGCCCTTTGAAAAGTTGCCCCGGAATTCTTAAGTCCAAATGGCAATTTATGATAAGAGAAAGTTCCCCATGGACAAATGAATGTTGTCTTTGGTTGATCAGTAGGGAGTATTTTTATTTGATTATAACCAGAAAATCCATCCATAAATGAAAACATTTCGCTTCCGGCACAATCGTCAATGATTTGATCGATACAAGGGGTTGGATAATTGTCTTTTGGACAAGCTCTGTTTATATCCCTATAATTGATACATACTCTAATTGTTCCTTGTTTTTTATTAACATGAACAATAGTAGACACCCAATCCATGGGAGGGATTGGATAAATAAATCCTGCTCGAAGTAATTTTTCAACTTCAACTTTGATTGCAGCAGCTTTTCATGGATGTATCTGACGTAATCTTTGTCTGATAGGTTTAGCATCCATGTATGTTTTAATTTCATGAACAACAATTTTGGGATCAATTCCTGGCATTTCTTCATAAGACCAAGCAAAGATGTCACAGAATTCTTGAAATAGGGCCTTATATGTAGCAATTTCATCTAACGTACAAGAGGCACCTATATGAATGTTTTCAATCATTCCTAGTTTTACTGATATGTCAATAGGAATCATGGAAGAAATATTCCCCAAATTCACTTCAGAATCTGAATTTGTGATCGATATCAGATTTTGGGGTTCCTTGACATAGTCAGTGGTGAAAATTGATGAAAAATTATCTTCGAATCTATCAAACTCAGGTAAAAATGATGACCTATGATGGAGATCATCCCATGGTAAATCATCTATGGACAAAAATTCACGAATGTTTTCGTCAGTATAAAATAATTCTTTAAAAGGATTGGGGATTGATGTTATAGCTAAGATTGAAGGTGAAAATAATTCTTCATTGACCACATTCATAGGGTCGGAATCAGTTGATGGTGATTTGGAAAATGATTGTACTACTTGATATGCTAATTCAAATGGACTCAAAGGCATCGTGCCTTCAAACGAATCCAGTTCTAACTCTAAAGGCACTATCCAAGTGTCATCAAATGTAATAGTGCTTGATGTAATCATATTGATATTAGCTATAGTACACGGTACGTTAAGTGGAGGCAAAGAAAAAGTGCCCAACAAAGTGGAATCTTTAATTAAGCCTACTCCTACATCCTTATAAGGGATAGTTGTTTTTCCAACATGCTAAATACTATCTGTAGAAGCTGGATCGGACGAATAATATGAGAGCTGGTCGACTTTCACAATATTTCCTTGATGAGGAAACATGATTATTCGAAAGATGGAAGACACGATAGCAGTCATAGCGTAAGACCAATTTCAACCCAGGAGAAGTTTGTAATCTAGAGGCATCAACTACTTCCACATCTAGATTAACAGTTTTTCCTTCGACCTCTATAGGTGGATCCTGTAACATACCATACAGATGGAATCCTTTTCCATCAAAAGCTTTAAGGATGGTTTGAGATTGGTTAAGCATTGGAGAACCAAGTGATTTCCAACAACTCAACGAAATGATACACGTAGATGCCCCTTCATCAATCACAGTACGAAAGCAACGTGTGTTTTTTAATAACACTGGAATCTGGAAAGCCATTTGATGGGGTAGGCGAGGTGTAAAATTTTCTAGATAGAAGACCATAAGGTTCGAATCTTGCAGATCTACAACTCCTAAAACTGACAATAGTAATTTTCTTTGTGCTGGACATGATTGCAACACTTCCAAGGCCAACATAGCCAAAGGGGAAATTGCCAAATCTTCGACAATGTTGTAATTATGAGCAGCTCTTGCATGTGGATTGAAAGTTGATTTATGAAGTACACCTTTAGGAGGCGGTTTCATTACTAAATCAGGATTTGGTTTCTCAATGTGAAACGGATTGGAAACCGAAGGAGATGCAGCCAATGTAGAATTATAATTTTCTACTTCTTTACCAGTAACGGGATTTTTACTACCATAGTCCTGCTATTGAGTCGCAACCATCAAAATATGTGCTAATGTATTAGAAGAAGATCCAATCATTTTACTATCTTGAATTGGAAAGGGATCCTTCAAGACAGCAGGAGTGGGTGAACCTTTGACGAACATAGAAACTTCTTCCCTGTGGAAATTCCTTGGTGAAATGATCCTCGTCGCAGATAAGACAAGGATAACGAGGTTTCTGTTTGTCATCAGTTGATTCAGTTTTATCAGTTTTTTCTTTAGGAGGTGAGGTCTGTTTATTCTTTTTCTTTCCCTTTTTATTTTTTCCAGATTTCGACTTAGTAGATGAATCTACGATGTGAATATCGGTAGTAGTTTCCAAGGAAGATTCTCCTTTTGGTGAATTAGGTAAAGTTATTATCAGAGAAGTAATATTTGAAGATTTATTTTTATTCTTAGTTGTAGTAACCAAACCGATTACACCATCAGCGGCATGAGAGCCTAAAGGAGTTGTAGTTATCTGACCAGGAAGTGGTAAATCAGGAATTTTCTCGTATAAAGTTTCGGACTGGGTATATACCAAGTCTAGATATTGAGCTTGAGCAATAACTTGTTATTTCGTAACAACTCTTTCTTTGGCTACATCTTTAGTGATTTTTGGTAGCAATGATTTAACAAACCATTCTTCCAATATTTGATCCGAGATAAAAACTTTTACCAAATGTCTTCTATGTCTCCATTCATGAATATGATCTAATATATATGTAGACGTAGATTGTTTGAGTGAAGTTAATAATTCCGTGCCATTGTCGTATCTAACTGGAAACTGAAAATGAGTTAAGAAGGAATTTGTTAGGGCGTTGAAATTGTTAAACGAACCTCGTGGCAGTTCAATGTACCACTTAGCAGCTAATCGTATTAACATTCTCTGAAAAATTCTAAGTCGAACAGAATCGTCAATTAATGAGTTAGATGCCCACCAAAGGTGGTAAGTCATAACATGGTTGGAAGGATCCTCTCCTTTTTTTCCTTCAAATTTTGGAATATCACTGGGCAACTTATGAGGCATTGGTGGCCAATACAGTAAGGCAAGATAAATCCAGTAAATCCAAAGTTGCTATGAACGGCAATCGACGGGTAGGGTCTTGTGGATAACCTTGTGAAACTAAACCACTCCCAGGAGGAGAATATCTAAGATAACCTAGAATAGGATGTGCGTTTGGAATCATATTACCCTCTGGATAACCAGGAATAACCGGACCATATTGAGGTTGAACAGGTGTTTGATATGTATATCCAGGGTACAGTTGTTGCGGGTAGATTGGAGTTTGTGGAATAGGTCCATATTGGTATGGCCCCTGATATGGTTGATAAGTAAATTGATATTGACTCATTATTATCGTACTTGTACCAGTTTTTCCTACGGGTATCTGAACAGTATTTTGAATTGTCGGTCTAGACTGTGGAATAGAAACCTGAGGAATCTGTATCGATGTTTGAGGGGCAGATGTAACAGGAACTGTAGACACGGCAGGAATAGGTGTGATAGGTTGAACAGAAGTTTGAATAGTTGTTTGTGGTGGAGTACTAGGTGAACTCGAACTAGGTTGTTGAACAGGACCAGATGCAGGTGTTGGAATTGAAGGCTGGACTGGTTGTTGGGGTTGATTATAACCAACAGGCTATCCTTCTTGATAATAAGGTACTTGCATATTTGGTTGTAAATTATGTTGGACTTGGGATGGATCCCACACCATTCTGGGATATGAGGGCCCCATTGAAGGTTGTACATAAGACAGCCTATAACTGGGTTGAACAGATGGCTGATAATTAACTAGATAATTTCCACCTCCTTGTAACATTTTTTGTTCTTGATAGAACTATTGTGCTAAAGGAGGTTGGAATCCTTGAGCAGGATACTGTCCTTGAGGTTGATATTGACCTTGAGGCATGTACTGACTCTGGGGTTGATATTGACCTTGAGGTATGTACTGTCCCTGAGGTTGAGATTGACCTTGAGGTATGTACTGTCCCTGGGGTTGATATTGACCTTGAGATATGTATTTTCCCTGAGGTTGAGATTGACCGTGAGGTATATACTGTCCCTGGGGTTGATATTGACCCTGAGGTATGTAATTTCCTTGGGGTTTCCCCCCAGGCTGTATCTGGCTTTTTTGAGGTTGCCCCCCAAGCTGTATATTACTACCTTGAGATGTGGGGTTCGAAATATTTCCAGAAATCATATAAACTTGCTCATTGTTCAAAGTTCCAGTATTTGGTTCATTCAAACCATATGATGACATTGGTTTGCTTGGAAAAGGAGATGCTCCTGAGAACGTACCAGAGAGCAACTAATAGCCTGTAGGAACAGATGGACCACCATAGAGAAAAAAAATTGGCGATTCAGAAAACATAGATGACTCACCTAACATGTTTATTTGAGGTCTATAACCTATTGGTGTAGAGTAAAAAGGTATTCGGGGTGGTGAATACTGAAGACCTACGTTTTGCAGAAAATCTGTCAATGAAAAATACCAAGCGTCTTGTCTAAAAGGACTGTAAAAAAATGATTCACGTTCTCTAAGTTCTAAATTTTCCTGAGTTGAAGGGAGAGTTACTTCTTTTTCTATATAAGTGATTTCTTCAATACTAATGAGACCAGGAGGAAGATCTTCTGTGATCTGATTCTTCACTCTGGGTAAATCAGGATAATCATGAATTGGAGTAGTGGATTCTAAAGTAGGTTCTAATGTACCAGGTTCAGTTTCTGGTTCAGAAATTTCAGGTTCTTCAGGTGATAATTCACTTGTTATAGAAGCAACTTCGGTTAATTCGGAAATTGAAACCGTTTGTGGAGTATGTTCTGCTACTTGTGATGGATCTACTTCGAAATGAGGATGGGTGATTATAGATGATTCTCCTTGTTCTGTTAATTCAGTTCTACTGATAACATTTGGTATCAAAGATTTAATTCCTTCTAATTGGCTTGGTGTGTACTCATGGGGTTTCCCCTGAGTTCTGCGTGATCATCTCGGTAATTCAACCACGATTAAAACTTTTAACACACACAATCAAAGAAAATTTCAATCAAAAATTCCTAAATTCACTAAGAAACAAACAAATGATCACACGCCTATAAAATCTAAGAGATCAAACCACACACAAATAGTAGATTCCCGCACTAAAAACACTAGTTGGTGATGAAATCCAACATCGTAGTATTTTAATGCAGAAATGGCGGTTGGAACAACTACCCCGATAACCTGCTTAATGAAACAGACTGGTGCAAGTTTCTCCACTTAACCCATCTCGAGTGAAGATAACCCTCCGGAGAGTCCAATGAGTCTAGCCAGCGTCTGCTCTAGGTACAGTGGGATCTTCACTCCAAGTCACCTTGGGAAATAATCCTAAATTTTATGGCCACTAAGGTTACCAACAGGAACAAATATACCTGGGGGAATAGTCTATGATCTGATACACACGCAAGGGCAGAGTAACAAAGCTCAATCCCCTTGAAGGCTCCTTGACATAATCCAAGGTTTACCGACAAGTGACCCCAGGTTCCTCGACAATGGTAATTCTGAGGTTTACCGTTGTTAATACGTGTATATCTTCTATCGTTCCTAATGAGGAAGGATTTATTACCTCACTGGTTCGGATATGATCTCATGCTTGACTCCTTTAAGAGGAGCTTCCCAGAGCATACATGCTACTATTGGATTTTTCCTACAGCAAGATCGTTTACTTGTTTGTTTTACTGTCTTGGAGAGTTAACTAAAACCTATTCCAAGACACTAGCCTCAACTATGTTGGTGGAAAGAGCCCTAGAAAAATAAAAATTTGCTAGGTTGATTTTAATTAAGCGTTACTTTTAGTTGGTTGTTTCTTAGGAAAATGGGCATGAAAGTGAAACTTCAATGGTGTATAATCACCCGACTCCAAAAAACTCTAAAATGCATCTATATGAGAAACAATTCATTCCATTTCAATGAAATCTATCTAAAAGAAAGAGTTGAGGGATGCAATTGCTTTTAAAAGATCAATCCTTCCTTTTAAAACAAGAATATATGAAAAGAAATATTTTTCATGAGAACTCAATGATTATTGCTCAAAAAGAAATCCATTTTAATCATTCAAGTCTTAAACTACAAATAAAATAGTTTCCAAAAGAAAAGTATGATTACTTAGAAATCAAATTTCAAAACTAAAAACACTAATTTTAAACTCTAAAAATTTCTAAAGATTTAAATTTTAAGACTAAAAACTCTAAAAGTTTTGAGGATGTTTTGCTCAGTTTGTAATCCAACCAAGAAATCCTTTGCTTATCCCAGCAAGAAATCAAAATCATCCAACGGTGGTTTTAAAGTGAAATTCAAGGCTTGTTGAATTAAAAATATCTTGAGATTTGCAAATAAAAAATTAAATCTAATTTTCATAGAAGCAAGTTCTGCTATAAATTCAAAGGCTCAACAAGAAAACAATGAAATACCAGTGATATAAGGTATATAAAGGTTTATGATCTTTTAGCAACACAAAGACAAAGCAAAAATCACTTATAAAATGCAAATCTTTAGAAAAACACTCAAAACTTAGGAATGCTAGAAGAAACTTTCACAAGGGGTTTTTGACAGTGAATACAAGTCTGGGTAATCACAGAAAATCTTGTAAGATGGTACCAGAAAAGAGAATTTTGAGTTTTTCGAAAAAATTCTCAAGGTCCGCAGGTTTCAGTATAAAAAGGTGTGGTACCGCACTGTTTACAAAAAGAAATTACGGAGGTGACCGCACTGTTTTCAAAGAAAAAGTGTGGAGACCATAAAACATAAAGAAAGATAAAAAATTATAAATCTACTTTTCATGGATTCTAATGCTAATTTACCCAAACTACTGCAAACTAATAAAAATCAGAAAAATTCTTTCAAAATTCAAACTCAAAGAAAACTAAGTTTAAAACAAAACTCCCCAGCGGAGTTGCCATTTTGTTAGGCAGATAAATCGTTCTTGCGGACAAGAATGATCTCCCTAGTATCACAAGGATAGCTAGAAACAAACAGGACAAATGTAAACTACTTTCTCTAGATTATATGTAATTTAGAATTTTCTATGATGAAGAAAGGACCTACCTATGATCCAATGCTAATTGAATTCTTCTTTCCCGTCGCTCCAAGAAGTCACTTCTTAAGATCTGCAAACAAAGACATAGAAGAGAATCAAAAGCACCTGCAACATATGCTAATTCAAAAATCACAAATCTATCTTAATGATCAAGGAATTTAAGAAATAAGTAATTCAAGTAACCACATAAACAACTTATTGAGAAAGCAGGATCCAATTGTATTATCTTTAAATAAAAGGAGTCTTACAACCGTGTTCGCCTTGATGTCGTACAGGTCCTTCTGGGGTCCGGAACAAGCGTTTTCCTTTGGTCTGACAAGCCCTTCCACTCTTCGAACCAGCCTAACTACGAGTATATAATCATTCTCGCAGCTAGCAAAAAGAGTATGTTTCTTCAGCAAATCTCTTCTCTATCGTAGCTACCAAGTACAAGGCAAGTACTAAGTGTATACAAAATGCATAGAGAAGTTTTACATATGTGAGCATGCACCCTTGAGACTGAACCAAAGCTTCAATTTATAGGAGAAGGAAAGTGGTTACAGCTCCAAAATGGAAGGGATAGAGTCCCCTTATCAAGGGATTAAGTTCCAAAGACCAAGGAATAGGCTCCTTTTATGAAGGAAAGAATGTTCATGATAATGGAGGGAGTAAGGCTTCGACTGGATAACGCCTTCTAGAAGCTTCCAGCTGGGAGAATATTCGATCAGCTGGGCTTCTAGAATTTACTTTCGCCTTTAATTTACCTATTACAGGGGTCCGCACTTTTAATGAAGAAAACATGCGGTCGGCTCCGCAGTTTTTAGAGCAAAAGGATGCAGTGCTGCAGGTAAGGCTAAGGAAAAGTGCGGTACAAGTGTTTTTATGATTTTTACAAGCTTTTCTCCAAATTCAGGACTTGGTTTAGGAACTTTAAGGTTGTAGACTTCTAAGGGAGCATTATATAAGTATTGATGAACCCATATAGACAGTAAAATGTCATGGTGACAAAATAATGTGTAACAATAGTGCGCCTCAAGGTTTCACTTTTTACCCTCAAAATCCATCCCAGTTGGTATATAATCAACCTCAAGGCCATGCTTACGTTCCGGAAAAAAATCCTTATGTTTCTCCGCAAGGACCTCAATGGTATGCTCAAAATTAGTATCCTGGTCCTCAACCCCAGTATCAGTAGAATTATCAGGCTTATAACCCCTATGGCCAGAATCCTCTAGGACAAAACATATGGGGGCAGAATTTCTCGCAGGCTGGGTGGAATGTTAACACGGGTCCATGACTCCCACACCAGATTGCGCTCATTATAAAGGTTGTCATTAATCGTCTCGATATCCATCGAGCGGTAGTGGACGAAGGTGTGTCTACGTGTATCATGTCATCTTCTTGCTGGAAAGCCATCAGTTCTCCGGCCTTGACATCATCACCAAATGCCCTAGAAGCATTTGATAGAAGAGAATCAAAACCTTTGGGAGTTCTCGCTAGTTTACCAATTACCTTGAAAGGGAAGACAGTCAATGTCGAGGTAGAAGTATTTGATGCCAAACTCAATTACAATCTTCTCCTCATTCGCAGTTGGACTCACGCCATGCTGTGCATTCTGTCCACTCTCTTTCGTGTCCTAAAATTATCGCGCGAAGGAAAGATTGTTACTATTGATCAATTGTCATTCTTCACTTCTTCTTCCAAGAAAAATGTTCTGTATGTGGATAAGATCCCTATTCCCTATGAGAGCATTGGGTCGGGTATCTTCAAAGATCCTGCCCTCATGGGTATTTTTCCTCTTCCTCCACCTAAAACTATTCAAATCAATATGATCTCTCGGTCTGATGACCCATGGATCATCCCTTCGCCTGAACAGATCGAGTCTTTCGGAAATTCGATTTCGTTGAGTCTGATTGAGATTGACTATTGTGAGCTCATCACGACTTCGGATCCTCCTCCTTCTAATCATGCTCCTTATGTCTCTCGACGCTTATTCTCAATCCCCTTGGCTCGATGATTTAGATTCCCCCGATCCCTTACACGAGATATTTCCTTCCGATGAAGCCATTGTGGAAACTATGTCTCTCAAGGATTTACCGTGGGATGATGGTCATCATCGTTCCTCATTCATGCCTGGCCTCAAGGCCATGTCTACGTGTCTTGAGCGGTTTTCATCTCAGGTTCCTTCTCCTCTGCTTCAAACGCCTATTCTAACACATTTTTATGGAGGGTAATCTGAGTCACATTACGCAAACAATGTCTATTGACATTTCCGTCAAACCGGGAATTGTCGAGAACATCCATCTCGGGGTTACCTATTCTTCGGATAAAGTTCAAGTTTATACTAGTCTTTTCCGCGAGTTTCATGACGTCTTTGCGTGGTCCTACGAAGAAATTCCTGGCATTGATCTCAGTATCGTGGTGCATGAAATTCCTACCTACCCTGGTTCGAAGCCTGTTCGTCAACGCCTTCGTCCCGTGCACCCTCGGAAAGCTGCTGCCACTAAACGTGAAGTTGAAAAGCTTCTCAACGCTGGTTTCATCTACCCGATTCCCTTGACAGAATGGGTGTCCAACATTGTCCCTATAGATAAGAAATAGGGTACTATTCGAGTCTGTGTTGATTATCATGACATCAATTGGGCTTGTCCCAAGGATAATTATCCTACTCCCTTTATTGATCATATCGTTGATGATTGTGCTGGGAGTGAGATATTTTCCCTAGTGGACGAATTTTATGGTTATAACCATTTTAACATTCTCCCAATTGATCAGCATAAGACCGCTTTCATATGTCCTTGGGGTACTTTCGCGTATAAGAAACTTCTTTTGGCTTGAAGAATGTTGGGGCCAAATTTCATCGAGCGATGTCGTACGCTTTTCATGATATTAAACACATCGTTCAACCTTATCTAGATGGCCTCCCAGATCATTCAGCTAAGCGTAAGGACCATCCCAACCATCTTCATCAGATCTTTCTTTGTTGTCGACGCTACAATATCTGGCTCAATCCACACAAATGCGTCTTCTGCGTTGATTTCGGTAGACTTTTAGGGTTTATCGTGTCCAAAGACAGGATTCGCCTTAATCCACTCAAATTCGAGGCTATTATTAATCTTCCATCCCCATCTTCACTACATCAGCTGCAGAGTCTGCAGGGGAAGGCTAATTTTTTACGTCGTTTTATACCTAACTATGCCAAAGTAGCTAAAGGATTCACATGATTATTAAAGCAGGGTGTCTCATTCCTCTGGGATGAGATTGCTCAGAAGTCTTTTGACACATTGAAAATGTTGCTTGTCAACACTCCTCTGTTGCATCCTCCAAACTATCGTCACGATTTTTCCCTCTATTTAGTTTCCACTTTCAGCACAATTTCCATGGTTTTGGTTCAAGAAAATGATGACAGTGATAAGAATGTTATTTATTACCTCTCTCGTAACCTTCTCGATACCGAAATAGTATATTCTCATGTCGAGAAGTTATCGTTAGCTACGGTTCAAGCAGTTCAATGTTTTTGTCATTATATTCTATTGCGTACTATGACTGTGATTTCGGAATGCAACCCCATGACCTATATATTGTCTCGACAATTGCTGGGGGGAAAATACTCCAAGTGGATTATCATCCTCCAAGAGTTCTATTTTCTGTTTATTGCGGCCAAGTTCAAGAAATAACTCGTCTTTGCTTATTTAATCTGCTCCCTTCCCTATAACTCCGCTCCATCTGGTTCTAAAGAACACACTCTAGACAATAAGCTTTTTCTGTTCTCCACACTCGATCCTTGGTACGGTAATATCATCGTATATCTTCAGACTTCTACTTTCAGATCTGATTTGATGAAGGATGCTCGTTGACGCATCCGTCATCAGTCACAACATTATCGTATAGTCAGAGATACACTCTACCATGTCGGAGTAGATTCCATTCTCTGTCGTTGTTTGACCCTCGAGGAGGCTGAGAAATTTCTAAATGATTTCCACAGTGGCGCCTGTGGCAGTCACATGTCTGGTTATGCCACTGCACAAAATATTATTCGTGTTGGGTATTTCTGGTCCTCTATCTTCAAGGATTGCATTGTTGTTGTTTGTAAATGTCATGATTTCCATATCTATCAGTGCAATATGCACGTGCCGCCTGCACATCTGCACCCTATCATTACCGGTGGTCCCTTTGAAAAGTGGGGCATCGATTTTATAACGTGTAACCTTCACTCAGCCGGGGGGCATGCCTATATTATCGTAGTCGTGGACTACTTCACCAAATGGGCCGAAGCAATGCCTACACTTGTCGCTGACAGTAAGACAACCGCTCAGTTTATATTCAATCACATCATTTATAGGTTTGGTGTCCCTCAAGCCATCGTTACTAATCAAGGTTCCCATTTTCAGCATTATATGGTGGTGGAGTTGACTTCCAGGTTCGTCTTACGTCACGATAACTCAACGTCGTACTATCCTCAGGCCAATGTCTAGGTTGAAGCTGTGAACAAATTTTTAGTCACTATGCTTCAACGTATGATTGGGATCCACAAATCCAATTAGCATCTCATGTTATTTTAGGCTCTCTGGGCATACCGAACCTCAGTCAAGGATGTGACCGAATTCACTCCATTCCAGCTTGTTTACGGTCTGGAAGCTACCCTTCCGATCAAGTGTGAAATACCTTCGCTCAAGTTGGCTGTTGAATTACTGCCCAACACTTCACCTGAAGAAGAGCATCTTCTCTACTTAGAGAGGCTAGATGAAACTCGCCACTTTGCTACTTTGGTCATCGAGGCAAAGAAAAAGCAGGTTAAAGCCCATTTTGATCAATCAGTTTCCCCTCGCTCCTTTGTAGAAAGAGACCTCATCCTCCTATATGATCAAGCTCAAGACAAGTTGGGGGAAGGTAAATTTCAACCCATGTGGCACTGGCCTTACATCGTTAAATTCATTTTGAAGAATGGGGCCTATAATCTCATTGATTACAAACGCCATCCTTTAGATCAGCCCAAAAATGGGTTGTATCTCAAAAAATATTATGCATGAGCCATTCGTGCATGTTTTGTGTACATAGGTGTTTATTTCATTTTTGTACATTCTTAGCTTGGTGTGTTTTGCGAGCATTTTCCTACTTATTGGGTCATTTCTTATTGTGCAGATGTCTATTACCCCTGATGTCGGTTTCATGGATGGTGCTTCCCGCAGTACCCGAAACTTGTCTTCAGCAGCCTGTGTGATTTATGATCCTGTTGGTGAGTTGATAGACCTGCAAGGTATTTGTCTAGGACGAACTACAAACAATGTCACAGAATATAGTGCTGCCATTAAACTATTAACCGAGGTGACGACCCTCGGCATTAGGACATTGCTTGTAAATCTAGACTCCCAGCTTGTTGTTCTTCAACTTAATGGGAATTATTCAGTTTGAAACCCTCACATTTTAAGGTTGTATTTACGTGTTCATTTGCTGGAAAGACATTATGATTATATCACATATCAACATATTCCGAGATAAATGAATGCATTAATTGATACATTAGCTAACATTGTATTGGATAGACATTTGCGTAATCTATGAAATCATAATCACATGAGAGACTCATATCAAACAGGAAAATATATGTATATATATATATATATATATATATATATATATATATATATATATATATATATATATATATATATATATATATATATATATATCGAAATATTTCATCGATTAATGCACCATAAATTTCAAAAAATATGTGTGTTTTTGTTACATCCTGAGACACCATGTCTCATAACAACATGTAGAAATAAAATCCTAGGTGTCTAATCGACATGATGATCATGATAACATGTCACTACCCGGACAAGCTGCCTCAGCAAGCGGTGAACTCAGTTTTACACTCCTACAGTATGTCTTTGATATCCACGAGGAACATCGTCGAACTGAGCATAGTCTGGGATGCCACGAGCGATTCCCTCCAAGTTGTGCATGATTTCCTCCTCCTCACCTTGAGGGGCAACATCAAAATCACGAGGTATTTTCCTCGCTATCAGAGAGATCCCTACAGGTATTTCTGGGCGTACATCTGCAAATGCATGGATTAGTTGTCAGAACATACATACAAAAAAAAATCATAAAACTCATAAAACTAAAAATGAGTCTTACCCAGTGCTTCATCCCAATCCTCTCCTTCCGGGAGTGGGAGGTCCAGATCACCAGTGAAATTTGTGCCAGAATAGGGCCAGTCCTCCACGACAATCAACTGTTGGCAGAGCCAATCAAAAAACTCCGATCTCCAGGACATTTGTTGACCGCCCCCTGTCCTTGGCATCATAGTTTCCCATCGAGCCATATGTGGTTCCAGTGCTGGTGGTGTTGGGATTGTCACCTCTTGAAGCTGAAATATTGGTAATCGTTCTAAAATGAATGATACCAGGATAGATCCATAACGAAATTGTTTCAATTTGGTCTTCTTTCACTATGTTAGCTGACGTTTTATATTGATTGTTACTGCCTCTGCCGAGTTGTAGATGGTCGGTGACAAGCAGTTTACAACAAGAAGTAACTGCATTTTTGTTGCTTCGTGCGGTGCTTGTGTTCCTGCAGCTTGTGTGATCGTGTGTAGCACTACCCTTAGTGTTAAATCTGGGATAGTTTGGATATCCACCTTCCCGTTTTTTGATCCTTTCCATGCTCTCGGGCACACCCTGTCAATCACCATGGCCATGTTCTCCATAGTGGGTCGGGTGCTGGTCAAGATCGGTGCTACCCCCCTCCGCAATAGTCCTGTTATGAAAGAAATATCATAAACATCAATCTCGAGCTCCTGATCTCGAAGAATGAATTTTTCCTGATCCTCGTCCCAGATACTGATCAAATATTGCAGTAGCTCTGGTTGAGCTCTGAGGCACAGTGTCATGAAGAACTTCTTCATTCCACAGTCTCTGAGAGCTTCCATGCATCTCAATTTTACCATGGAAATCTCATCCTCTTCACTGTTTTCTCATTCCTTCCACTCTATCACCATTTTTTCACTCTTTCACCTGCAAATATGTTCATATGGACATTATTAGCCAAATCCAAAGCTGAAATTTGTGAAATTTAGACTTTTTATCTTGTATTGGGAGTTCTTTAAGAGTTATGTGCGGTTGGCACGACTGTTTTGAAAACAATCGCGCCAATGGGCACGCCCTAGTTTATAAAATTGGGCGGTTGGCGCGAGTTTGTGCGTGAAACCCGTGCCAACCTCCTTTCCCGAAAATTCACAATTTCTCCCTCAGAAATCAAAACTAAAGGTTGCAGGAATAGAAATAATGCTTAAAATATGGGGAAGGATGTCATCTCTTACCTAGAACAGACGAATTTGAGATTGGTCTGCTATATTGCCCACTATCATCGCCGCAAAATCACAAGGTAAAATGGGTCACTATTGTTCCACAAGAGGTAAAAGTGAAAAGTAATTATTTTTTACCATTTTTGGCATTTTATAACTTTTCAAAACCCTAATTAGGTTTTAAGACATGTTTTTCGATTATTACATTATGTCATTTCGATAAATGGGTTTTACGTATGTTTCTTGTGCAATGACAGATATTTAATGCGATAGTGATGAAGTCACGAGTTGTATTTTATACTTTTTCGGACTCAGTAAAAACACGAAAAAGTCACTAGTGGAGTCATCATTCAGCTCTTTTCTGACTCTAAAACTGAAAATATTGACGAGACTCTTGTCGTTTTGAACTCATTAAATGGATGCGAAATGATATCTATCCATTATACGTTTATTCCTTTTACGGGCTGGGATAGATTATTTACGAAAAAGGGATACCTTAGCCTATCGCGACTAAGAGGTTCTTTCAGATATTGTTTTCTACCTTTTCGGATATGAGAGACTACTTACGAAAAGGGAAAAGCTGGAGTTTTATTTTCCGCTTCTTTTCAAACTCTCTAAACATGAAAAGACGTCGAGTTATTCCTTTGTCAGACTCTTTAAACCCTGATGACATTAGACATCGTCACCATGACTTTCACTGAGTTCCTCCCTCCTAGGGCTAGTAAAATGTACTAGGTTGGATTTTTCCGAAGGAAAAACTTACAGCACAAGCATATGTTATCCCCTTAATGCTTTTTTTTTTAAATAATTGGGGTAACCGCCAGAAATGGTGGGGGAAAATTGAACCAGATTTTAGTTGTGTCGACAATATGTCACTCTTGAACATGACACTCGTCTAAATTTGTGTTGGGTTGCAGACATCTCATTTTCGTCATATTTTGCCTCCATGGGTTTGGGTGATCTGTTTTTACCTCTCATCTACTCTTTGCCACATGACCATGACCTCAGATCCCTTGATGTCGAATACTGCCAAATCCAGATTCGTGTCGTTGATATTTTCAAGAGAAGTTTGCCTTTGCAGTTTTCAACCTCCCTATGATTCTCTGTTGATCCTGATTCACTATCATTATGTTCCTCTGTCTCGTGTCGATGATGTGGGATACATTATGGCCCTCCTTTGATCAGGTTACTTCCTGTCGACCTTAGCTCATTACCCAGGAATTTGTTCTAGAGACTCCCTATCGGTACCTTGGAGCCTGCATGCCTCAATGGCAGGTTCTTCGCATTCGACGATAGGTCCATATCATTGGCCTTCGATCGAGTGATTCTGCAGGTGTTCGACGCCAGCTCACTGTTCACATTCCGTGGATTGTACCTGTTGTACCTTGAGATCCATTATCATTATTGGTGGTTTCTCTCGCACTTGTTAACAACTTTCATCATTGGTTGGTAATCAAGTGACTTTCCTGCATGTTCAAATTCATCTCACAATGCTTGAATTTGTACTTGTTCAGGTCGAGATGGAGCGCAAGACCCTAGGTTTTGTCTGATAGGATCCAGGCTGTGGGATATTATGATTTATCATGACTTTATTACATGACCCTTTTGATTGGATGGCTGCGACTATACCTGAGTCTACTTTTTGATCCTTACTGCTGGATGGTTGCATGTATACCTCGGATCCCATTTTATATGTACTCTATTATGGATGGATGCACCCATAACACATGTTCATGTCTTAGAGATATTAGTTGTATTTGTCATTGCAGGTCTTCTGACAGCGGTGTTTGGTTTGAACGCATTCTCGTAAAGCACTTCACCTCTTCCTCTCTCTCGGACCTCATGCTTTAGGGGGTATATGTTACACAGCATTTTGTCACTATCCTTGCAATCCCCATCCTGCACATTGGAGGCTCATTTCTGTGCTCAAAATAAAGTGTCATGCCTTGCAAATACCATGATTGCATCCCTTTCCATGAGGACAACATTCCTTATGTTGACCATTTCCTGAACAGACCATAAAAAATACATGTTTTTGCCTTGGCGTTGGTAGCCTGTTATGCCCTCGCGCCAATGAGGCAGATTAACATTGGCCCCCACACTAGCTGGCACTCTGTCTCAGTTAGCCACCCGCGCCAATCTATTTATTGAAATTTTTTTAAATATAGAGGCGAAGTTTCGATCACAACAACCTCATGGATGAGTCATAGGGAGTGGTTCGACTAAATAACCATGGCCTTCCTCCTTTGGCCTCTTATTTCCACCTTTTGGGGAAACCTCCCAAAGGATAAGGCCTCCTTACCACCATATTAGGGATCCCAACCTCCTCCTTTCCCTCTATAAATATAGCCATCCTCCATTGATGAAGCTAGCTGAATTGAAGATAGTGTAGCGGAAACACTGGAGAGATTTCTATTCAAGATAGAACGAACGAGTCCCTCATTAAGAGAGCTTAGGCTTGTGCCTTTACCCTGCCCGAATTCCTTGACAATCATTGAGACACACTTCATCTGAACCCCAATGAAGGAGGCTGTGACGTCAAGGCTTGGTTGTAACTCTTTCTTCTATTAATAAATATGTATAACTATTGTCTGGTTCCCATTTCGTGTTGATGTATTTTATTGATGCAACATGCTTATCCCTCCTTGACTGGTTAGTAATTATGAATGAGATTGTTGCTTCGTCTGCTACTCTTGTTTGTTGATCTTGTGCAGGTATCCAAGTATCACTGCGAAAGGATCGTGACTTTCCGAGATAGGAATCGAGAGGCCACCACTACAACAGCCACAACGATAGCATTGGACTCTAGGTAGGTCGATCTACCTCATCTATTTCATTCAGTAATTAGGAACCTACACTCTAGTTTGTCCTTTTGTTACTAGACCCACTCCAGCGCTAGAAGGATCGTCTTTATCCACAGATAGGATTTACTTCCCTAACAAAAACCTAGTTGCATTAACTGTTGTGATGCAGAGGGCACAATTAACAGCAAAGAAGAATTCACAAGGTACTCCAAAAGCATGCAATATCTTCATATGTCTCTAACAACCAAGGTGCATGCTCTTGCTTGTCATTTTCAATATCTTTGACATTTTCTATTTCCATTCCTTACTATGACATATTGGTACTATCCACAGTAAATGAACTATTGCATCAAAAGTAGTCAAAAATACTTTTAATTGTACCATGATCATATAAAGAATTCACCATTGTTGTATTATACTCTTTGTTGTTGCACTAAGCAATCCTATATCATCACGATGTCAATTGTGAACTACCAAAACCTTCACAAGAGTCACATAAGGCAATCACATTGCAGACACAACCTTATTCATATTGTCAAAGTCCAGGAGATCAGGTGACAGCCTTTTAATTTTTTGGGCTTGAGATGTTTCTCATGCACTTACAGAGCCTCCAATGTCAACCTTTGATGCATCTGCATGTCGCCCAGGCTGACCAAGACACATTCTTGAAATCCCTTGGATACCAAGGTATGTTTTTATGGTGATGAAGTCTTGTTTGTATAACATAAGTATATTAGGGTTCAATAGACCAATGAGAAGAAAGTCCATTCCTCATAGACACTGGGTTCACATGACAATCAACTGAAACTGTGTTAGTGTCATTTCCAGCTTCTGTACCTGCTACATTTCATGCCAAATTTTCAATTTCATGTCCTTTTCAACCTCTTTATTCTCATATACTTTTGAATAACTAACAAGATATTTCTACCAAACTATTTATTTTTACACCATCCCTACATTCTTCAATATATCTGGATCCCCAGAACCAATTTCAGGCATCATTGTTGTGCCTTTTAGTAAATGTGTTGAAAAGGATAAAATACCAGCTAGAATTGAAAGGCATCTGATAGTTCATATGTGTTGTGCTACCTCAATATCTGTCGTCTTTGTTCTAGCCAACAAATCCATGAATTCATTTGTAGGTTTCATGTGTTCTCTCAAAGTAGTACAGACAACCCTTGTAAGAGGAGATGAGTGTTGCAGTGAAAATTTCTTAAATGCAACAACAATATTATGGCCACCTTGAAATGACAATGGTAAGAGGGATAAATCAAACAGTTATAGCATAGCCTCTATACCATTTTTCTCAAAAAACACCCATGTATCAATATTATGCAGAATTCTAAGATATGTGTAGCATTTCTTATACAATCTAGGAGAAAGCATTCCATGTTTGAAGACAAATTTTCAGAAAAAGTATCAACCCCTAACTCAGATGTCACCCTCGATGATTCATCTCCATCCACTGAACTAATTGTTTGTTGTTCTAAATCACTCTCCATGGGAACAGGCACAGAAGGGTTAGCAAATTTTTGCAACATGTAAGACACTTCAGCGCCAAATCCAATTTTTGCAATAGTATTTAATATTTCAATCAATACATCCACCCCATGCCCCCTGAAAGAAGGAACATTTTGTATCATCTCATCCAAGGAAGATGATAAGGACCTAGGAGTGTCACCTGCCAAAGCCCGTAAGTATGCTTTTAATGTAAAAAATTTCACAAAAGATCTTAGAGTACCACAACCATTAATAGCTTGAAGTCTGAGGTTATTAAGTCACAAAGCATCTAATCGTTGTGGTTTACAATCTACTTCATCTACAGAAGGGAGTACACCAATCATGATGACATCCAAAAAATCATTGGGCATACCAGCAGCATCTAGAACAGAATAACAAGTTGGATCTTTATAAATAAGATCACTTGTGACTATAGTTGCAAGTGAAAAGACCCCACCACAAAATTCCTTTGATCTTCTTAATATAGTGCATAATTAAAATCGCAAAGAAATCTCTTCAGATCATATAGTCCTGTAGTATTTCTAGGAGAATATGTGCCAAGAGATAAAGCCCAAGGCAAAGCCTTCATAATAAGTCTTCTATGATAAGGAACCAATGTGTCAAGCTGATAAATTTGCATTGCCTCTGACCTAGCAGCATTGTTTTGAGGAGACTTTCCCTTGGAACCTTATTGTGATTCTCCATTCTGCTTCCTTTCTCCTTAAAATGCCAGACTTCAAACGTGATATGGTGTTGTTCAAGGCTCATAAACCCCTAAAGTAGGTTGTAGCATGATTACTATAGTCCATAAAAGCCTCAAGAACATGCACAATAGTTGTTACCAAGTGTATATGTTGTGAATCCAAATCTTTGAGAAGAGGGAGAAAAGTTGGCATTAAACACACATCCCATAATGTAGTGCAGCCAAAAGAAGAAGAAACTAGAACTGTTACAAGAGAAATAAGTGTTTCTACTAAATATATCGAACAATAGGATGATTCACAGGAAACTTATTTCCATTGATCTCAGAGGGATATTGGATATTGTTGATGCAATATTGATTATAGTTGAGAAGAGAAATATTATTACAAAGGCTTACCAAAACTCCACTCCAAATCCTTCCAAAATGGAGCTAACATTCCAATGTTTATTTTCATTAGATCTTGTTGTGGATTGACCAACTTGATAATTGAATTTTTATTAGGGTCAAGAAGGTCATTTTCTTGGGACAATCACTACCAATTAATCTAATATCAAGTAGTTTCATCTGACATGTCGCCCCAAAAGAGGATGCCTTTATTGTTGAATGTGTGAGCTTGAAGGTGAGGCAACTATCAAAGGCAACCACCCTCCGTCTCCAACTCTAAATGGAGTGTGTGACAAATCCTAATTTTTCTTTCATGTTCCACCTAGCCATGCTAACCAATTACTCTGGGAAATTCAAATAAGTGAGCTTCAGATCTAGAATTTGGTGTGTTAAATTTTCTTAACCCTAGGAACTGGAAAATTTAGTTTCTAGTAAATTTCCTTGTTGTAAATTAATTAAAGTTTCAGCTTACTAAATAAAAATCACTATTGGGATTTAACAGGTAAATAAAATAAAACTAGTGGTAGAAAATTGGACACCAATCCCACACATGCATACACAGAAAATATGCACATCAAAATTTGGTGTTCATTAAATAATATTTTATCATACAAGGGTTTCCTTACTGGGAACATGGTCCTTTATGGAAAATTACAATCTCCAACAACTATAGAAATTTTTTGGGCACCTGTACAAGCTTTACTACTAGAATTATCCTAAGCACCCACACGACTTGCCACCTACTCAACCTGCAGTGCAACCTTTATGTCGCCTGCGTGGTTGTTTGCGCCCCTGCCCACAGCACGTGCAACAGTTTACTGCTTCATGTGGCATGCGTGACTACTCTGCTCACTTTGCACAGCACATGCGACCCTACTGCAACACACATGACTATTTTGAACCCTCCATACAACTCATGTTTCTCTCTCAATATGAGTATGGCCTCACTGTGTCACTTTTGTTGGGTGATCTACAGACTTTTGTTGTACAACCTTATTGGGAATGATCCTTGCTGCAGAAATCACTCTGCTGCATATTTCAAACCATATACACTTGGATGAAATTCCCTTTTCATCCAATCACATGTCTAGACACTCAAATATGTGCGAAAGTACCTCTTCGGTGCTACTATCATAAACAGGGGGAGGATGAAGGAGATTATATCACACAAAGCAAAATCCCCCTGCACTTTCCTCACTTGTTGACATCATACTAGTCAAAATAGAACCTGCCATGGAGCATCACCCTCTATACCCCTTGACACTCATATGGTATCCAAAATAGACACTTGAGTGGGAAGCTTGATCAAACCAAGCTCCCTGACATCCTTGGGGATAAATACCATTTGTTTGATTGAGACCATGGTTACAATCTCAAAATTTTCTCTACTATTGATATCAGGCCTTGCTACGTAGCCAACAAGACACAAAATATATTTGCAAGTCTGGTAGGATTGTGCAACCATGATAAATTTCCTCATAAAGGGAAGGTCCTGATGATGCTAAACAGGAAGTTTCATTTATAGTTGCTAAAGTCACCAATTCTACATGGATATTGGCAAAAGATCTAAACTAAAGGGAATACCCAAATATCTAACAACCAGCCAGGTTGGGGTAAATTTCCAAGCTGAGGGATTCTAGTTAGGAAGAGAGTCCAACCCCACCAGGAAAAAAATAGTTTTTTAGTCACTAAACACATCATTTGATGCCAGGTTGATTATGTCTAAACAAGCATGAGCATCATCAACTAAACCTATCTAAGCACTATTTAGTATATAAAATCTAATGTATTAGTGAACAATGTGTTATCTATAGTCACACATCTAGGTCCAAACTCCACAAGAGTGAACATATCAATAATGAAAGTCCAATCCACTCAGTCAAAAGATTTGTCAAATGCAATTTCAAATAAAAGGGGTTGTTGGCTAGTTTTTGTGCACATTTGAAGGTTTTACATGTTGAAACCATGGTACTAAGATTACTTGTTTGTACACAAAACATGTTTTATCATTAGACAACCTTCCATGGCATTGCCTAGATCCTTAGAGTCTTTATTTTAGCAATGATTTCGTGTGCCACACTAAGTAATGTAAGTGGATGCCAAACACCAATTGTGTTTTTGGATGCTTTTTTGTGAATGTGTTTTCCAAATGAAAAAAATTGTTACTAATCATGGCTCATGGCGTTGTAAAATTCACACATAATGCCATCTAGATTCTATACCCAGAGACTTTCCATTTTTCATGTAGCTAAGTGCTGCAAAATCCTCCTCTTTTGAGAATTCATCGTTCTTCAACTTGCTCTAGTCACAAATTAAAAACTTACGAGGATTGACCCTACAATAAGAATTTCTTGCAAACACTACATGATCCATCATAGTATAAGGAGAAAAAATATTTTGAAATTGAAATTTGAGCATACCTCTATTACCAATTGGAGTGCCGACAAAAGAAACATTTGCATGGAGCAATACAAGATCCTGTTCATTTCCACTTTTCTTTTCAAAAAGTTAAAATAGAATTTTGAGCCCTCATCTCCCTTATGAATCCACTGTAGCCTGAAACAAACTCAAGCACCCTTGGAAATATATTCCCCTCTGCTTCACCTCCATCTAAACCATTATGTCCTACCATGCATCCTTGCCGTAGAGGGACACATTATGGAGATCCTCTTCAATGGAAACGCACACCTACTGAATTCTACCTTACTACAACTCCTTTTTGGCTTTTGCGGGCCATCATCCTACCCCAACCTCTCATGGATTTGAAAATACAATGTCTTTGGTTATAGATTATGATCAAAGTAGATTGAAATTCATTTTTTATTGTTTCTCTAATGGAATTATGTAATGTCCCTAGGTAATTTTTGGCCTTGGGGTTCAATCCTTATCTAGGGTTTTCAACCAATCATGAAAAGAATCATAACAACAGTGCACATTTATCAACTCATATAACAGTAAGTACCCTTCTATTTAATTCACTAATGATATAAGAGATATTTAACAACCATATGTTTCTTCAGCAAACCACCAGAAGTTAGGGCTAACTGCCTAATGAACCTATACAGCCAATAATCAACCAATATAATTCTGAATGTAATGTCAATATTCAATAGATCATTATTCCAATTGTAACCCCCACTAGAATTATCCAAGTTTAGTTGGTAATATACTAATCAATGACTCACTATCTAACTATGTTCCCTCTAAACTTGTTTACTGCTAAGAAGAGCTTGTGATAACCCTTTATCAGTGGAGTTTCCATCTGCGGTTGGAGTATCTATTAACCTGACCAAATCACTAGTTAGACCTTATGATAGTCCCATTTGTATCCCAATTTCACTTGCAGTTGGAGATTTGATCTTGTTGTTGCATCACATCAACAAACTACAGGTTCTGGAGGCCTACTTGGGATGTTTCGTTATCCAAGACCTTGCCTGTAATTGTTGGGGGGTGGTTTCAAATCTTCATGTGATCATAGACACCTGAAAGAGATATTTTTTGTGGTCCTAAATACACTCAGGAGGAAGGCCGCATACAGGTGATGCCCTAAATGCTTTAGACTATGCCCTAAAAACCACCTAGTAACCTATTGATTCCCTGTTTGGTTGAGAACAGCCTCGCTACCTCCTGTTTGGCTTCAGTGCCTTAGAGAGGACGCCTCGCAGCCTTACCTTTCCTTAACCAGTGGTTCTGAGCTTGGGTGCACCATAGACATATCACAGAGAGAAGATATTGTTGCCTAGAAAAATGAATGGTTGCCAGGCATCCCACAAAAAGACCTCTACTATTTTGAACAAGACTTATTGACTAATAATAACCACTAAGAATGTGTTTCCCTTCTTGCCAAAAAAAATCATAGATGCTCCAAAATATTGTGTTGTAAGAGGTCTAAACGAGATAGGGGGATTAGCTAGGGTGAGATCACCTCCATCAAAACTAATCAAGAGAAGAAAGGTTTCTTAAAACTATCAGAGCTCTAGCTCAAAGAAAATAGAGATAGTCCATTCCAAATCGGTGATGAGAAAATGACTCTCTCCCTTTATTTATAGATACCCCAAAATGACTCTATTCTGCCTGTTTGCTCCAGCTACCCCAAATTTACCCAATGTTGCCCAAAAACATTGGATAATAGGTTTCCCCCTTTATCAATGACTATAGCGTATTGGGTTGGATAGGCTACTTCGTCCTCCCTTGGGCACTTATTCAATAGGGAACATTTTAAACTAGGGTAGGAAAGGGTCTAATCTCTATTTCCTTGACACCTTTGTACTTAGAGAAGTGGGAAGGCTTGGCCTGATCGATATGTGTGCACATAGAACTGACATTGTTGTAAAATTAATCATTAGTCATGTGTTGCAATGAAAAATTAATCATTAGTAGATACTTTCATCACACCATGCTCTAAATGTTGTATACATAATGGCAAGCATGGCCCTTATTGTCTTTTCCATATAGTCAAGTGTGTTTGAAGCCTTTAAGATATTTGTTCATGCAATCTCAAGCAGATATGGGGAAACTATTAGTTAGTATCTTCGTAGTTGCAGTGACACCATATGGATTATCAACAAGTATGGAACTTGTTTGTCTAATTAGTTTGGTCTTTCTCAACATATTAAGTACAAATTTGGCCAGTTCCTTTCTTTATGGGGAAACTGTTCTGAAAGAAATCCTTTTTCATATGTATGAATATTTTTGGGACAAGAACACAAGCAAGTGGTTGTCGTGGCAAGCTCTTGTCATTCTGAAAGACTTCAATAGATTGATTAATTCTACCGCAATATAGTGGTGATTTCCAAAGAATGTTTTTTGAAGCTAAGTAAATAATTTGGATATTCTTGACTCCATTTGAAAGGATTGGAAATGGTCTCATGAGATACCATTTATGAGCATTATTAAACCAAGGAATTCTATGACAAGATCTGACAACTCATTCAGTGGAAATTCATCTCAAAAGGGAGTGGAATGTTTGATACCATGAGTCAAGGTGGCCCTAGAAGTGTCATGATATTGGAAATCCCATTCATTTTTTAAAATTGAAGTACCTAGATTGTTGGTTCTTCACAATATTTTGGTGATAAAGGATCAATCGCATTTCATTTGTCTAACAATTGGTTATTGTATGGCATGTTGCAACTTTGAATCTATCTTTCAAGGCCATTAATATTAATCTCTGTTTTAATGTTTAATTTTCTTATTTCTTATGATCATTGGAATATTGCTATATTTTGGGGAAAATGGATGGTTTGAGAAGCATGTGGAACTGTGGGATGTTATCTATCTAACAATACCTTCCTGCTTATAAAAGTGACACAGTTGGGCAACGTTTCATGAGATGAACACTTTGTTCATTTTGGAAGAAATTTATGTATTTACTATTTAGATCAAGTTTGACTATGTAATTATTGTCAAACATTTCCATTTTTAGGTAAGATGTGGGCAGTATTTAAGTTGGGTTCAAGGAGTGGTAACTGTTATTTCTTTTTTAGGAAAGCATCTCTTATTTGACTACTTTTTGGCTCCTGGATGTAACAACTGTAATTCTTAATGCAATATTTGTGCCATTTGCCCCAAAAATATTGTTTTTTAATTGCATGTCCCATATTTATATATATTTAACAACAAATTTTGTGGTACTAATTACTATGTAAGTGAAACCCTAATTCAAGGGTTTGATCGAAAAGGTATATATTCATGATCCTTTTTCTTTTGTTCACTTCCGTGTTATATTTTATCATCATTTGAAGTGATAAACAATTTTCAACTTTCCCAACAATATCCTCATTTTATTTCTACAAATTACTCAGCCCAACAATATTGGGTAGACCGTAGAACAAAGAATAAACCAATTCCATATCCTCTACTGACTATGGGAATAAGAAATATGGCACCTATCATAGGAAGCTTGCCAATTCCAATGAGGAATGTCAAACATTTAGGCCAAAAGAGCTCCAAAAGGAAAAATACTTCCTTTACAAGAATTATTGAGAGGTTGGAGGCTTAGAGGTTGATGTCAACAATCACAGCTACATTGACCCACACTTGATGCTAATGCACAAAGATAGCCTTTACGGCAACAAGGAAGCTCACTGGACATATAAATGTCAAATCAAGCACAAACTAGCATATATGGTCATTGATAATGGCAACCAAAATAACATTTTCTTGCTTCAATTGGAAAAGAAACTTAAGTTACCAACCTCAACTCATCCCAACTCGCATTAGCTTGGATGGGTCAAAGATGCACATTAGCTTGTGCTAATTAGTTGACGATAGATCAAACTGTTACTAAAATATGGCAAGATTTTTTCCAATATCTTATATGTTCTTACATACAAATATGAGAAGACTTATGAAAATAAGATTATGATAACAAGTTTAAATAATTGAATAATTTTAAGTAATATAAGTGGCATTTAAAAAATAAAAGGAAGAATACAAAAGAGGAATGCCACAAATGCGGATATATTGTAGTGCATAAAATAAAAAAATTAATGAAGTCAATTGACGGAGAAATCAATCATAGTTATTGGTGGTTGTTTGTCTCCTAAACACGGGAGTTACAATTATATGTTTACAAATACACCGTGATATGTTCCCACTTGCCACTTGTCACCTAGTATTATTCTCACCTCTTCCTCCTTTATTACAAGGAATTGTTCCCTAAATTATCAAAATGGAAACCAATATTCCTTCCCTCATAAGGAAGCTACATGTTTCCCATTGAAATGTGTGGTTGTGATATTTCTTTGGGTGAGGAATTGGGAAGAACACTAGGACCTATCACCATGGATTTCTTCGAATTCTACATGATTTTTCAAGGGAATGGAAATTCCTACATGATCAAAGGTTCCAAAGCAACCATTAGAGAAATAATCAACTACCATTATATGGAAAAGCTTCTGAAAAAGGGCCATTGTTTGAAAATGGGGGATATATGACATGTGAGGGAATACATATTGGTTTCCATTTTTCTAATTGACTAAGTGAAAGACTCAACTATTTCATGTACTTCCTCATGGCTAACATGCTACGGGTGTTTTTCATGGGACCATTGGGTCCATCAAAGAGGTTAGTCCAATTTTAGCCAAACATAATCAGTGTACCAAAATAAATTTGTTAAGAGGGGCCACAATGAGCTGGTCCACAAGGAAAAATTAGTTACTGTAAAGTGACACCACAACAATAAATGTTGCACAAGGATTTTTTTGAGCTAGGTCTCTTGTAGCGGTATTGGCAAGCATATTTCCATTTGAAATATGGGCTATTTAAACCTCACCAATACCCTTTCAACATCATTATGTCCAAATGATTGTTAGAACTACACATATCAGAGGAATGGGGTTATCTAAAAGAAGACATCCCAGATTCACAAGGAGATAAATTATTAGCTTCTAACCCCAGCATTACTATAGATATTGATAAAACCAGCACTACAACATTATGGATCTCTATCAATGACGAGGGATATGTTTCAAATTTTAGAGAAAATTCAAGTAAAAAATGATTGCTATAAAGACCATTGCATAGATTTAGAAGCCTTTGATGATGAAGGCCCTACTTTCCAATTTTTCACCAGTGTATAGACCACTTGTAGTGCTCAGAATATGATGATAGGGATGTGCAACATTTTGCTCAATTTTGACTAGACAAACAATCATGCAGCAGATATGATGAAGCCCTAAACACATCCAATCATAATCTATTTGGAGATTCTTTGAAACTTGAACATGCTTCTAAGGTTAGAGAAGTGTATTTTGATCAGCATAAAGTGATATAAGATACGATAAGATAATTTTATATATCCAACGAATGACAATAAATAGGTCAACGAGACTGAAAGATACAATTAGTCCAAGTACAATGTGGGAGTGCAAACACAACTCCTAGAAAATGCCAAAGCTAAATCTAGGGTAAAATCAAGCAAAGAATAACACAATAATAGGACATTCTTATAAACATGTATATAAGCAGATCATGTAGAAGGCTAAGTGAGGGTAATAAATTTATGGGAATTCATTGAAGCACATTTGGCATCTCAAAATTTCATTCTGAGTTTGAGCAGAACATAAATATAACACCTATGCTACATTTTGATGTTGATGATGAGTGTGGTAGAGATAAAGAGAGGTCTATTCCTAAGACATATTGTGAAGTGCAGACAATCGGATGCTTCAGTCTAGCCACTACTCATTTTTAAGTAGTTTTAATGACCACCCTGTTGAAGAAGACAGAACAGTTTCCTACAATTTTTTCGGCTTGCTCAAGTAGCCATCTACACTTGGGCATTTCTCTTCATTTGACCCACCCTTGAAAACAATCCAAATTTCCAAATGATTGATACTGTGAGAAAATGTCATGAATGCATAGGAGGAATATCAGTAGGAGGGTAGGAAACAACTTTCTACCAATCTTGCAATAACCCGAGAAGACTTATCACATGATGACAGGGGTATCATGTCATGCCTTTTTTATACACTGGAAAATTGAAATAAACAAACATATGGAAAAATATTGAGCGCAGATGGACATAATGGACCAGACGATAATTCTAGTTTCTCTGAGAATGAGAGTTATAGTAAACTTGTTAATGAAGGTAAATTGAAGATCCCCTAAGGTTCAAGAGACCAACACCCCTTTATGTAATTTTGAATATGGTAGAAATTTTGGCACCCATAATGATGTGCATCTCCAATCAACATTACCTATTAAGTTTGAATAGAACAGTGCAAGATCCTATATTTTTTGCTTTGATAGTCATCCTACATATGACATGGATTCTAATGACGAAGAACATAATGTTGATCATATCATCAAGTCATTTTGTGAACCCTATGAAACAAAGGCAGAAAGGTCAATTCCATTTGTTGAAGGCATCCTTATTTAAGATGAATAGTCTTGTCATATTGGAAGAACTAACCAATATCCAGGCATACAAGAGGACTTCTACAAACCCATAATTGATTTATACATTGAGCAGAATCATTTCTACGTTTTTATCTTATTATTCATAGTTATGATAATAGATCTTCAAAGGAGGATGTCTCCTAACTACAAATTGTATTCGGGTATGTTACACAGCATTTTGTCACTGTCCCTGCAATCCCCAACTCTCACATTGGAGGGTCGTTTCTGTGACCAATAAGTAGTGTCATGCTTTGAAAATACCATCCTTTCATCCCTTTTGATGAAAGCAACATTCTTCTTGTTGACATTTCCTTAAGCAGAGCTGTGAAAATCCATATTTTTTCCTTGGCGTGAGTATCCAGTTACACCCTCGCGCCGACCGGGAAATTTAACACTGAGCCCACGCCACTTGGCTCTCTGTGCCAGTTAGACACCTGCGCCAAGCTGTTTATGGAATGTTTTTTAAAAATAGAGGCGGAGGTTTCATTCCAACCACCTCAAGGATGAGTCATTGGGAGTGGTTGAACTGAAACAACCATGGACTCCTTCCTTTAGTTAGTAGTTTCCACCTCCCTTGGAACTCTCCTAAAGGATAGGACTCCCTCCCACCTTTGTAGGGATCCCAACCTCCTCTCTTTCCTCTATATAAGAAATTATCTCTTTTAGTAGAAGCTAGTTGAACGGCTGAATAGTTGAACTAGGAGAATTATACTATAGCTAAGTTGCAAGAGAAGATAGAGTAAGAAAGATTGTGTTGAGAGAGCTCGAGTCGATGACTTCTAAGAGAGTTTAAGTCTGAATTCCCTGTCCAATATTTGAGACATGCTTCATCTAAACCCCACTGGAGGATACTGCGACGTCAAAACATTAGTTGTACTCTTCCTTCTACTCATTAATATACATGACTACTGTTTGGTTCCACTACTGTGTTATGATGTTTATTTGATGTGATATGTTTAGCCTTCGTTGACTAGTTAATAGTTGTGAATGAAACTATTATGTCATATGTTGTTCTTGTTCTTTGTCCTATGTGCAGGTATCTAGGCGTGAAAATGAACGGATCATGATTTTCCAAGGCAGGAGCGAGAGGCCACTACTCGTTCAGCAACATCGACAGCATTGGATTCAAGGCAGGTCCATCTACCATGTCTTTTGTTCATTCATTAACTAGGAAGCAACACTTTAGCGTGTCCTTTTGTTACTAGACCCACCCTAGGGCTAGAGGGATCGTCTCTGTCCACAGAGAGGATTTACCTTCATAACAAATTGGTGACCATACTGGGGATCAGCGCAAGTTTTTCGTGTCATCCTGTTGTGTCGGTTTCAATTATTGGTTTAATTATCTATCTTTTTTTGGTTTGTTTGTTGAGTTTCCATCCTCTGTTCAGCTCCAAAGTGTCAAGGTTGACCTCTTCTCATTAGGTTAGGGTTTTTTCCTCTTTTTCCCATAGGTATCCAGCTTGGCGCATTTTTTTTCTAGACAGTCACGCTGATTGGCACAGATTTCTCTTTTAGCACTCGTTCCAACCTCTGTATGGCGTGGATTACAGCCTTACAGTCGCGCCAACCCCTGTAGGTTTTGGTTTGACCTCCCTAATGCGTATTTTGGTCATTTTTTCTTGCTTCTGGGTTATTTTTTAGTTTTTTTAAGCCTTTGAAGACTGTGTTGACTACTGTAGACTTGTTTCCCTCAGTAGTTTGTCCATTTTCCTATCGGTGTCATTTAAGACCTTAGGGTTTCTGAGTGTTCTTGTACATCGAGCCTTATGTTCGAGAACAAGTCTCTTTGATTGTTGTCAGTCTCGTTTCGGGTTTTTAGACTGAGTTTTCTTGATCCTTTCGTTTTTCTGATTGAATGGTCTTTTCGCTTTTCGATTAGTCCTTCTTCTTCAATACTTTGAGCATTGATTACTTTGTTTGTTTTGGGTCACTTTGGGAACTCTCTTTTTCGTTTGAAATTTTGCTCCATTCGCTTGCATGTTTTGTGTCTATTTCGCTTTGGTTGAGTCATTCACTTTCAAAACCTTGTTGAAGATTGCAACAAGAAACAGTGAAGGAGGCATCCTGAAACATCATTCCTGATCCTAGTTGGAAAGTGATCACCTAAACTAGGTGGGGCCCACACAGGTGATTTTTGTCGCAAAGTCTTTTTAGACTATGTCTATTTTTAGACATGTCGATCATATTCTATGAGTTGCATGATGCTATTTGTGGATGGTTGGTCAAGTTGGAAAAATAGATGGACTTCTATTTTTAGACATATTGGGTGGAGTCTATTTTTAGATTGCCAGTCTAAAAATATATATGTCGAATATTATTAGCTCTTAATAATATTTGGACTCTAAAAATTATCTTATTCTCTTGGAGCACTTCAGTGAAGTGCACAGATGTGGCACAGAAGCTGACAGAAGGAATTACGCTATTCCTAAGGGTTTACTAGAGCTATTGCATGGAGGACTTTAGTTAGAACTCATGTGACAGAGTTTGGTGGAGTTGTAGAAGTAGTTGGTGGAGTTGTGTTCAATTTAAAAAAAAGTTAGACACAGTTGAGATAGTTGTATCTAGTCTAACTGATTGATACACTAGTGAGAGTGGTGTGAATTAATTATTTAATTAATTCACTAAATAATAACTCATTAATCAACTGAAGAATACATCAGTTAACTACAGTGCATGGCAATTTCAGTGGAGACCTAGTGCAGAGATAGGTGAAAGAGCAAGATGGACTATATGTTGTGACTATTAGTGATGCATGGATTGCATCTATATATACATTGGAGTTGCCAATGATAACAACGCAGTCAAGGAGAGTGGGATTACATTGAATTGGTCTTTGTAATCAGCTTGGATTGCGCAGTGGAGGCAGGCTAGCAGGTGGCAAAGATCGGTGCATGGATTTGCAAGATTAGGCATGTATAGTGTATGAGGATTGTACTGTACTGAGAGCTTGTGATAAGCTTTGTATGCTTGTATGAGATTGTCATATGATCTCCATGATACATAATATGATAGTTGGGGTTTTCAGCTTCAGGCTTTCCTGTTAAACAACTGTGTTATGTGTGTTTTTATTGCTTCATGTGTTTTACAATTGTTGATTAAATTTCCGCAAGAATTATAGTGGAAGGATTCTGTATTTTGCAAGAAGATAAATATTGTGAGATCAGGAGAGTCCGGATATATACATGCATATTTTATATAATTTTTACAAACCTTACATTCACAAAACCCAAACTAGTGTTTATTTTGTTTTCCATTGAATTAGTACAATGTGTGCTTCATTTCATTGAAAATTCAAAAACTCAAAAAATATTTTTGCATTCTTTTGTTGTATCGAAAGTGGAACGTTCCTTTACATAACTAGCATTTTCCAACCTAGGAAGGAATTTCGTTTTTGATTGATTGCATTAAGGGCATTAGAATTTTCTTCGCATTTTTTCCTTGTTTTCTTGTTTGAAAGATTTCTATCCTTCTTATAACTAGCATTCATCAAATTGAAATGATGTTCATTTGCATATAGTTTCCATCTAGGAAGTTGAGCTACACATTCGATAGGGCCTAGAAATTGAAACATAATTCAAGATTAACTTTAAAATTTACTCAATGAACCTAAGGCAACATTAGAACCTAACGAAACATTTCTAGTGGTCTAGGCTAGAGACGTGTTCCAGCTTCTTAAAACCTAGTAGTTGTCGCTCGCCTTTTGGCTTCAGATAGTGCTAGTACAGACTTGTGCTCCCTGTACCGTCACGTATATAAAGGGAGACCCCTTTAGGTTGCAATCCTTTTATCCATAGGAAGCCGAGTATGTCGCCTTGTAATCGTGATACACAAAACACAGCATTCGGGGAGACTACTTGCACGTATGGAAATGACAGATTTTTATTTCAATGTCTTAAAATATTAATTGCCCACGAAATATTCCTGGTTAAAGTTATCTTCCTTAGCATTTTTTGAGGGTTGTTTCCAATGGCAACATTTCTGGAGTTTACCAACCAAGGAATCCCCTCCGAAGGGAATCCTGTTCCTTTTCCTGCTTTTGGGAATGTTGGTGCTCCTTATATGGCAACATTGTCCCTTCCTGGGTTAACTATTGGTTTGCCCGTGTGGTTATTTTCGACCTAGGTGGTCCCCGAGTGCTTCGAACTCTGTTCAACCATATCCTCCACCTAAAAAACATCATGTTGATTCTAAAGTGGACCTCTCCCATTTTTCACCTATTTCTTCGTCCTCCTCTTCTACTTCACCTAGTGAAAGTCTGGATTCTAGTAACTAGGTGGCTAAGAAGAAGAAGAAGAAGTCAGATAAGCGAGAGGTTAATGCTGCAGCTATTTCTCCTAAGACACCTTCCATTGATAAACCATCCAACCTTCCACAGAAATTCAAATTGCCTTACATTTTTTGCAAAGGTGACCACCTTCTTCGAGACTACCCTGGCATTCCCAAGGTACTTGAAGCATGGTCTGACGGTCATCCGCCATTGCCTTTGGCTTCTGGAAGTCATATTGGTGGCACATCTTCGACTAGTACTGATAAGACTCATAAGAAACAGGGTAAGATTACCCATCCCTATAATTTGTGTGAAGGGCACCATCCCATTCACCTTTTTCCATACATGGATGAAGCCACGAGAGTGCTGGAAAACTCTATTGTTTCTGCACCCTGCCTTCCGGTTGGTTACCAGAAGCTTTCTTTGAGTTCTCTGCTAGTTGATTCAATGATTGGTCAAGAGTCATCTTTGGTTGATCCCGATCCTCGGAAATTCAAATTCACGAATCTGATCCCGACCAACCATTGGTCGTGAAATTGGTTGATCTGGTCCCACCCATGGTTCATCAGGTCTTTTCCGTCAAGAGTGGACCCCATCCCCTTCACGTTCTTCTTATTTCTTTAGATTCCTTGGACTTGGAGACAGATCCTCCCATATCTGTGACTCCAGAATTTTCTCTTCCTGCTCCCATGTCTATGGTCTAGGAGGATGCTCCTCTTACTCTGGTAACACTAGGGGAAGACCATCTCAGTTCGATGGTACCCCCTCCAAGTAGTTTGGTCGCTTCCTTTCATTGGAGTCGATTTGCGGGATACCTTTTTATGTGCCCTTTGAGATCACGGTATAGATCTTCGATATGGTCGTACCTAGCACAATTATAGATGAAGGCATGTCTGTTAGTATTCTATCTTCAACTACTTGGTAAGCTTTTGGTTCTCCACCGCTTATGCTTATTACGCAGAATCTGTTGGCATTTAACAGAAGAACCAGTCAACTATTAAGGATCCTTCTGAAGTTGTATGTTGCTTTGGGAGGGAAAACCGTCTATATAGACGTGATGGTGGTCCAAGGTCCCTTGGATTTTAATTTACTCTTGGGCCGCGACTATGCTTATGTCATGGGGGCGGTTGTCTCTTCCCTCTTTCGTGTGATATGTTTTCCACACAAAGGTCGGATTGTGACCATTTATTAGCTTTCATTCTTTAGTCCTGACGTGACATTTGGTCCACCGTCGCCCCTTCTGGGTCTTTATCCACTGGTTGTATCTTCCCTGCCACAGGTTAATTATGTGGCTACATGTCCCATGCCCACATTCAGTGATAGTGTCGTTGTGCATCGTGTGTTGGGGGCATGGGTTCTTGATTTCCGAGATATTGTTCTCCCATCAGATGAGTAACTCTTGGATGCCATGACTTCTTATTCAACATGATGAGGTCATCAGAGCATAGTTAGTTTTCTTGTGTCAAGCTCCTTAAAAAATGAAACAAGCTCATTGGAGCATAGTTTGTTTTCTTGTGTCAAGCTCCTTAAAAAATGAAACAAGATCATCGGAGCATGGTTCGTTTTCTTGTGTCAAGCTCCTTAAAAAATGAAACAAGCTCATGAGAAGAGTTATTTTTATTGTGTCAAGCTCATTAAAAAATGAAACAAGGTGATGAGGATGGTTCGTAACCTATGTCAACTTCGTTAAAAAATGAATTAGGTCATGAGGATAGTTCTTTTAATGTGTCAACCTCGTTAAAACAATGAAACACGTTCCTATTCAATTCGATTCTTTGATACGATCTCGTAAAATCCCAGTCGAGTCTTTCTCTTGATCTCGTAATCTGAACCTTCACTCCATCTGCCTTTCATATGGACTGAAGCTTGGGGGGCATGCTTCTCGAACTGAGTCACCATGCTGGGGGCATGCAAATCATTTCAAGCATAGTTTTTTTTTCGTTTCAAGCTTGTGTAAAAATGAAACTGGTTTCAAACAGAGTTTTTTGTTTTCAAGATTGTGTAAAAATGAAACCATTACCATTTTACCTCTCGTGATTTCCATCTTATCAACCTATTTTCCCAGATGAACCTTGGTATTCTCATTCCACCGTCACTATCTGCTTGGCCGATCATATTCCTTCACTTGGTTGTTTTACCCATTCCTAAGGAACTGCTGCAATAAGTGGTCGTGTTAGCCAGCCTCTTGACCTTTACTTGTTATAAGCAGTTCCACCATCACCGGAACCAGTAGCTACCCTTAATACCACGCGTTCCTCCAGGAGGAGTCATATTTCAACCCTTTTCAGACTCTCGAAAATTGAAAATATTGTTGAGACTCTTGTCGTTTTGAACTCGTTAAATGGTTGTGAAACGATATCAACCCAGTATATGTTTACCCCTTTTTCAAGCTGGATAGATTATTTACGAAAAAGGAATACCTTAGCCTATCACGATTAAGAGGTTCTCTCAGACACAGTTTTCTACCTTTTCAGATCTGTGAGACTACCTACGAAAAGGGACTACTGGAGTTTTTATTTTCTGCCTTCTTTTAAAACTCTCTAAACATGAAAATATGTCGAGTTCTCCCTTTGTCAGACTCGTTAAACCCTGATGACATCGGACTTCTTCACCGCGACGTTATTTCGAGTTCCTCCTTCCTAGGGCTTGTAAAATGTACTAGGTTGGATTTGTCCGAAGGACAAACTTACAATGCAAGCATATGCTATCCCCTTCAAGCTTGTTTTAAAAAATAATTGGGGTACTCTCTAGAAACGGTAGGGGAAAATGGAACCAAGTTTTAGTTATGTTGGAAATATGTCGCTCTTGAACATGGCACTTGTCTACATTTGTGTCGGGTTGGGGACATTTCATTTCGTCATTTTTTCCTTCATGCGTTTGGGTAATCTCTTTTTGACCTCTTATCTGCTCTTTGCAACGTCATCATGACGTCAAATATTTTGGTGTCAAATACTTCCAAATCCAGTGTCGTGTTGTTGATATGTTCAAGAGAAGTTTGCCTCTGCAGTTGTCAACCTTCCTCTGATCTCCTGTTGGTCCTGATCCACTTTCATCATGTTCCTATGTCTCGTGTCGATGATGTGGGAAACATTATGGCCCTCCTTTGACCAGGTCACTTCTTGTTGACTTCAGCTCATTATCCAGGAATTTGATCTAGAGACTTCCTTCTAGTACCTTGAAGCCTACATACCTCAATGGCAGGTTTTTCGCATTCGACGCAAGGTTCACATCATTGGCCTTCAATCGAGTGATTATGCGGATGTTCAACGTCAGATCATTTTTCACATTTCGTAGATTGTACCTTTTGTACCTTGAGATCCATTGTCATCATTGGTGGTTTCTCTCGCATCTGTTAACAGCTTTCATCATTGGCTGGTACTCAGACGATTTTCCTGCATGTTCGACTTCAGCTCATACATTCGCATGCCCGAAATTATACTTGTTCGAGTCGAGATGGAGCGCAAGACCCTGGGTTTTGTCTGATAAACTCCAGGATGTGGATTTTTGTGGTTCATTATGACTTATTACATTACTCTCTTAATTGGATGGTTGTGACCATACCTGAGTCTATTTATTGATCCTTCCTGTTGGATGGTTGTGTCCATACCTCTGATCTCAATTTTTATACACTCTATTATGGATGACTGTGCCCATGCCACATGATTCATGCATCACAGATATCAGTTGTATTTGTAATTGTAGGTCTTCGAACAGCGGTGTTTGGTTCAAACAAGTTCTCATAAAGCATTTCACCCCTCCCTCTTTCTCGGGCTTCATGCTTTAAGGGGCATCTGTTACACAGCATTTTGTCACTGTCCCTGCAATCCCCAACTCACACATTGGAGTGTCATTTTTGTGACCAATAAGCAGTTTCATGCTTTGCAAATACCATCCTTGCATCCCTTTTGATGAAAGAAACGTTCTTTTTGTTGACATTTCCCTAAGCAAAGCTGTGAAAATCCCTATTTTTCCTTGGCACGAGTATCCAGTTACACCCTCGCACCAACCAGGAAATTTAACACTGAGCCCGCGCCACTTGGCACTCTGTGCCAGTTAGACACCCACACCAAGCTGTTTATGGAATGTTTTTTAAAAATATAGGCGGAAGTTCCATTCCAACCACCTCGGGGATGAGTCATTGGGAGTGGTTGAAATGAAACAACCACGAACTCCTTCCTTTAGTTAGTAGTTTCCACCTCCCTTGGAACTCTCCTAAAGGATATGACTCCCTCCCACCTTTGTAGGGATCCCAACCTCCTCTCTTTCCTCTATATAAGAAACTATCTCTTTTAGTAGAGGCTAGTTGAACGGCTGAATAGCTGAACTAGGAGAATTATACTATAGCTAAGCTACTAGAGAAGATAGAGTAAGAAAGATTGTGTTGAGAGAGCTCAAGTCGATGACTTCTAAGAGAGCTTGAGTCTGAATTCCCTGTCCAAAATTTGAGACGCACTTCGTCTGAACCCCGCTGGAGGAGACCGCGACGTCAAAGCATCGGTTGTACTCTTCCTTCTACTCATGAATATACATGACTACTGTTTGGTTCCACTACTGTGTTATGATTTTTATTTGATGCGATATGTTTAGCCTTCTTTGACTGGTTAATAGTTGTGAATGAAACTATTATGTAATATTTTGTTCTTGTTCTTTGTCCTATGTGTAGGTATTTGGGCATGAAAACGAACGGATCGTGATTTTCCAAGGCAAGAGCGAGAGGCCACTACTCGTTCTGCAACATCGATAGCGTTAGATTCAAGGTAGGTCCATCTACCATGTCTTTTGTTTGTTCATTAACTAGGAAGCAACACTTTAGCATGTCCTTTTGTTACTAGACCCACCCTAGGGCTAGAGGGATCGTCTCTGTCCACAAAGAGGATTTACCTTCATAACAGGGTAGCTTTAATTTCCCATACAAAGCACCCCCCTATCAACAACACTGATGTTGATGGCCAGCATAAAAATTTTCCTCTGTTTGATCCAGAAACATTGGAACTAAAGTCTCAATATTTCCTTTGACCATAATGACCCAAGGAGACTAGATCTTTATAATAATGGAGAGACATATATGGATCTCTCTCCAAACTCAAGGTAGAGTCTCAAAGGGCCCAAAATATACCCTCTACACCAATTATTTTGAGGGTTGTTCTCTACTATTAGAAATAATTTAGAGTTTATTCTATTTCCTCCTCAGGGCATTTTATGCAAATTGGTTCCAAGATTGAAGCCAAGTTACATAAGACCATTCAATTCTTTTTTATGAAGGGAATTTCGTCCTCGTTTTCTTTCTACTAATTAATCAGCCCAACGATATTGGGTAGAACAAAGGAGAAACCAATTCCATATCCTATACCCAATGTGGGAAGAAGAAATATGGCACCTATCATAGGAAGCTTGCCCATTCCAACGAGGAATGTCAAACATTTAGGCCAAAATAGATCCAAAAGGAAAAATACTTCCTTTATAAGAATTATTGAGAGGTTGGAGACTTAGAGGTTGATGTCAACAATCCCAACTAAATTGATGTTAATGACGAAAGATAGCCTTGCCAGCAACAAGGAAGCTCTTTGTACATAGAATTGTCAAATCAAGCACAAACTAGCATATATGGTCATTGATAATGTCAACCATAATAACCTTTTATTTCTTCAATTGGAAAAGGAACTTAAGTTACCAATATAAACTCATCCCAACTCGCATTAGCTTGGATGGGTCAAAGATGCACTTTAGCTTGTGCTAATCAGTTGACAATAGATAAAATTGTTACTAAAAGATGGCAAGAGTTTGCCCAATATCTTATATGTTCTTACAAACAAAGATGAGAAGACTTATGAAAATAAGATGATGCTAACAAGTGTAACTAATTGCATAAGTGTAAGTAATATAAGTGGCATTTAAAAAATAAAAGGAAGACTACAAAAGAGGAATGCCACAAATGCAGATATATTGTAGTACATAAAATCCAAAATATAATGAAGTCAATTTTTAGAGAAATAAATGGGGTCATTGGTAATTGTTCGTCTCCTAAACATGAGAGTTGCAATTAGATGTTTACAAATACACCATGATACATTCCCACTTGCCACTTGTCACCTAGTATTATTCTCACCTCTTCCTCCTCACTTACAATAAATTGTTCCCTAAATTAGAAAAATGGAAACCAGTATGTCTTCCCTCATAAGGAAGCCACATGTTTAACATTGAAATAGGTCGTTGTGATATTTATTTAGGTGATTAATGTGTAAGAACACTAGTACCTATCACCATGGATTTCTTGGAATTCTACATGATTTTTCAAGAGAATGGCAATTCCTACATGCTCAAAGGTTCCAAAGAAACCATTAGAGAAATAATCAACTAAAATTGTATGAAAAAGCTTCTAAAAAGGGGCCATTGTTTGAAAATGGGGGATATGTGAAATGTGAGGGAAGACATATTGGTTTCCATTTTTCTAATTGACTAGGTGAAATACTCAACTATTTTTTGTACTTCCTCATGGCTGACATGCTACGGGTGATTTTCATGGGACCATTGGGTCCATCAAAGAGGTTAGATAACTTTTAGCCCAACATAATCAGTGTACCAAAAGAAATTTTTTAATAGGGGCCACAAGTAATGGTATGAGCTAGTCCATAAAAATAGAAAAAACAGTTATTGTAAAGTAACACCACATCAATCAATGTTGCATAAGGATTTTGGTCATTGATATCTCTATAATACATTAGAATAGGATTGATTTTCCCTTCTGTTTTCGGACTACACATATGAAATGAAAGTTCTTTTGGATGCCTTTTAGGCAGTTTGTGGGAAATGATCTATCTTAGTAATCAAGAGGGTAGGTAGAGCCCTTTTCTGCGGGCTTGAAAGGGAAGGAGCAATTTCCATAATCATGGTCACATCGAACAAAAATATTTGGCAAGTAATGAGCAATTCAAATCCTAGAAATAAGTAGCCAGCCAGTAACAAACGAAGCAAGTAACGATGTCGCAATGAAAATCTAGCAAGCAATAATTTTATAATATTAGCTTATCCCCCCCAAGCAGTGTTCGAATGCCATTCTTCAAGAATATAATTTCTCTTTCAAATGTAAGTTGGGGATTCAAAGTTGTGCTAGCCTTTATGTTGTCTCACTTTCGGGCGATCATTAAATATGATAAGCATTCAACTCATCTATCTATCAAGCAATTTTCTTCTCTTTTGAGATTATATTAGGAGATGGATTACCGGGAAAATAAGTGGGAAAGAGTCATTCCCACTATTCAATTCATTCCTCTTCCCATGATGTTCCTACTATTAAGTAAATAGAAAATTAAGGGCCTTGACTAGAGCAATAAACCTATCCCTATTATGAAGTCAAGTAATGCTCTCTCCCCGAGGGATATCCTAGAGGTCATTGTAGCACTCGGCCTATCAATGGGTGTAGGGAGGCAGATCATCCAATGGATAGGTCATTATCGATGGCAGATAAAAGTATGCTCAAATGAGATGTATGTTGATTTCATTATTACGCACATCATTACAAAGTCAGGATATTAGTGTGAAAGAAGAGAGAGAGACCAATTATCTATCTATCATGAAGGAATAGAGTTATGTCGATTTCCTTATTATGTAAATAATCATATAATCATGAGATTAGTGTGAAAGAAGGGAGAGACCAATTATCTATATATTGTGAGCAATGAAAGAAGAAAGGGATAGGAGTGTATAGAACCTGACCGATCACCCCTATAAAGGAGTGAAATGTCCCTACTATTATTATTGAAGTCTCGCCTTCTTGACTATTTCAGCATCGTACATTCCTTAACCATTCAGATGTGTTCCCTTTCTACATAATAACTCGTATGTCACATGAAGGGATAAGAGTGGGCAGAAGCTCCGTAAAATAAGAGGGTACATTGTTTCTTGATTTAAAAAATTCCTCCTATGAAATTACAATCTGCCAAGTAATTTTATCTATAGTATCTATACATAATCGTGACTTGCCATTCAATTCGATGGGACGTGACTCACTTTGGTCCCACTTGGATTGGTCGGTTGAATAAAAAACTAAATTGATCCAGTCAGTTTAGATCCATCAAAAGGAATACCACATCTTAAATTTATCTATCCAATCTATTTATGTTCAGACTCATACCAGCTTCTCCTCATAACATAACCGACCTTACGCCCATTGCAATACATGGTCCATTTGCATTATTGATACAAATTTTCTCTGTTCAACATTCTCTCGCATTCCAGAGATATTCTCACCAATCCATAAGCCATTTCCTTTACCAAATAATTCGTCAGAGTCACAAGTTCTAGAAGCATCACAGGGTTGCGCCTCCAATCTTCCTGCACTGCGAAATTCACATGCCCTCTTCTGTAACCGAACAAGGTTCTAGTCACATAGCTTCCAAGAGAGGCACTCAGCTCCTTATGGTGATCATCATTCATATCGGGACAAGAAGTGTAAGCTGAAAAAAGGACTGAATTAATAGCCCTAATTACATAGTGTGCAATGTTGACAAGCAAATTATTCACTTTATTGGATGGAGCGTACCCATTAGGGGGTTTCTCGGAGAAATTATCTGGATGCCTATGGTATGCTCGAAGTGATCCCACTGAAAGGGGATTTACCATGTTAAGCTTGCAGCTTAAGAACAAGCATTGGTTGTGGATGCATAAGGAAATCCACTAATAAATACTTGTTAGGGAGCGGGATCTAAAGTAAGGATGAGAGAACATGAACAAACCGAGTATAGACTAAAATAAAGAAAACTCTCCTTCCTATACATTGCTAGTAGATTATGTTGAATCTCAAGTGCTGCTAAAGTCACAGCCTATTGCATTTTTATTTTATTTTATTTTATTTTTTGCATCAAATTGATTGACTTCTGTTGCTGAATTTCAATTTTTTGCTTGGTTTTCCCATTATCATTTGCAGAAAATTCCATCCAACAACATTCATACAATTCTACAACATGTTGAAGTCATAAACCAAAAGAAGAGAAAAAGAATATCAAGAAGCTACAACCCTTAATAATGCTCATACAAATAGGTAAATAAATAGAGTTTGTTGGAAAAGGTAATCATCTTGCTCATGAGACCCTGCCCTCCACTCCCCCCTTCACCAATTTTGGCCATTATTCATGACTTAGTAAATAGTGTGCTCTTGAAGTACGAGCATAAGCATTAAATTAGTATGAGCTTTGACTTCTGCTAGAGTTAAAATTAACATATTGTTATGTGAAAATTGGCATTAGGCTTATTGCCCATTGTAACACTAATTGCACAAAGCTGATTTAATTGCAGTAAAAGCCAGAGGACAGAGTCATTCAATATATCACATATCATCAAACAAGTCTCCAATTTTTGTTTTATGAGTTCTCGTTTGGAGATGCAACTTGAAGTCCCATCAAGAAAACTCCCCCCTCATAGACAACATGGAACACTACAAAATTTTGGCCAACATACATTGCATCTTGCTAGCAGAATGCTGAGTTAGAAAGTCTCAATTCAAAATCCAATAAAGCCTCCCACTTTTGGATCAGTAACCCACCCCCTAAATTATCTATCTTCTGAAGTTGATTCCTGCAATCCAGGACTTTCAGTAATAAAATCTCTTGTAATAGCAACTGAAAGTGAAATGTACGTGCAGTAAAAAACAACTGCATATATCCTTGTATAATTTAACATAAATTATGAAACCATGGTGAAAAAGCTCCACAATTATGACATAATTTCACTCAATGAAAATGCAGAGAAAAGGACATCAATCTCAAGGATTTTCACATAGTCGATGCCGCTTCGTGTTTCTCATACATTTCCATTAACATGTTTGATTCCATCAGACGCTCCAAAGATGCTATTAGTTTCTTCTTTTGTGAGGCTCCATACACTTCACTTCAATACAAATGAACAATGAGACTGAATCTAAAGCGTCCAACATTTTTGCAACTTTTCAGTGACAGTGTTAATAAGAGATAAAGGGACTTCATGAATTCTTAAAATTGTGTCTTCCCAACATTTTAGCTCTATAAATATGTTCTAATTTTGGCTCGTTAAGTGGCAATGTGGAAAAATAGTCAATTATTTTCATTCATTTTCAGACAATAGTTACTAGTTGAAGCACTGGAAATTCTTCCTTTAACAAAGATATTACCAAGATTTTGTTAACTCGTTTTCCTGACGTTGCTATGAGAGTATAAATACCACTACTATGAGAGTCTAAATACCAGAGCAATGCCTCTTTAAACAAATTTTCTATAATTTCGTAAAATTATTATAATATCCTTTGGGAAAGGAACAAAACTCGCTGCAAATTTTACTTACCAGAATCGTTTAACATGCACTGTCCTCGCCATGTTCTGAGCCATTTCCTCATCCAACCCTGTGAGGAGCTCTGAGTGCTCTCGAAGACCCGGCAGGTCCCCCTCATAGCTCCATAAAACAAGCTGGAAAAATGAGCTGCCACACACTGAGATTTGAAGCTTTCAAGTGGAAGCGTTGAATGAGGTTAGGGCCAGAAGAAAAATACTAAGGGCATGGGATTGCATTGAATACAGTTAGGGCGAGAAGAAAATACAAGGGCATGGGATTTGATGATCAGATCTGAGAAATTTTTGTAGTACTAATTGGGTACAGGAGGAGTAATAACCGTAACACGAGTTAAAACGTAGAGCGGGAGTGAGAGTTTTAAAAATGCCACATAAAGGATATCTACAGTGCAACCTATGAGTTAGCTCATGGAGCCTCCCAATAAAATCACCTTCGGCTTAATTAATAAGTGTGTGGGAAATTTAAAATGAAAAATAAATGTAAATGTGTTTGAAAATAAAATAAATTTGTGAATATTAAAAAATGGAGGAAAAAAATAACAAGGGTTTTGTTTTCGCTTTACCAACACCATATGTTAATAGTAAAAAACTATTAATTTTCTATGTTCAAGTCAGACATTTTCTCATTCTATGTATATTTATATATTGAATTGTTAAAAACTAAATTACAGTAAAAATGTGGTGATCATGATATTCATTGAGAAGAACCATAATATATGTGTGTGTGTGTGTGTGTGACAAGCATATTGACTAAGTTAATGTGTGTTGTGGTTAATCACTTTAATAGCAACTTTTATGTTGGTTTAGTAGTGATTGTACAAAAGTGTTATAATTTTAAAATTATAGATGGATTCATAGACCCCTTTAAGGGGGTCATTGAATCCATCTACCTAAATTTCAACATTGCAGACAAGGGTCTCTAAATTTTAACACTGCAGATGGACTCAAAGACCCCTTTGTCTCTAAATTTAACACTACAGATGGATTCAAAGAAGGGGGCCTCTGAATCCATCTGTAGTGTTAAAATTTAGAGACAAAAGAGGATTCAGAATTTTAACACTATAGATGGATTCAAAAACCCTTGTAGTGAAATGTAGCACTCCGATATCAAAATTCCAATTTTCCATTTTTGGAGTGACACAATTAAAAATTACTAACATAAATGACTAATTCATATACTTTTTGTACTTTTTATTTGGTCATATTTTTATTCTTGGACTATAATAGTCATTTATGTTAATCATTATTCATTTTGTCACTTATTACCTAGTCGTATATTTTAATCCTAGACTAAATTAGTCATTTAAGTTAGTCGTTTTAGTTTAGTCACTTATTATCTAGTCGTGTATTTTATCCCTAGACTTAATTAGTTGTTTAAGTTAGTCATTTTTAGTTTGGTCACTTAAAATTGCTCAAGTTTAGCAGTAATTCACTTGAAATAATTGCGGTGACTAACTTTTTTAGTCACCTAGTCACTAATTTCATCATTTTCTGCTAGTGAGACACCATTCTTGACAGAAGAACAAGGTCTTCTCAACAACGGAATGTGGAGAACCTTCTTATGGGGATCAAAGGAACAAATACATGCAAAGCCAAATGGATCAATATTGGAAAGGTGAGGGAACTGTAGCCTCATCTACTGAGCAACTGAAAGTGATATTTTAGGGTCCAAAAGCTTCCAATGGGGAGGAGTGATCAGGTGCTCAAAATTATGCTCAAAAATGAAAGTTTTCGGAATGGTGTGGAACCTGAAAAACCACATATATCTTGTCGTTATGAATCTAGTGCATCTCATTTCGCGGAAAACCGACACCGTATACTCCCAGAAACGCTTTATGTATGTTTTCCCAAACAGGCAAAGTGGATTTAAGGACGCATTAGGCAACTGTATGGTTAAAAATGTGGATTTAAGGATGCATTAGGCAAATTAAGTATCTAATAATTTCGCCCAGATTTCTGTGAAATTGGTGCTCAATTAGTGGATTATGGGGTGAAATTGTAGGACCGGTCCAGATTTTAGGGAAATTGTGGTGTGGTTAGCATGAAAACTAGGGAGGCTTATAACTTCTTCAGTTTTTGACCAATTTCGGATCAGAAAGAGGCTAGAAAAGAATTTTTGGGTATTCTGAAGCTGATGAAACAAGTTTTGAAGCCATTTAAGCATTACAAATTTATGTAATCACCATTTTGAGCATAATGAAAGAGGGCTAAGCCATTGGAAGTTGGACCAAGGAGAAGTAGCCCAGGAGGGGTGAACTCCTTCATCATTTGTTGTGTTGTGGTTATTATTATGGTGCATTTGTCTGTTGTTTTCTGTATATTTTAGAGTTTATTTACATTCTTTATGTGTTTAAAAATCAACATAAAAGCTCTCAAAAACTCAATTTAATCACTTGCAATTTACAAACCCTCAAGCACAATTTTGTTAAGATCTCATACAAATCATTAACCCATACAAAAAAAAATTCAACCTGCATAATAGTGCTTTCTTACCCTTCACCACAAATGCTTTAGGTTACTTCATGTAGATCTCTTCTTCCCCCATGAAGAAATGTTGTCTTCACATCCATCTGTTCTACCTCAAAACCAAAAGCAACAACAACAGGTAAAAGTAATCTAATAGAAGCTAACTTGGAAATAGGAGAAAAAATATCACCAAAATCAATTCCCGACACCTGGGAATAACATTTTTCTACCAATTATGCTTTGTATTTCTCCACCTTGCCTTCTACATTCATATTCTTCCTAACTCCCATTTTATCCCATTGGGTTTCCTTCCAGCAGGCAACTCCACCAAATCCCAAGCTTCATTTTTGTCCAAAGATGTCATTTCATCAACCATGGCCTCTTTCCAAAGTTTTCCATCCTCTGAATTCATTACATCCCTGATAGTTTTGGGATCATCATCAATAATAGATAAAGCGAAATTTAAATAGAAAGCAGATGGACTATACCTCTTTGGTTTCCTTCTCTCTCAAACTGATCTTCTCAAAACTAGAGTCTGACACTTCATTTTCTGATTCATGTTTTGTTGTAGAGTTTGATTCTTCCTCCTTCAATTCAAACTATTTTTTCGGGTTCCTTTTGCAGGACTTCATGTTTAATAACATCTTTCACCTCTCTGAACACCACATCTCGGTTGTACACGACCTTATTTTTTTTTGGGTTCCAAAGCTTATAATCTTTCAAACCATCCTTATACCCAATAAAGCTGCACCTTTCAGATTCATTATCCAACTTGGTTCTTTTCTCCTTTGGGAAATGTACATAAACATCACATATAAATACCATGATATTTGAAAGATATGGTTTCTTACCAGTCCATACCTCATGTGATTTGGAACATGTACATATACATCACATCCCAATGCTCTGAGATGTGAAAGAGAGGATTTCTTGCCATTCCATACCTCATGTGGAGTCTTACACTCCAATGATGGTGAAGGTGATCTATTAAACAGATAACATGCAGTCTCCACTGCCTCTGCCCAAAATTATTTTCCTAAATCGGCACCACTGAGCATGCTTCTTGCCTTTTCCATCACAATTCTATTCATTCTTTCTACAAGTCTATTTTTTTGAGTTGTGTTTGGAGTAGTATTTTTTCATTTTATACCACACTTCTTACATAACTCTTCAAATTCCTTCTTGCAAAACTCTCCATAATTATTTGTCCTCGACACCTTGATATTCTCTGATTGATTTTCCACCAAAGCTTTAAATTCTTTAAACCTATCAAAGTATTTATATTTCTCCCTAAGTAAATATATCCATGTATTCCTTGAGAATTCATCTATAAATGAGACATATTACAGAGACTTACCCAGTGATGGAACTGACACAAGTCCAAACACAAGTACAAACACAGGTCTAAATACATCACTATGCACAAGCTCTAATATCCCTTTCGCCCTCTTAGCACCTGAGGGGAAACTCACCAGATTCTGCTTCCCATATACATAATGTTCACAGAAATCGATATCCAAAGAGAAATTAGACATACCTTCTACCATACCATTACCATGCATTATTTGAAGGTCCTTGTCTCCAATATGTCCAAGCCTTTGCTGACATAACATGGCCTTTTCTCCAAAGACCACTAGATTTTCTGCTCGACTTTTAGGAACCACAAAACTATTGCACCCATCAATAACAATGTTACCCATAAGCTTGTAAAGAGTTCCAATCTGAACTCCCCGCATCAATTCCAGTGATCCCCGAACCATCTTGCAGGTATCTTTCTCGAACACTATATTTACACCTGCATCATCCATGTTTCTTACAAAAATCAAATTCCTGGCCAATGCAGGAATATGTAGAACACCAGAAAAATGTTTTAATCCTTCCCCCTTGCAACTTCAACTTGAATTTTCCACGTCCGATGATTTTGGCCTTCCTATCATCCCCTAATAAGACATCACCACCATCATATGTCTCATACTCGCGAAACCACTCCTTATGGGGAGTAAAGTGAAAGGATGCACTTGATTCAATCAACCATGCCTTGTGATCTACATGTGTATTTGAAGAAGATTCCAAGTACACAACCCTGCCATTATCTGAAGTGGTTTTTGCCTTTGTAGAAGGACCATCATCAGATCCCTTTTTTTTCTCGGGAGCGTAAGATCTACAATCCTTTTTGTAGTGCCCTTCCTTTCTGCATTTCCAACATACTTTTAAAGCTTTTCCTAGAGATTTAGTTCTCCCACTTGAGGACTTTTTTTTCTGGGAAATTCCTCATAAAGACAAGGCATATCCATTATGGCTCTCCATATTTTTCTGTCTCATCTCTTCCTCTGACAAGGATGAGACTATTTCATCAAACTTCAACTTAGTTATATTGTTACCTATTGCAACATCCAGACTATGCCACGAATCTGGTAGAGAACACATCAAAATGATGCACTTTTCTTCATTTGAAACTTTTATATCAACAGATAACAACTGGCTTACCACAGTATTAAAGGCGTTCAGATGCTCTGTCACCGAGTCTCCATCCTTCATACTTATGTTATACAGATTTTTTCGCATGAACAGTTTGTTCTTGAGATAATTAGATTAGGACAAAGTCCCTAAATTGTCCCACAAAGCCTTCTTCATAGCTTCCCCTGTTGGCGAGTGATCAGATCTCGCGGTCAAGACCCAGGTTCAGGGATTGTGGCCAACAAAAGAATCCTCTGTAGTCTAGGATCACGTCGGCATTATCACCCTACTCCGGAGAGTAGAGAGTCTCACTCGAGGTGTGCCGCTACCACATGCAAAGGGGAAGAGACCAGGGGCAAGGAACAGATTCGCAACTCATTCTCATCAGTGATTAGATTGCATAGGTAGAATCACGTACGCAACATCATTCAGAGAACATACAGATATTAAGCAAATGAAATGAAATTTTTAAAGCATCTCAACCAACCCACATGCATGTGAATCACACGAATAGACAACAACCTGCAATTGTATTAAGCATTTGGCCAAACTCCAGTTACATAGCTTTGCAATGGGCTTATAGATCTGATACATATGCCTTGTGGAACAGAGATTCTACATCAATAGACCCTAGGAACTACAGAGACCTCATCCATCCTCTGGATTCCTGCTGCAGCATGCGGTTTCTCTCCTTTAGTCGCTCTCTTCTCTCTTCTGCTGTGGAATCATCCTCTTTCCTTCATCCGGGTGACTGCTATTTATTTACCCGTTGTCCCGACTATTATTTCTTCTTATTTCCTTCTTCAGCTGCTTCTAGCTTTTCTCTGATTATCTGTGTGTTCCACTTGCGTTCTTTCTGCTGTATCTTCTCCTTATCTGCACTTATGCATCTAGTTTCATCCGTTATGTGCCTGTTCCGTCGCAACCTTGGTAGCTCCGCCGTTTGATGTGGTTGCGACTTGGTTGCAGCTGCCATGTGTCCTTGTTCCGCAACCCCAAAATCTGGCCGTTGTTCCAAATTCAAAACATTCAAAACAAGGTTTTTCAAAACAAGGGCCCCAACAGGCCCCGACCACAGTTCCTTAACTCATCCCCGAGTCAATCACAAATTACGATTTTGATCTCCATTGCCCTGCTTTACCCCATGCCCTATTTGCCCTGTGCGCTTTCATCCTGTGCTCGTTCCTGCTGTGCACCTTCAGCTTGTTCCTGTCCTTGCTGTGCGTCTTCGGGCAGCTGTTCAAACAAGGGCCCCAACTCTGGAACCCTTTGGAATGTTGTAGCTCGGATCTTAGTAAACACCGACACGGCTTGCTGCCACCCCTGGATAAGCGAGTTCGTGTCCTCAGCGAGCTTGGTGACAGCAGCTTCCTCAATGGGCGTTGGGACAGCTCCAAACATTGTGTTGATCTGGGTCGCGGCTGCTACTGCGAGCTGTTGTATGACCCGGGCGCTAGATTGAAGCGGCGGCCGGAGCTCACGAATGACGTGTTTGGCCTCCGCCGAGCAAGCCTCTGTGTGTTGGAGATGTGCCTCAAGTTCATCAGCCTGGGCGTATAATTGATCCAGCCTAGCGGGGTCAGTAGCCTCTTGAATTTCCTTGGAAACCTGCTGGAGTTGGGCGGAAATCGACTGGGTTTTGACAGTGAGGGCCAGGGAGCATTCCTGAAGGCCCTTCAGGAGGTCACGGGCCTCTCGTGCCGTGGATTGAAGTGCTTCCTGCATCTGAGCTGCCTGGCTCTGCTTGGCGGCTACCTGGGCTGAATAGTCGACCTCGAGCTCGGCCGGCTCTGCACGGGCTGCTAACGCTGCCCGAAGCTCATGATTCTCCCGATGCAATTCCTGAACAGCGATGCGGAGGTGGATAGCTTGCTTAGAGAAGCTAGCCGCAGTGATTTCAGGAGGCAACAGGGGGTAATGAGGCCCTAGGGAGGGCCAGAACTCGGAGAACATCCGGGTGACATTGGTGATCATTGCTTCCATCTGCTCCCGTGCTGTTTGGAGTTGGTCGCGCTGTTCAGTAAGCGCGGAAATTTGGTGTTGCTGCTCAGCATACTGCCGCTGGAGTCCCAAATGCAATCTTTCGGCCTGCTGAGCCGCCCTTTGAATCAGCAGATACAGCTGGGCGGGATTGTCAGGCTGGAAGGTGGTGGTCCCAGAAGGGCTCTGCGCTGGCATTTTCTCCTGCAACGGTTGCCCACTGGCTACTGTGCCATTGACATGCCCAGGAGGTGAGAAGGGCGTGGCCTCTGGATGTGCAGTGTCAACCATATTCAGATCTGGCGGTTCTTGCTGATCAAGGTGAGCCGGTCGTGAAGGAACTGTGGCCTCAGGTGGAACCTCGGCAGAATCAGACCCGGTGTGCAGCTGTTGTGTGAATATATCAGCGAAAGGAGGGTGGGGTTCGACCACTCGTTCAATCGGTGGTATGACTATGGCAGCACCAAAGTCAACCTCAGCCCCACGGTCCCCACCCATGAGTTCCCGGATAATGGGGCCAGACACCGTAGCTGAGGAATTAGACGGGGTGGATGAAGTGGCAGGCGAAGGAACGGTGGATGGAGCAGTGGAGAGTGTGGTGGGGGTGTGTGGAAAGCGCATATTGATGAATTCGGATGGGTCGATGAGGGGTTCCTCAGTAATCAGCACCCCGATGCTTGGGGGCGGTGGTGGATCATCAGCAGTGAGGTCCACCACCGGATTTTCCTCGGTGGTGTGGGCCCTCTTAGCTTGGGGGGCCTCGGGTGAATCTCTAAGCCCACTCGTCTCGCCCATCGGGGTCGTGAGTGGATCAGCAGAGGTAAACAGGACAGTGGGGATGGGGGAGGTGAGTGGAGTGGTACGGGGGTGCAAAGTGGAGCGAGTGAGCTGAAATTCAAAAAATAAAGGAAATGGGGTAGCACCGCTAGAAATAACCTGGGCCACCGCATTAAGATTTCGTACCTAATTGTTGAAGTGGCGGACGACGGGGATGAATGGTTCAGGGAGTTCTTGTGATGGTGCTGCCACCGCCGTCTCAGCAGGCTGTTGCACCTGTGCCATCCTGTCAAAATTGTATCTGGGGAGCCCGTCCCGCAAAAGCTTCGTGACCCCCAGCCATGAGCAGACTTCACGGTGGAAGGTAGCATCGTCCAGCTGAAACTTTAGTGGTGTCATTCGGAAGGTATCTGCCGGAACGCAAGCGGGTCGGAGGTAAGTGTGCTTGTGACTTACCCCGAACCATACTTGCTCACTATAGTCGTCCAACAGGTTCCTGGGCACCCATTGCTGACATGCCACCACATCCGTCATTAGCCGGTACCATGACAGAAACGCATCTGCATTCACCAGCTTAGTACTGGGGTCATTTGAGACTTGCCATGGAGTGAATTTCATCGCGAGGGGCTAGCCCTCGGGGATCTCTACTGGGAACCGGATGTGTGGAGTGTGCCATTTCCACATGGCAAAAGCAATAATCAAATAGCCATAAATAAAAGTAGTTGCGCGCTTATAATTCTCCTCGCACGCATCGAACAACTCCTTTAACAAGAACGAACACCAATTCAGTCTGGTGCCTTGGACACAATGTTCAGCAATTGAAATAGTATCAAGAGTGCATTCACCCTTGGTGTAATGCCTCATTATCTTGCTGGCAATGAGGTAACAGGCGAATCGAATCTCAGGCTTGTTAATGAGGTCGATCTTGGCTCCTTTCGCCCTCCTGCGAGTGCCATACTTGGTATAGAAGTCTGCATCGCCCGACTTCTGTGCGCGCTTGGAGGAGGTATGGCTGGCCGTTGAGACGTCGACACCCGTCTGCGAAAGCCCTGTGAGGCGATGAATATCTTCGGCATGAATGGGAATTTCCTGGGTCAGCCACAGGGACCCATTCTGAATTCGGCTGAGAAGCGTGTACACTGCAGAACTGGTCCGGTGGTGCCAAAGACCGGAAGATTTCTCAAGTTCATCAGGGACGAGGTCTGAAGGCCCCTGAACTCAGGCAACAGGCGGCTGGTGGGGTTTCCAGCTGCAGTGCAGTAGTGCTCCATGTATGCCTGCCGTTAGAGGGACGGAAATTCGGCAGCATTTGAAAGGTTGGCATCAATCAAGGCTGCGTTATCATACTTTCCCACCAGGGACTCGGTCTTGTGAATCCGAGTGTCGAGCTCTAGTTCAACGACGGCTGGAATAGCCTTCGGCATGTTGGCCCAGCGCTGATAGACCTGTAAAACTTTCCTTGGGCACCTTTCCTGGTGCAATGCGTTTTGAGAATGCAATGGCCCTGGTGCAACTGCACTTGCTAATTCAAACGGGTCCGGCATTCTCGTGCTTTTGGTGCTCATGCAAGTTATGTCAGCACCTGGCACGAGTGGAGTTGATGAGACCTTCTAACGAATTAATTCCTGTTGGCATTCTTTCTGCGATAATCGTGCAATCAATCACATGCCAATGAGTGCTATGACAGATGCTGACGGTGGCATGGGGAAATGGGCGGACGCGACGGCTGAGGTTACTGAGGGTGATGGCCAAATGATGACGGCGTGGTCGCTGCTAAGTATGGTAATTAATGTTGCAGATCTAGGCGATCCTACGGACTGACACAAGTACGTGGGTGGACTGAGCTGGACTGACGTGGAGACTGGAACGAATCCTACAGGGATGACGCGTTGGACCGGCGTCGCCCCGACCACAGTCAGTTGTGGTGCGGTCCTCGCAACTGAGCGGTTATTGACACACTACCTATGAACAGAGAATACCTCCTACGCTCATCCCGATTGCGGGAGAGTTATTCAACTACGCTACACTACGGGTGCTCTCGGGTGCGAGAGTTATTGATGAGAAATGAAAGGTACTTACTCCTGGTAGGGTTTCAGGCGTGTGCCATTCACCCACCTAGGCAGAACTGTACCGTCCAGCTGTGCCAATCGAACGGCTCCGGAGTCGCGAATCTCGATAACGAAGTAGGGTCCCAACCAGTGCATCTGTAGCTTTCCAGGGAACTTCTGGAACCTACTGTCATATAAAAGAACTTTGCCACCAACTTGGAAGGTTTTGTTCTTAATGTGGCGGTCGTGCCATGCTTTCTGCCAGTCCTTCTGAATCTTCTGGTGGAATTCGGCCAGGAAGCGGGCCTCATCCATTTCTTGTAATTCATGGAGGCACTCCTGGAGGGAGGCCTCTTCCGAAAACTTCAGAGACGTGGCGATCAACAGGCTTGGTACTATAAATTCGGCGGGGATCACAGCCTCCCGGCCGTACACGAGCTGGAACGGAGTTTGATTGGTCAAGCGCTTCACCGTAGTCCGATAGGCCCACAAGGCCGCTGATAGGCGCTTGTCCCAATCATCACGCTTGGCATTGCAAATCTTAGTCAAGCCTTTCTCAAGAATCTTATTGAAGGCTTCCACTGTACCATTAGCCTGCGGGTGATACGGGCTACTCTTGTGATGCAGAACCATGAAGGTGTTCAGCAGTGTCTTGATCGTGTCATTAATGAAGTGCGTACCCTGATCACTGGTTAAACTCCGCGGGCAGCCAAACCGGCAAATGATGTGCTCAAAAATGAACCGGGCGGCGGTATCCGCTGTGCAGTCGCGTACCGCAGCTGCCTCAGCCCACCTGGTGAGGTAATCCGTGGCAGTAATGATGTACCGGGCCTTGGAGTGTCTGGCGACCGGAGCTATGGGCCCCACAAAATCGACAACCCATTTCTCGAACGGCCGTAACACATGCATTGGGTGTAACGGAAGCTCATCCCAGTGAGAGGGCCTGCCCGTCCGCTGGCAGAAGTCGCACTGCTTCACATAGGCCTTATAATCGGTATATACTGTTGGCCACCATAGGCCAGCTTGGAGCACCTTTCTTGCGGTGGGTTTCGCACCCACATGCCCTCCCGCAACACCGTTGTGACATTCCCACATTACCGCTTCCCGTTCGTGGTCAAGGACGCATCTGTGCAGAACCTCATCAAGGCCCAGTTTGTATAGCTACCCTGCGATCAGTTGGTAGTCGGTGGCACGGACGACCAAATGCCGTTTCTGCAGCGGGGTGTAATCCTGGGGGCATTGCCCCGTGGTCAGATAGGCTGCAATGTCGGCCAAGTAGTCTGGTACGGCTTCGACTCGGAAGAGGTCAGCGTCGGGCAGCTGATCATCAAGGGAGATGTCATTCTCCCCCGTCTCCAACCTGGATAGGTGGTCGGGCCCAACATTCAACCTCCCGGGCTTGACGATTACCTCGAACATGAATTCTTGAAATAGCAGAAGCCAAAGGCAAATCAGTCCTTCCAGAACAGGCTTATTGACCAGGTACTTCAGGGCATAGTGGTCCGTGAAGAACTTGAACTTGCCCCCTAGAAGATAGTGGCGGAACTTCTGAAGAGAGTACACCATCGCCAGTGCCTCCCTTTCGGTCGTGGTGTAATTCTTCTCCGCATTGGAAAATTTGCGGCTGGCGAAGTATACCGGGTGGTCAACTGTTGTATCGCCGGGTTGTGCCAAGACAGCCCCAAGGGCAATACTAGAAGCGTCGATATGCACATGGAACTGCTTATCCCAATCGAGATGAACTAGAATAGGCGCCGACGCCAGCTTTTCCTTAAGGGTGTCCAGGGCTACCTGACACTCCTCCGTCCACTAAAAGACTGTGGACTTCCGCAGGAGTTGTTCTAACGGAGCAGTGATCTTGGCATAGTTGCGGATAAACCTCCTGTAGTATCCCGTGTGCCCGAGAAATGCCCGCAACTGTTTCACCATCTCGGGGGCTTCCATGTGTATGATCATCGCAACCTTGGCAGGGTCGACGCAGACCCCTTGCTTGCATACCACATGTCCCAGCAACGTGCCGAACGGAAGAGAAAAAATACATTTCTTTAAATTCAAGGAAATCTGCAACTGGCAGCACCAATCAACCATGACCCGCAACAAAGTAGTGTGTTTCTTCAATAAACTGTAGACAGTCCAGTTGTCCATGTAGACTTCCAAGAACTTGTGAAGGTACTCCCAGAAGGCGGCTATGACAATCCGGGAAAACACGGCCGGAGCGTTCTTCAAGCTGAACGGCATGACGTGGTATGCGAACGACCCCCATTCGGTCGTGAAGGTTGTCTTTGACTTATCTTCTTCCGCGATACGCACTTGATGGTAGCCCGAAAAGCAATCAGTGAACGAGTAGGCTTCGTTCCCCGCAACATGGTCCAACACTTCGTCGCTGAAAGGGGTGGGAAACGGATCATGAATGCAGGCATTGTTCAGACTGCGATAATCGACACAAACCCGTATCTCTACCTTGTCCTTCTTATTCTGGATGACGATAAGGCTCACCCACTCTGCTTCCTCCACAGGAAAGATTAGACCCACGGCCAGCATCTTGTCGATTTCCATCTTAACCTTCTCTTTAACTCGCGGGTTCAACCGGTAGGGCCGATGCTTCACAGGCCTGCCACTCGGTTTCAGCACGATGCGCATTTCGCCAAGGTCGCCTTTGATGCCCTTCAAATCTGCTACCGACGAGGGGAACAAATCCTCATATTCCTGGAGAAGGTTGAAAATCTCTTTGGTCGTCTCCTCGTCCTAGTAATCGCCCACTATAGCCAACTTAGGCTTCTCCTCCGTGCCGATGTTTAGCTTCTTTGTCTTCAGCGGTCGTAACTGGACCCCTTCGGTGGCCGGCTCTTCGTTAACGTTCCGCTCGCCTTCCTTCTCTTCAAAATACAGGTGCCTCAGGTCCTCCAGACCATCGTCCTCCGGATCACCGTCAATCCTTTGGCAAACCAACTCACGCACGGCCCCGGGACAGGCGGGCAGCGGGCAGCAGTCGGTCTGTGGATCACGGAAAAACAATATAGCCCTGATAGCGTGCAAGGCCTGAGATTCCAACTCTGTGTCTCCCGCGAAAGAGAAGCACCGCACAAATTTGCGCGCGACTTCTATACAAGAACTGGTCCCTCGTTTTCGTTCTTCCTCCGAGTACCATGCGTGGGGGATGGTGTCTAAAGAGTGGACAAACCGATGAACCCACAGCTCTTCCAGGTATCCTATACTTCGCCACTGCTCCTCACAAGTCCGCAAGAGGTCCTGTGGATCGAAAGTCCCAGAGTACCGATGCCTGCTTCGAGGGCCTTCATCTTCTTTGAACCGCGCCCGCAACGTGTCCGCCACGCTGCTCCACCACGACAAGGTAGCGTGGTGATTTCTCCACCACCGGGCTGCTGTAGACTGTAATGCGACGTCCAAAAGGGGTAGTCTGCTCCCTTCCGGCACGATGTCCTCAACCTTGGTAATAAAGGTATTGACAGCTTGCATGTTTGACAGGGTGGGGTATTCTCTGAACTCAGCACCAATACAGCTGACGCGGCCAACATGGGCACATCTCCGCGTGCTGGTCTCGTACCCCCCCTGCTGCCAGTCTTCCCACGCGAGTTCGGATCCCAGCTTTGAGCTCTGGACACTCCGCCAACTGACAGAGCCAGTCGCAGTTGGGTTAATATAGTCTTCCCGCTTCCCTGCAGTCATCTTGTATAGGTGGTCCATCATCTAAGCATCCTCCCGGTTATCCACCGTTTCGGTATACCTCGGGCCTTGATATGGGTTGAGAGGCTGAGTGACCCGGACCTCCCCATCTTCAAATATCATCAGCTCCTTTTTGAGGTCAATGATAGCATAATTCTCAAAGGCCCAATCAATGCCCAACAGGGCAGGGTAAGGATCCTTGTCTCCCATAATATCAATGACCTCAAAATTGGTGTAAGTATTTACCCCTGCAATGTCGACCTCGACACCTTCGAGTAAGCCAATCGGTAGAATGCAGTACTGGTTCGCCATCCTGAGTTGGATGGGCGAGTAGGCCATCCGTGGCTTTCTGAGAGCCTCCCACGTCTTGCGCGGCAGGATGTTGACGTCAGACCCTAAATCAAGCATGGTGTCGCTGATTTGGAATCCCCCAACCTGCGTATTGAGCCAGAACTCTTTACCCGTTCGTTGCTTATTTCGCTTGATGTGCTGCACCGATTGGGGGGCTGGGTCCACCGGTTCCCCCAGTGTTGTCCTCCCCTGCAGTTCCCCTTCCAAAGTACACTTGAGCTACTGCCGCAGAGCAGCGCTATCAACAATCTTGAGGAATAGCTGGAGCCATTCTTCCATCAGGGTTCCTGGGGCGTGCTGTGGCCCAAGATGTGTCGACAAGGGTGCCTCCAGGCCTTCCGCTTCGCACAGCTGAGCAAATGCCTCAACCACCTCTTGAAAATACTTCTTCTGCGCCTCTGGTCTGATTACCCGGTGCGGGGAGGCTAGCCTGACAACTGGTGCCGGCTCCTTTCCGTGAGCATCCTCCCCCGTTTTCTTACCGCCCCTCATCACAATAGCGACGTTCTGCATGGCCGGAGTCACGGCCACCCGCGGCTCGGCGTTTACCAAGTTCGTGCCCCTCTGTCGTGCACATTCTTCCCATTTTTTGATGAGCTCGGGACAATCTTCTATCGCATGGGTGTTTACTCGACACTGGGAACGCCATGGATGGAGAGGGAGGGTACATTCGCGAGCCACGTGGCCCTCCTGGTCACAGTTATAGCATTTCACCGACCCGCGGCCCCCAGTGCAGCCTCCGCGTGCCCCGCCCCCTCTTCCTCTAGGAGCCTCATTCACCCTGTAGGAGGGTCGATCCAACCGGTCCGCGAGTGCGTCGAGAGCCCGGCATTGTTCCGTGTTGTGAGTCGTGGAAGCACAAAACTCACAATATACATTGTTTGGCACGTTGCAATACTTTTGTAGGATCGGGCACATCCGAGGCGGATGTCCCACCGTCCGGCAAATCTCACAATACTCCGTGGCGGCTGGGTTGATTTGGGAGGGGAACCCCGCATACGGCTGCTACATCTGGTATACTCTCTGTGGATTCAGCACCGCGCCACCCCCCGCGGGTGGCCTCCCTTGAACTGCCGCGACCAAGGGTCCCACCCCCGCGCCACGCAACCGAGGACACTCAGTTGCGACATGGCCTTCGACCAGGCAGTGAGTGCACCAAACATTCGGCCTCGCTGGTCTGACTGGCTGTATCTCCTTGAGCTTTTCGGTCAGGCTAGCTATCTGATGCTGCAAGCCCACCAAGAAGGGATCCTGCGGGGCCGGCCCTCCCCGATATTCCTGAGGGTAGCCCGCCATGGCCTCGATATTCATGGCATGTTCCAAAGCGTCCTGTAGATTGTCGATCTTCTGTTGGGTGAGGGGGGTTCGCGTCAAGGGAAGCAGAGCCTTGATGAACCAGTCCCTCTGATGGTTCGGGTCGATCGGGTAACTGATTTTCCCGATCGCATCCTTGAATCGCCGCATTAGTTCCCATGCGGTTTCTCCTTCCTTCTGTTTAATTTCCCAGAGCTCGGATAGAACCTGTTGGTCCGTCTGGGGAAGCTTAAATTCCCGGAAAAAATCTCGCTTCACGTCCGCGATGACGGGATTCGGGTGGGCCTCGGACCACTTGATGAACCATCGCAGAGCCCTCTCTCTGAGCGTGGTCTGGAATTCTATTAGCTTCCCTGCGTCCGGCATCTGCCGAGCCCTCCAAATGGCTTCGCACAGATACCAGTGTTGCTCTACATCATCATTACCCCGGCCCGAGAACTCAGGATATCGGGTAAAAGACCCAGCCATGTTCACTTGGAGCAGGTTGACCAGGATAAATCCTCCGGGTCCTGGTTGCGTGATTGTTCCACTCGGGAACGCAATACTACTAGTGTTACTGCTACTAACGGGTGTTGCCGTCGACACTGAACTACTCTGCAATTGACTCAATGCTTGTAATTTAACGAAAATATTACTCAAAGGTTGATAAAGTACCAAGGGAAGGTAGGGATCATGGCCATGCAGATTAGGAGGAGTATGGCAGGCTGGAGAACTGAATGTCGTCCGCTCTTGAAACAACTGCTGCATCACAACGTACCATTCACCATCGGAACTTTCCTCGGGCTGCGCATCTCCATCATCTTCGTCAGTCACCATCTCGCGTGATCACTTGGCTGGGCTCCCATGCACCCATCGTACTCCCACAGCGGTCCCTTCTCGTCCCTGAGTATCCGCGTCCATACTTCCTACCCTCTGAGGCGCCTCCTTCCGATTCTTCCTCTCGATCTCTCGTCTCTTCAAATCTCGCATCACCCTTCTTCGCCACCTATCGGAAATCTGCGCCCGCCGATGTGCACGTCGCTCCCTCAGCGTCCTTGCAGCCTCAGCATCCATTCCCCACTCCCCACGTCACGCTCTATGTAGCATAGATCCCTTCAACCCTTCCCCTAGCACCGGTGGTTTACGCTTCCATACTTGTCTTGCGGAATTCTATCAACCCTTCATCCACCATCAGAGCTTTAATCCACAGCGAAATCTCCTTAAGCAGCTTCCCTCTAAGCCCGGAGTGGAAGGTAGCCTCGGCCTTCGAGAAGGACTGATAGCACTCAGCAGCAAACTCCACAATGTATCCTTCCACCATGGTCTCCACCCAAAAATCCACCGCGCGGGTCAACTCAGTGTTCAACCGATGCAGAGCCACCAGATCTCCATGCGCCCACCTGTGGTTTATCTTCCGCGAGCCATCTCTAGGTACCTTCGTCTGTAACCTCTGCAACCAATTGTAAAGGTCGGTGGGGAACTTTCCCCAAAAAATTTCGTACATATCACCAGCTAAGTCTGAGAAGAGGACGAGTTCCTTGATCGCTGCCTCCCCTTTCTTAATCAACTCCGCTAGCTGAGCAATGAAATGGTCTAAATGATTATCCCACCATCGTCGTATCTCCCCTTCGAAGATCCGCGATACCATGGTCTAGATCCCCTCATATCATGCGGGTCCCGGCAACGGAACCATTTGTTGGCGAGTGATCAGGTCTTGCGGGCAAGACCCAGGTTCAGGGATTGTGGCCAACAAAAGAATCCGCTGTAGTCTAGGATCATGCCAGCATTATCACCCTACTCCGGAGAGTAGAGAGTCTCACCCGAGGCATGCCGCGACCACATGTAGAAGGGGAATAGACCAGGGGCAAGGAAAATATTCGCAACTCATTCTCATCAGTGATTAGATTGCATAGGTAGAATCACGTACACAACATCATTCAGAGAACATACAGATATTAAGAAAATGAAATGAAAATTTTAAAGCATCTCAACCAACCCACATGCATGTGAATCACACGAATAGACAGCAACCTACAATTGTATTAAGATTTTGGCCAAACTCCAGTTACATAGCTTTGCAATGGGCTTACAGATCTAATACATATGCCTTGCGGAACAGAGATTCTACATCAATAGACCCTAGGAACTATAGAGACCTCATCCATGCTCTGGATTCCTACTGCAGCATGCGGTTTCTCTCCTTTAGTCACTCTCTTCTCTCTTCTGCTATGGAATCATCCTCTTTCCTTCATCCGAGTGACTGCTATTTATTTACCCACTGTCGCGACTATTAGTTCTTCTTATGTCCTTCTTCAGCTGCTTCTAGCTTTTCTCTGATTATCTGTGTGTTCCGCTTGCGTTCTTTCTGTTGTATCTTCTCCTTATCTGCACTTATGCATCTAGTTTCCTCCGCTATGTGCCTATTCCATCGCAACCTTGGTAGCTCCGTCGTTTGATGTGGTTGCGACTTGGTTGCGGCTGTTGTGTGTCCTTGTTCCGCAACCCCAAAATCTGGCCGTTGTTCCAAATTCAAAACATTCAAAACAAGGTTTTTAAAAACAAGCGCCCCAACATCCCCTAATACATTCAACAATATTAAATCTCAGAGACACAATTTTATTTTGTTTTTCACCTTCTAGTCTAACTTCGCCTAGTCTTATGTTGACATTCCTGTTGGTGTCATACCTGGATCTACAACAATCCACTAATCTCAGTCCACCAACAAATCCTCCATCTTGAGCTTCCATAGCTCAAAAATCTAACCATTAAATTTATTGATCTTTATATTTCCACTATTCGCCATCTTCTTTCACCACAAGAATCGATCCTACATATCCCCCACTGAACAAGGTCTACCACAGGCCCAAGCAAAACCCCTTAACAGCAAAGGCATCCCCTTGAAGCTGAAACTGATCTGAGAGCAAATGTAGGTTTTAACCTTGTACAGAAATTACCTGCAAACAAATTCTTCAAACATAAAAAATATACAATGGTGAGACCATAAAATAAATATACATAGAGATATTCCCCTAGATCCCAAAATCGGGACTACCAGATTGATTTTTCATTATTTTCCTTTTAATTTTACAATATATATATATATATATATCTCTGTGTGTGTGTGTGTGTTGAAGCATTCATAAACCCCAATCCACTAACCTTGGATTAGAACATAATCGTAGTTCCCTTGATCGGATCTACAAAATACCATAGGCAGAAAACCACCATGCCCAAAATCATGTGCAAACCCCATGCACAAAACCATGGGTAGGTATTCCCATCATCTTTGGGTCTACCCCCCATCCTTGGGTGCACATAAAAAATAAATCTTGGGGCGCTGCCCTGACCCTTGCAAACCCCCCAACAAGAGGGATTTGTCACTATGCTTGCCATGTAGAAAATCTAAGCATGGGATTCAATCTGATCTTATAATGTGCTAAAACAAGATATTGAACCCTTCTACAATTTGCGGAAACAAAACACGATCACACAATCACATAACAAGTAAGAGAAAGAGACAATCAATCGCACAACACAAGATATATATGGGGAAAGAAACTATTCAAAACCTCGTTATCTTTATATTTCATAAAGTCAAGATCATGAAACAATACAATGTTATTAATTTCCCTCACTTAGAAACCTCTACACTCTACTCAATGTCTCACTCTGATCCTGCTTGAATTTAGCTTGTGATCTAGGCAAGTTTGGTCCAATATTTAACCTTTTGCTTGCCTTTGCCTGGCCATCCTTCCTTACACATTCCTTGGCTAATTGAGCCCCTATTAATTAGTAAAATCCCAAATAACTATTGCACAATTCATCTAAGGCTTCCTAATGACCTCATTCATGACTTGTACAATTTTCTAATTTTACAATTGATAGTTATCTTCCCTTTAACCCCAATCTCAACTAGGCCTTCCTTAGAACTGACATACAATAGCTATTTATAGCGAATTATCAGTTAACTGATTGACCACTACTTGTGAATTAAATCATATTTAATTCAACATACCTATCACTAGCTTATCTCTTAGTTAGAACACATTAAACTGGTTTTAACTCAATTAATTGAGTTAACTAATTACAACTCACAAACAATTGTAACTGGACCCATAAAATCATGGGAGAACTCCATCTGCCTCCTCTCTAACCCAAAACTAGAATTTACTTAGCTAACTAAGTCTTCCTGCCTCAGTTAACTAATACAAGTTTTCATGTGATGGAATTACAAATTTTATTCCAATTTAATTAAGGGAAAATTAAATCAGGAACACAAATTAGGAAATTAGGATCTATTGAGTGGCAGGGAACACAAATTCACATCGCCTTCCATGAACCAAAGGCAAGCACAGATCTCTAAGGGACCATTGAGTTGTTGTATTATCATCTAATAAAGCCTTATTAATTCTTAATAAGTATGAGTTACTACTCAGGACCCCAAGAGGCCAGCTTAGACTTCTGGAATTACCATCCAAATTGATAAGATTTATGGAAATTTAAATGAAAACAAGAAACAAACATGTACCTTCTTTAATTATAGCTCGAGATAAACTGATGTAAACTAGGAAAGGGAGGCCAAAGGATACTGAGGTGGCTTCCGAGCTAGAGAGCCCTGACCTCCAAAATTCCCACGAACTGGAGTGGCGAACCCACGGAATTGACCCACAAAGAGGGGGCAACAATAATATTTTAACCACCTCACCCGATATTTACCCACTTTAACTTGCTCACTAGGGTTAACATGAAGATGAGAGTTACTTGCGAGACCCTATTTCCAAGATGCGCTTATGGAAATTTGGGTCCATATGGGTAGAATGGACTACAACCACCCAGTGACACATGATCACATTGTTATCAACCAAACTTGAACCAACATTATTTCTTTTTAGTTTTGTCTTTTTAAATTTAACAAAACTTTCTATTTTTTCCATTTTTCTCGAGTTATAAACTTCTGAGGCTATTTTGAGGGCCTAAACGACATTTTCATGAAAACAGAGAGATTGAAAAAGTGCAAGTTTAGTTTATTAGCCTGTTTTCGGCCTGCTCATGGAGATCTTTGAAAATGGTATTATGATAGTCAAACAGAGATTGTATGCCAAATTTATGACCCAGGAAGCTGGAGGTATGAATTACTCATTTATAAAAACATTTTGTGCAGATAGTAACTGCAGGTTATAAATACATATATGTTAATTAATTCAATAAACTCACCAAATAATCATAATTGACACAATGACAAAGCTAAAGTTTTAATCTCATCTCAAAACTTGACCTAGATTGACCAAAACATACTAAGCATTTCGTCAAACACATGGCATACATTTAAGCTATAGGTCATGAATGCATATCTAATCATAAAAGATAGAGATTCGTCTGAGAATAACCAAAAAGGCCCTATGTCCTTTGCACATAGTTGCAACAACACTTATAAGTCCATACATTCATCAACCAATCAATAGCTAAACCATTCATGATAAGGGCCATAAATAACATACATCACGTAACCAACAAATAACCATTAAATAACCAACATAGGAACCATGGCAACTCATCCATATTATCACCAACATAATCACTACGAATATGCATTAATCACAATAGAATAATAACTCTTATTAATCTATGAAAATACCAACCAAGTCAGGGACTTCCATGTACCACCCAACTATACATTGAGTTGAACCAAATGTCTCTTTTTGTCAGTCACCTTCGCGCCATACTCCAAGCATGAATGTGGGATCTCTTGGAATAAACCAAACAAAACCAAACAAGGGCTTCCAGAGGCCAAACCACCTCAACCCTCTACCAGTGATTCCACCGCACGGTCGGACATCACTGTGACTAACCATATTGGTCTTTACCTAAGCTATCTAGGGCTCCAGGAATTAGTAACTCAACCCAAAACCTTATAGGGCTCCAAATTGTTTGTCCAACTCGACTCCACGAACTAGTAACTCAACTCACCAAGGGTTCTAGAGCATTTGTCCCAACCTAGGCTCCAAGACTAGTAGCTTAACCCAAGTTTTTCAAGGGTTTCCTGAGCATTTGTTCCAACCCAAAACCATAAGGAATTATGAACACCAACCAAAAAACATTCAAATGGGAAAACACACAACACCATGGTTATCCATAAAATAGCAAGGCAAGGCTAAAACCACTGTCAATCTAGGCAATCTTCCATGCCAATGATAGCACATAACCAAATAATCACATTCATACACCCTGCATCCATAAATCAACAAGGAAAACACGCATGCAACTTGTTACCTACAAAGCAAACCAGCTATAACGGCTGATCCAACTGTTCCATTGCACTTTCCTTCTTTCCTTTGCCTTCTTTCTCCAAATCAAAGTGAATACTAGAGTGCTCCAAGCATGCTCCAAGAATTATCTTAAGTGTGCAAGGGTATGGGAGAATGAGAGAATAGAAGAGAGCTCCAAAACTGAACTGAAAGGTTGTGAACTGATCCTCATACGCCTTTTAATAATTGAGACCTCTATTTTTTTCATTTTCCTTCAACTTTTCTATCATGCAAATATGTGACCCTTCATCTCCCTTTTCCCCTATTTTCCTTTATTTTAATAAATAAAATGTCAATTATTGCCTCTTTGCCTTTGCCAATTTCCATAACCTTTAATTAATCCCCAATGATACCCATCACTATGTTTTTCCCAAAATTCAGCTTGGAATATGTGTCCCGTGACCTTGTTTTTTTTTTATTTACATAGGAAATCAACTAGGGGTTGTTACAAATATGAAACAAAGCTCTTCGTAGATATGCCATAAAATTGACCTCCTTAACACCACACTTGAAACCCAATATTTCACCAAAACCCAATTCACGGACCTCTAAGAGAATGAAGCATATGGAGATGTGCACAAAGGAATGAATGCAACTCGAGTAGGGCTTAACCCAAATTTAACATTCATTCCTTTGTCAATTCGCATGATTCGCACCATATTGACATTAAATTTCTTAGTACCTCTATCGAAGAGATCCATCATAATCCTGAGAGGAGGGCAATTAAAAGTCAGGGGAAGATGAATGCAATTAAACCAAGCATGCGATAAGAATATAATTTTCATTGCATGGTAGTGGTTAAAAATATTTTCCATGTCAAGGCAACGAATATGATAACATAAGGCCAAACCTTATTGCAATCGACATAATTTCGAAAGTGGTAAGGTAAAATGCGGCAAAGGGAAGATGGATTTCAAGGAACGGGATAGGGATTCATATTAATTATAAGGTGAACCATATTCGTATAATGAAAGGACCAAGGTGTCAACCAAACAATTGTTACCATAAAGCACTTATGGGATTGGACAAATTACTTACAAGTCATTCATTTCTAACATGTTCCCTTCAAGGAGCGGGCTTTATTAGCTTGCAGATTTGCTTGCTCATTATTAGCTCTGAGAATATGATAGAACTTCTTAGAGTGAAAAAAATCACCCAATATTTTGATCCTTTGGAGCACCAATCCAAGGGAATTATCTTTCAAAATTTTCTCGTTATTAAGATACTAAATAGTAAGCAACAAATCTACTTAAACAATGATATCTTTCACACTTGTATCTTTAGCTATGCTTAGTCCTTGTAGGAGTCCCTAAATATATGCATGGTTGTTGGATTTCCTTCCAATACCCCCAGAGAATTTTACTTCCACTGTTCCCTTGATATTGATTAAACCCCCCCCCCCCTCTTTCCACCCTTGGATTTCTTTTGGATGCTCCATCAAACTACAAAATCCATTTATGTTGTTGTCTCTTCCATGTTACCATATTCATGGGAGGTAGGTGCAGTTTCCAACTAGGATGGGAGGCTTTAGAGGAGGGATCAAAGAAGAAGGGGACAAGGAGGAAAATTAACCCACCCACTTGTCCTCAATATGATCGAGGGAAGGACCTTTGCTGATAGGAATATGATTAAGACAAAGAGAGAGGAATTTCATTGTTGTATATTTAGCCAAGAGAGAAGCATATTTAAAGGTAATTGAGTTACGAGAGAGCCATATTTTCTAGAAAATAAATTTGGAGAGGGTGATCCTGACATAGTTAAGAGAATATTTGGTTTTAGGGTAGCCCTGATAGTTTTTATTCCAAGAGGATAAGAAATCTCGGATGTCGGTAGGCCAATGAATTTTATGAAATAATAGACCAAGGGAAATAAACCAAACAATCTTGGCACAGGGACACTCCATAAAGAGATGAGGGATCGGTTCCTCGTGATTTTGACATAGATGGAATCTTGAGGGACCCTTAATCCCTCTCTTTATAAGGTTCTCCAGAGTTAGTATATTTTTGTGAGAACAACCAATAAAATATATAGTATATTTTTGTGAGATAACAACCAATAGAAGATACTAACTTTGGGGGGAGAATTCAACATCCAAATATTTCTCCAAATGGAGGATTTAGGCAGGATTATATATTGAAAAACAAGTTCCATATATCCATCCTTAATTGAATATGATGAATATTTCTAGCCAATTTTGTTCTCTATGTTTTACATGATTGGGGTACATCCAACCAACTTCTTTTTTAGAATTTCACCAAGAGACTTGATGTGGTTTGGGAGGTCTCCCAAATTCAAATTCATACAAAAACCTTCATTTTTCCAATAAGAGATGTGAGGTAGAGTAATTTTACCTCTTTAGTGCAACGTGTCAATGAGGGGGTGTAATTCCTCCTCTTACTCTAATGACCTATGATGGAGAATTGAATCCTCCCACGGCTTGATTTTTTCTCCATTCCCAGGGATGTAGGTCAGATGTGAGTTGATCAAGAAAGATGTTGTCAAAATTAGTTTCCAAATACAGGTGCATTGTATGAGTCGTTGATCTGCCTCATTTTTCTACTGATATTTTTCCTTCATGATTTGAGCTTGGTTAAGTCCTTATTTTCCAGTCGAGCTTTGCTCCAAAAGTGATATTCATCAAGAATGGATTTCTGATATTGAAGCCCCCATGAAGCTTGAGGGCTTTCATTGTGGCCCATTTGAGAAGATGATATTTTCCATCTCAATATTACCACCTTCCCACAAAAAATTCTGAAGAAGAATTCCCAATTTGAGTAGAATATATTTAAGGAACTAAGAAAGCAAAAAATTGAAATAATGGAATAGTTGGCAAAATTGCTTTGCAGAGAACGAGTCTACCAGTTGGATTAAGCCAACAGGCTTCCAAGCTCTCCATTTTATCTTTGATTTTGTCCAAGATTTTATTCCATGGCTTGGAGGAATATTTCTTCAAACATATTGAAATTCCTAGGTACTTGGAATCCGTCTAATCTTCCACCACTTTAAAACCCAGAGCAACTGTAATTTTCATTTGGAAAATTGTGCTAAGGTTTCAAGAATAGACTTTTGATTTACCCTCATTTATCAATCCTTTGGATGTCGCAAGAAAATTTTCCAAGATCCTTTTGTATATTTTGGCTATTACCACTGAATCTCCTCCCAAAAGGATCATATCATCTGTAAATCGGTCATGGTTAATACCTTTGATGTCAAACGAGAATCTAATTCCTAACAATATATCAATGCTTCTTTCATGCTCCAAATGCCTACTCAGGGAGTTGGCTAATAATATACAAGAACATAGCGAGAGGGCATCCTTGTCTTAACGCCCTAGAGGCCTTTAAGAATCGATATCCATTGCCATTGCCTAAGGGGGTGATCCATGGATTTTCGTTGAAGAGAAATTTGTGCCTGACCCTATCGAATGCATTTTCCATGTTAAATTTAATAGTCATTCATTGATCACCTCTTCATAAATTGGAATCTACTTCTTCTTGGATCATAATTATGTTATAAAAAATCTACCTTCCTGAAACAAACCCCCCTTGGTTTTTAAAGATGATGAAAGGGAGGAATTTCTTTAGATGCATCACCAACAATTTAGAGGTTATCTTCTCGGAGATATTACATAGATAAATGGACTGGAGCTTGGCAAAGGAGGAAGGATTGTTCTCTTTAGGAATGAGAGCTAAGAAATAGGATTTTATTCCCCCTTTGATGCAAAGCTTCTTGAGCGAATAACCAATCATTCTGACCAAATCCCATAAATGTTGATAAAAGAGAGCATGGAATCCATTCAGGCCTGAAGCATTGTATGGGTGGAATGAGAAAATGACTTTATTTTTTTATTCAACTGAGAGGGGTGATATGAGAAGAGCATTTGTCTCCTCTAAAACCATCTTCGTGCTGAGAAATCTAGGGCAGAGATTTTAAATGATTTCTCTTATAGTGATAATTGTTAGTGAGGACTTTTTACTTTTCTTAATTAGGTTCTTCTTGTACTTGATTATTATTATGTGATCTTCTTAATCAAAAAACTACCAAACCATAAAGAACAATGAGACAAAGGACACAAGATGTAGGTGATCAACCAGGGCCAAAACCTCTCCAACCTAAGAGGAAAACCCACAATAATTATTCTTCTTATAAAATATTCAATTGTTGAACTCCAAGGCCTAGACCCTTGACCGAGAACCCTTCCAAGACCAATTCAATGCTTTATTTTGATATGTTCTTGGTCTTGGAAGGGTTCTTGGTCTTTCTGCGACTGCAAACTTTGATTGCAACTAGAAACTACAACTTCGATTACAACCAGAAACTTCAACTTCAACTGCAACCAGAAACTACAACTTCGATTTTCCCAGAAACTGCAACTTCACCTCTTCGCTTGGGTAGATTCTCTCTCCTAGAGAATTCAGATTCCATAACAACTCTTCTTGGTGACCTAACTTTTATTTGGAAACTCGTATTCACTGCAACAATATGTGCCCTAATTTCTTCGCACGTGTGGAGAGAAGTAGCCAAAAACAAAACCCAAATATTCAACTTCTTCTCTTTCCTTTGACCTCCTCTTATTCGCACTTCTTTTCGTCCATATGATAAAACTTGTGTAAGTGAGAGTGTCTCTTCGAAATGAGATCAAGGACTTCTTTATATAGGCTTCACATAGGATCGAATTGCTCCTTTTAAGCCGACTTGATGCTAGCATATCTGACATGGACTTGAAGGGTCTTTTGACTCTAATTTGACTCAAATAATTTTTATTACAATATGTAACATGCCCAAATGGGTCATTAATACATTAAAATTACTCAATGACTTTATAACAAACCCAGAAGCACTCAATGGGTGCTTGACCTATAAAATAAATTCTCTTGAGCATGAAACCCATGCCCCAAGACTTACAATAATAAATTTATTTATCTTTCTTTCATTAGATACATAAAATAATTTTTACACATGTCATTATGAAGACCGAACCTAGTTACATATTTCAACACTCCCCTTTAAAGAGGGAGGTATTCATAATCCGTACAAGGTACTTGGACATTATCAATATGAATAATTCCCATAAGAAGAGTCGGATTGGTAACACATCTGTTTAGCATCATATCAACCAACATTTTCACATTGCAAGGCCTTGACTAACAACTCTATATCTCCACAATATTAGAGCACAATTTTGGCAAGACCAATGATTTATAGACACCATCATCATTGTCTCTCTCAGAATATACCCAACCTGGGTTCTCTCATAGTATGTTCCACCAATAATATTCTTCTCTTGGATTCCTAGTCCACAATGAACATCGGTCCTTTATGACTACACTTATATTGGATTCCCTAACACATCTTCAAAGAGTATCAAATGTCATATGCTTACCCAATCCTCCATTCTATCTTCCCAAGTGAAGACAAAAATCATTTTCCTATATCTCTCTCTTAAATATGGAGGATATACCCATTCCTATAAAAGGAATGCACCCAAGCTTCCTCTTAATCAGGGACTTGACTAAGATCCCTCTTAATGATATAATTACTTCCAACAACTCTTTAGGTGGAGATCGTGGGTCAACCAAATTCTTGAAGATCTCCTCCTTTCAATGTCATGAAACATCATTTTCTTTACTCAAGAGTCTTCATCCTTTTGGGACTTCTTCATAGGGCATCAACCATACACCACTTTCATCCATGAATCATGTTAGCCATGTCATTACTTCTTTCATTAGAAAGTGATACATTAGTCCATATCTAGCCTTTCCTTCATGCCTTGCTACCTTCTTTGCATCATGTTTCATCTAGGACCTTTCATCCTACCATATGAGTGTCAATTGTAGATGACATATACAACTCTTCTTTTGGTAGCCATGCCTTAGCACATCCAAATATTATTCAAAAACATAAAATGAACTTCAAATCAAAAATACCTTTGTGATGGTTTTTCATCATGACATCTGCTTGTTGTCACATCAACATCCTGCATAAATATTGACACATCCCCCAAAAATATATTACATTTCAAGGGTCACCTTTCCAAACTTCATCAGATTATTCATACCTTCTTCCCTAGAGATGTCATGGTCAATTATTCTAGATCATCATATGTCAATTTCCTTTTCTATGTGACCATAGTTGCATCTTTTATGATCCTTCCTTACTTTCTTCACATATTGCATCGCAGGAACTTCCATCCAGTTCATTTGTTTTAGTCAACCACCTCATATTCCATATGAGGCCTTATAATATTGATTTTATCATATTAAATATGTGAACCATGCCTCCATGCTTCATTCCAAAGGATTAGATCTTTTTTTCTTTTTTATCATGCTCATGAGGTAGAGCACTTATCTGCAACTATATGACACGACTCAGTCTTATCAAATACAAGCATACATATCTCATCTTATCGTTTGGTCATCTAGACTTCTTTCATAAAGTTCCTTGATTGAAATAACTTCAATCCCTTGACCTTATTTACTTATTTTGACATCATACCACATCCCAATAATCCTATATAAGTTGGAATTCCCGGCGAGACACTTGTTTCTTCCAATGAACCTTCCAATGAAAATTCCAACGGAGGATATTAATCATCCTCATCCTGAAAATTCTCCTTTTGATGTATTATGAGTTATATACTATATGACTATATTTTTCCCATGAGTAATACTTATGCTCTTAATGAGGTTACCAAGAACTACATCCTTCTATAGGTGACATCCATTGACTTTTATTTCATTTATCTTTCATGCTTCTTTATGATGATGTTACGAGCTCTTGCTTTCAATCGTATGCTTCTATGATGCCTTCTCCTAACATGATTCTTCCTATCATTCTTCTAATGATTCCTACCATGATAGTTATACTTTACAACAGAAGCTTGAGAAGAACTAGGTGAGGAAGATCTATCTCAATAATAGTAAAGATCTTTTACTTCCTCCATCTTGAATTTATTCTTTTCAACTTCTTCCATTTCTTCAATGATATGGGCTTCTTCCCATTTTCGTTTGTTGTTCTCCTTCTTGACCTTAGGACAATCTCTTTTGAAGTGACCATATTCTTGGCATCCATATCATTGCATCTGCGACATATTGATCTTCTTCTTTGTAAGAGGACCAAACTTGCCAAATATCCCTTTGCTTATTGACATGACAACAAATGTTTGAACTTGGTTATCTGATCTGATATCACCTTTTTCCTTTTACCTATTTTCTTAAATCTATCATAGTGGCCACAAATTATTGAATGGGATAACTTTCTCCTCTTCATAGGCCTTTGATACAAGTTTTCCTTATTCATCAGTTAGAACATTTAGAACAATGGTAATATTTTCTTTATTAGATATCATATCTCCTAGATCATGAAGTTGATTCCTTATTTGTGATGCTTTAGTAAGACATGTAGATGTGTTAGGGAAGTAAATCCTCTCTGCGGACAGAGACGATCCTTCTAGCCCTGGAGTGGGTCTAGTAACAAAAGGACAAACTAGAGTGTAGGTTCCTAATTACTGAATGAAATAGACAAGGTAGATCAACCTACCTGGAGTCCAATGTTATCATTATGGATGTTGTAGTGGTGGCCTATCGATTCCTGTCTCGACAAGTCACGATCCTTTCATAGTGATACTTGGATAACTACACAAGAGCAACGGACGAAGCAACAATATCATTCATAATTACTAACCATTCAAGGAGGGCTAAGTATGTTGCATCAACACGACATGGGAACCAGACAATAGTTATACATGTTTATTAATAGAAGAAAGAGTTACAACCAAGCCTTGACGTCGCAGCCTCCTTCAGCGGGGTTCAGATGAAGTGCGCCTTAATGATTGTCAGGGAATTCGGACAGGGTAAAGGCACAAGCCTAAGCTCTCTCAATGAGGGACTCTTCTGTTCTATCTTGAATAGAAATCTCTCTAGCGTTTCTGCCACAATATCTTCAGTTCAGCTAGCTTCATCAATAGAGGATGGCTATATTTATAGAGGGAAAGGAGGAGGTTGTGATCCCTACTATGGTGGTAAGGAGGCCTTATACTTTGGGAGGTTTCCCCAACAGGTGGAAACAAGAGGCCAAAGGAGGAAGGTCGTGGTTATTCATTCGAACCACTCCCTATGACTCATCCACGAGGTTGTTGTGATCGAAACTTTGCCTCTATTTTTAAAAAACTTTCCATAAACAGATTGGCGCGGCTGGCTAACTAAGACAGAGCGCCAGCTGGCACGGGGGCTAGTGTTAATCTGCCACATCAGCGCGAGGGCATAATGGGCTACCAGCGCCAAGGAAAAAACAGGTGTTTTTGGTGGTCTGTTCAGGAAATGGTCAACAGAAGGAATGTTCTCCTCATGGCAAGGGATGCAATGATGGTATTTGCAAGGCATGACACTTTATTTTGATCATAGAAATGAGCCTCCAATGTGCAGGATGGAGATTGCAGGGACAGTGACAAAATGATGTGTAACAGATGCCCCCTAAAGCATGAGGTCTGAGAGAGAGGAAGGCGTGAAATGCTTTACGAGAACGCGTTAGAACCAAACACTGCTGTCGAAAGACCTACAATGACAAATACAACTAATATCTCTGAGACATGAACATGTGGTATGGGCATAGCCATCCATAATAGAGTACATATAAACTGGGATCTGAGGTATGGACGCAGCCATCCAGTAGTAAGGATCAAAAAATAGACTCAGGTATGGTCGCAGCCATCCAGTCAAAAGAGTCATGTAATAAAGTCATGATAAATCATAATATCCTGCAGCCTGGATCCTGTCAGACAAAACCTAGGGTCTTGCGCACCATCTTGACCTAAACAAGTACAAATTTAAGTATGCGAATATGTGAGCTGAAGTCGAACATGCAGGAAAGTCACTTGATTACCAGCCAATGATGAAATTTGTTAACAAATGCGAGAGAAACCACTAATAATGATGATGGCTCTCAAGGTACAACAGGTACAATCCACGAAATGTGAACAGTGAGCTGGCGTCGAACACCCGCAGAATCACTCGATCGAAGGCCATTGATGTGGACCTATCGTCAAATGCAAAGAACCTGCCATTGAGGCATGCAGGCTCCAAGGTACCGGTAGGGAGTCCCTAGACCAACTTCCTGGATAATGAGTTGAGGTCGACAGGAAGTGACCTAGTCGAAGGAGGGCCATAATGTATCCCACATCATCGACACGAGACAAAGGAACATAATGATAGTGAATCAAGACCAACAGAGAATCAAAGGGAGGTTGAAAACTACAAAGGCAAACTTCTCTTTAACATGTTAGTGACACGACTCTGGATTTGGCAATATTCGACATCAAGGGATCTGAGGTCATGGTGACGTGGCAAAGAGTAGATGAGAGGGAATATCATATTACCCAAACCCATGGAGGAAAAATATGACGAAATGAGATGTCCCCAACCCGAAACGAATGCAAACGAGTGTCATGTTCAAGAGTGACATACTACCGACACAACTAAAATCTAGTTCAATTTTTCCCCACCATTTCTGGCGAGTACCCCAATTATTTTTAAAAACAAGCTTGAACGGGATAGCATATGCTTGTGCTGTAAATTTTTCCTTCGGACAAATCCAACCTAGTACATTTCACAAGCCCTAGGAAGGAGGAACTCGGTGAACATCATGGTGACGATCTCCGATGTCATCAGGGTTTAAGGAGTCTGACAAAGGAAGAACTTAGCGTCTTTTCATGTTTAGAGAGTTTGAAAAGAAACGGAAAAGAAAATTCCAGCTTGTCCCTTTTCGTAAGTAGTCTCTCAGATCTGAAAAGGTAGAAAACAATATCTAAAATAACCTCTTAGTCGCGATATGGTAAGGTATTCCTTTTTCATAAATAATCTATCCCAGCCCGAAAAAGGGGTAAACTTATACTAGGTAGATATCGTTTCGTAGCCATTTAACAAGTTCAAAACGACAAGAGTCTCGGCAAACTTTTCAGTTTTAGAGAGTTAGAAAAGAGTTGAAAGATGACTACAGTAGTGACGTTTTCATGTTTTTACCGAGTCTGAAAAAGTATAAAATACAACTCGTGACTTCATCACTATCGCATTAAATACCTGTCGCTGCACAAGAAACAAATGTAAAACCCTTTTCTCGAAATAACAAAATGTAATAATCGAAAAACATGTCTTAAAACCTAATTAGGGTTCTGAAAAGTTATAAAATGCCAAAAATGGTAAAAAATAATTACTTTTCACTTTTACCTCTTGTGGAGCAATAGTGACCCATTTTACCTTGTGATTTTGCAGCGACGATAGCAGGAAATCCAGCAGACCAATCTTGAATCTATTTGTTCCAGGTAAGAGCTGACATCCTTCCCCATATTTTAAGCATTCTTTCTGTTCCTACAACCTTCAGTTTTGATTTCTGAGGGGGAAATTGTGACATTTAGGACACGGCGGTCGGCACGGACTCGCGCCAACCGCCCAATTTTCTAAACTGGGGCGCGCCCATTGGCGCAACTGTTTTCAAAACAGTCACACCAACTGTGCAGCCCTCTCAAAGAACTCCCAATACAAGAAAACAAGTCTAAATTTCACAAATTTCAGCTTTGGATTTGGCTAATAATGTCCATATGAACATATTTGCAAGTGAATGAGTGACAAAATGGTGATAGAGTGGAAGGAACGAGAACACAGTGAAGAGGATGAGCTTGCCATGGGAAATATGAGTTGCATGGAAGCTCTCAGAGACTGTGGACTGAAGAATTTCTTCATGACATCGTGCCTCAGAGCTCAACCGAAGGTACTGCAATATTTGATCAATATCTGGGATGAGGATCAGGAAAAATTCATTCTTCGAGATCAAGAGCTTGATATTGATGTTTCTGATATTTATTTCATAATAGGACTATCATGGAGGGGGGTAGCACCGATCTTAACCGGCACCTGGCCCACTATGGAGAACATGGACATGGTGATTGACAGGGTATGCCCGGGAGCACGGAAAGGATCAAAAAGCGAGAAGGTGGATATCCAAACTATCCCAGATTTAACACTAAGGGTAGTGCTACACACAATCACATGAGCTGTAGGAACACAAGCACCACACGAAGCAAAAAAAATGCAGTTACTTCTTGCTGTAAACTTCTTGTCACCAACCATCTACAACTGGGCAGAGGCAGTAAAAATCAATATAAAACATCAGCTAACAAAGTGCAAGAATACCAAATTGAAATAGTTTGGTTATGGATCTATCCTTCTATCGTTCATTCTAGAATGATTACCAATATTTCATCATCAGGAGGTGATAGTCCCAACACCACCAACACTGGAACCATGGATGGCTCAATGGGCAACTCTGATGCCAAGGACAGGAGGTGGTCAACAGATGTCCTGGAGACCGGAGTTTTTTTATTGGCTCCACCGAAAGTTGATTGTCATGGAGGATTGGCCCTATTCTAGCACAGATTTCACTGGTGATCTGAACCTCCCTCTCCCGGAAGGAGAGGATTGGGATGAAGCACTGGGTAAGACGCATTTTTAGTTTTATCAGTATTATGATTTTTTTTTGGTATGTATGTCCTGACAACTAATCCATCCATTTGCAGATGTAGGCCCAGGAAATTCCTGCAGGGATGTCTCTGATAGCGAGGCGAATACCTCATGATTTTGATGTTGCCCCTCAAGGTGAGGAGGAGGAAATCGTGCACAACTTGGAGGGAATCACTCGTGGTGTCCCAGACTATGCGTGGTTCGACGATGTTCCTCGTGCATATCAAATACATACTGTAGGGGTGCCAAACTGAGTTCACCACTTGTTGAGGAGGCTTGTCCGGGCAGTGACATGTTATCATGATCATCATGTCGATTAGACAGCTAGGATTTTATTTTTGCATGTTTTTATGAGACATGGTGTCTCAGGATGTAACATAAACACACATATTTTTTGAAATTTATGGTGCACATTGATGCAAAAATTTGATATATATATATATATATACACACATCTCTTTTCCTGTTTGATATGAGTCTCTCATGTGATGATGATTTTATAGATTACGCAAATTTCTATCCAATACAATGTTAGCTAATGTATCAGTTAATGCATTCATTTGTGTGTGTGTGTGTGTGTGTGTGTGTGTGTGTATATATATATACATCTCTTTTCCTATTTGATATGAGTCTCTCATGTGATGATGATTTTATAGATTACGCAAATTTCTATCCAATACAATGTTAGTTAATGTATCAGTTAATGCATTCATTTGTGTATATATATATATATATACATCTCTTTTCCTGTTTGATATGAGTCTCTCATGTGATGATGATTTTATAGATTACGCAAATTTCTATCCAATACAATGTTAGCTAATGTATCAGTTCATGCATTCATTTGTCTAGGAATATGTTGATATGTGATATAATCAAAATGCCTTTCCAACAAGCGAACACGTAAATACAACCTTAAAATGTGAGGATTTCTAACTAAATAATGCCCATTAAGTTGAAGAAAAACAAGTTGAGAGTCTAGATTTACAAGCAATGTCCTATTGCCGAGGGTAATCGCCTTGGTTAATAATTCAATGACAACACTCTATTCTGCGACATTGTTTGTAGTTCATCCTAGACAAATACCTTGCGGGTCTATCAACTCACCAGCAAGATCATAAATCACCCAGGCTGCTGAAGACAAGTTCTGGGTACTGCGGGAAGCACCATCCGTGAAACCAACATAAGGGGTAATAAACATCTGCACAATAAGCAGGAAAACGCTCACAAAACACACCAAGCTAAGAATGTACAAAAATGAAAAAAAACACCTATGTACACAGAACATGCACGAATGACTCATGCATAATATTTTTTGAGATACAACCCATTTCTAGGCTGATCTAAAGGATGACCTTCGTAATCAATGAGCTCATAGGCCCCATTCTTCAAAACACATTTAACAATGTAAGGCCCATGCCACATGGGTTGAAATTTACCTGCCCCCGGATTATCATGAGCTTGATCGTACAGGAGGACAAGGTCTCCTTCTACAAAGGAGCAAGGGGAAACTGACTGGTCAAAATTGGCTTTGACCTGCTTTTTCTGTGCCTCGATGACCAAAGCAGTAAATAGGCGAGTTTCATCTAGCCTCTCTAAGTAGAGAAGACGCTCTTCTTCGGGTGAAGTGTTGGGCAGTAATTCAATAGCCAACTTGAGCGAAGGTATTTCACACTCAATTGGAAGGGTAGCTTCCTTTACTGAGGTTCGGTATGCCCAGAGAGCCGAAAATAACATGAGACACCAATTTGATTTGTGGATCCCAATCGTACGTTGAAGCATAGTGACTAAAAATTTGTTCACATCTTCAACCTAGACATTGGCCTGAGGATAATACGGCGTTGAGTTGTCGTGATGTAAGCCCAACCTGGAAGTCAACTCCGCCACCATATAATGCCAAAAATGGGAACCATGATCAATAATGACGGCTTGAGGGACACCAAACCTAGAAATTATGTGATTGAATATGAACTAAGCGGTTGTCTTACTGTTGGCGGCAAGTGTAGGCATTTCTTTGGCCCATTTGGTGAAGTAGTCCATGGCTACGATAATATAGGCATGGCCCTCGACCGAGTGAGGCTTACACATCATAAAATCGATGCCCCACTTCGGAAAGGAACCAACGGCAATGACAGGGTGCAGATGTGCAGGCGGCGCGTGCGTCTTGTGCTGATAGATCTGGTAATCATGACATTTACGGACAACAACAATGCAATCCTTGAAGATAGAGGGCCAGAAATGCCCAGCACGAAGAATATTTTGTGCAGTGGCATAACCAGACATATGACCGCCACAGACGCCACTGTGGCAATCATTTAGAAATTTCTCAGCCTCCTCGAGGTTCAAACACCGATGGAGAACGGAATCTACTTCGACACGGCAGAGTGTATCTCTGACTATACGATAAGGTTGCAACTGATGACACATGCGTCGGCGAGCATCCTTCATCAACTCAGTTCTGAAAGTAGTAGTCTAGATATATACGATGATATCACCGTACCAAGGATCGAGCATGGAGATCAGAAAAATCGTATCGTCTGGAATGTGTTCTTCAGAACCAGCCAGAGCAGAGTCAGAGGGAAGGGACCAAATTAAATCAGCAAAGACGAGTGATTTCTTAGACTTGGCCATAATAAACAATAAATCGACCTCTTGGAGGAGTATTTTCCCCCCAGCAATTATCGACACAATATATAGGTCATGGGGTTGCATTCCGTAATCACAGTCACAGTACGCAATAGAATATAATGATGAAAACGTTGAACTGCTTGAACTGCAACTAATGCTAACTTCTCGACATGAGCATAGTGTGTTTCGATATCAAGAAGGTTATGAGAGAGGTAATAAATAACATGCTCGTCACTGTCATCATCGCCTTGAACCAAAACCATGGAAACTGTGTTAAAAGCGGCAGCTAAATAGAGGGTAAAAACGTGATCATAGTTTGGAGGGCGCAACAAAGGAGCGTTGACAAGCAACATTTTCAATGTTTCAAAAGACTTCTAAGAAATCTCATCCCAGAGGAATGAGACACCCTGCTTTAATAATCGCGTAAATCCTTTAGCTACTTCAGCATAGTTAGGTATAAAATGGCATAAAAAATTAGCCTTCCCCTGCAGATTCTGCAGCTGATGTAGTGAATATGGGGAGGCGAGATTAATAATATGCTCGACTTTGAGTGGATCAAGGCGAATCCCGTCTTTGGACACGATAAACCCTAAAAATCTACTGGAATCAACGCAGAAGACGCATTTGTGCGAATTGAGTCAGATATTATAGCATCGACAACGAAGAAAGATCTGATGAAGATGGTCAAGATGGTCCTTACGCTTAGATGAATGAGCCAGGAGTTCATCTAGATAAACTTGAACAATGTGTTTAATATCATGAAAAGCGTACGACATCACTCGGTGAAATGTGGCCCCAACATTCTTCAAGCCAAAAGGAAGTTTCTTATACGCAAAAATACTCCAAAGACAGATGAAAGCAATCTTATGTTGATTAGTCGGCAGAATGTTAATCTGGTTATAACCAGAAAAGCCGTCCATTAGGGAAAAGATCTCACTCCTAGCACAATCATCAATGATCTAATCAATAAAGGGAGTAGGATAATTTTCCTTGGGACAAGCCCGATTGATGTCACGATAATCAACACAAACTCGAATAGTACCATGTTTCTTATCTGCAGGGACAATGTTGGACACCCATTATGTGAAGGGAATCGGGTAGATGAAACTAGCGTTGAGAATTTTTTCAATTTCACGTTTAATGGCAGCAGCTTTCCGAGGGTGCACGGGACGAAGGTGCTGACAAACAGGCTTCGAACCAGGGTAGGTAGGAATTTCATGCCCCATGATACTGGGATCAATGCTAGGCATTTCTTCGTAGGACCACGCAAAGACGTCACGAAACTCACAGAAAATACTAGTATAAACCTTAACTTCATTCGAAGAACAGGTAACCCCGAGATGGATGTTCTTGAAAATTCTAGGTTTAACGAAAATGTCAATAGGCATTGTTTGCGTAATGTTACTTAGATTACCCTCCGTAAAACTTCATGTGTCAGAATAGGAATTTGAAGCGGAGGAGAAGGAACCTGAGATGAAAACCGCTCAAGACACGTAGACATGGCCCCGAGACCAAGCATGAACGAGGAACAATGATGACCATCATCCCATGGTAAATACTCGAGAGACATAGTTTCCATGATGGCTTCGTCGGAAGGAAATATCTCGCGTCAGGGATCAGATGAATCTGAATCATCGAGCCAAGCGGATTGAGAATAAGCGTCGAGAGACATACTCAAAGGAGCATGATGATAAGGAGGAGGGTCCGAAGCCGTGATGAGCTCACAATAGTCAATCTCGATCGGACTCAATGACATCGAATTTCCGAAAGACTCGATCTGTTCAGGAAAAGGGATAATCCACGAGTCATCAGACTGAGAGATCATATTAATCTGAAAATTTTGAGGTGTAGGAAGAGGAAAAATACCCATGAGGGCGGGATATTTGAAGAGACCGGGCCCAATTCTCTTGTAGGGAACAGGGATCTTATCCACATACAAAACGTTGTTCTTGGAAGAAGAAGTGAAGAAGGATAATTGACCAATAGTAACAATCTTTCCTTTGTGCGGGAATTTCAAGACACAAAAGAGAGTGGACAGAACGCATAGCATGGCGTCAATCCAACTGCGACCGAGGAGAATATTGTAATTGAGTTTGGCATCAACTACTTCTACCTCGACATTAACTGTCTTCCCTTTCAAGGTAATCGGTAAACCGGCGAGAACTCCCAAAGGTTTTGATTCTCTTCCATCAAATGCTTCTGGGGAATTTTGTGATGAAGTCAAGGCCAGAGAACCGATGGCTTTCTAGCAAGAAGATGACATGATGCACGTAGACACACCTTCGTCCACAACTGCTCGATGGATATTGAGACCATTAATGACAACCTATATAATGAGCGCAATCTGGTGCAGGAGTCGTGGAAAAAAATTCTCTAAATCGAAAGAAAGAAGGCTAGTATCAGCAAGATCAATCCCACCAATCGCAGATCACAAAGCTTTTCGTTGAGACGGACAACTCTGAAGTACTTCTAGAGCAGACATGGAAGATGGCACCTGAGCCAAATCCTCAACAATAATGTAATGTTGAGCGGCATGGGCATTGGGATTATAAGAAGACTTGCGGAGTACACCTTTGGAAGGTGGTCGTACAACAGACTCAGTACTGGGCCTTTCAATTTGAAGAGGGCCAGTAGAAGGTGGAGGAGGAGTACCATCAGCGATCTCTTTCCCTGCTGCCTGACGTGATTCGGTATAATCTTTCGATCGAGTGGCAATAGAAACGGACGCAGAACCGTTCATCATGAACACCTAAGAGCCAAATGGGGTAGAGGACTGAGGTTACTCTACCATTTGGGTCTACTGAGATGGAAAAGGTTCTTTAAGAACAGTTGTAGTTCCCTGAGTGCCTTTGAGAAATCTACTAACTTCGGCCCGTCGAGGACAGTCCTTGGTGTAGTACTCTTCGTCACAAATAAAACAAGGGCACTTCGGCTTGCGCTGTGAACCATCATCAGCACGATATTTGGACGAATCTGGTTTGGGGGTATCGGCTTTTGCCTTACCTTTACACTTCTTTTTCCCCTTGGAAGTCTTGTCTGCCGAATTGGCCTGAACGGCTTTGCTTTCCGAGGTTTTACTAGGATTAGGAGTGGGCTGAGAAGCAACATCATTGGAAGGATTAGACTTTTTCTTCCCGGGATTTTAAGGAGAAGACTTTTGAGAAGTCTGAGACACAGAACTAATAATACCATCGACGGATGGGGTCGCTGGTGCTTTAGAAGTTCCAGGTCGAGGGGCATCAGGCTAGATATCGTACAATGTACCAGACTGAGAGTACACAAGATCAAGGTACTCGGCACGAGCAATGCCCTGTTCCTCGGTTACACATGCCCCCACTGCAATGTCTTTCATAATCTTATTGACAAAGGAGGTAGTGAACCAATCAGTTAGAAGTTGACCATGAATATGATCCGAGATATGAGTAGCTCGGTCTTGTTTCAAGGATGTGAGGAGGTGTGTCCCGGTCTCATAACGAACCGGTAACTGAAAATGAGTAAGGAATTCCATGGCGAGAGAGTTGAAGTCTTGAAAAATGCCACGAGATAGATCAATGTACCAATTTGCAGTGGCACCAGTAAGAGTATGTTGGAAAAGATGGAGTCGAATTGAATCATCAACCCAAGAGTTAGAGGAACACCACAAGTGGTAAGTCATAACATGCGCTTGGGGGTCTTCTCCGAACTTGCCCTGAAATTTAGGATAATCACCAAGAATCTTAGTCAGAATTGGAGGCCAATACAGGTTATGAATAATTGGATCGTTCATTAACTTTGACACATCAGGCAGTTCCAACGTAGCGAGGAATGGTAATTGAGGGTTAAAAGCCATTGGAGGTCTATAATAAGGACCCATGTTAACATTCCACCCAGCCTGTGAGAAATTCTGCCCCCATATGTTTTGTTGTGGAGGATTCTGGCCATAGGGGCTATAAGCTTGATAATTCTACTGATACTGGGGTTGACGACCAAGATACTGATTCTGAGCATACCATTGAGGTCCTTGCGGAGCAACGTAAGGATTTTGTTATGGAATGTAAGCATGGCCTTGAGGTTGATTATATACCAACTGGGATGGATTTTGAGGGTTAAAAGTGAAACCTTGAGGCACACTATATACCGGTTGATATTGACCTTGTGGGTAATAAGCGCCTTGGGGTTGAGCAAGTGGACCCTGCTGAGAAAGTTGAGCAGGCTGCTGAACAGGTGGACTTTGCTAAATTGGATAAACAGGTTGAACCGGCTGCGGAGCAGGTTGAATAGGTTGTTGAACAGGTTGAATCGGCTGTTGCGCTGGTTGAGCAAGCGGCCCCTGCGGAACAGGTTGGCCTGGATATTGAGAGCGACCAGGTTGCCCTTGTGGAAGAGGTTGGCTCGATGGAGGTGATGGACCAGGTTGTCCCTGATGAGCAGGTTGACCTGGAGCAAGACCATAGGGTTTTCCTTGTTGCACAAAATTTTGGCCATATTGTATGTACGGTTACTGCTGTTGTGCAATAGGTTGTCCCTCTGGCCCACCGGCAACATACGAAGTTCCTAGTTGAAACTGAATTGAAGGACCGGTGGGTTGTCTTTGTTGGATCGAAGGTTTCCCTTGCAGACCGTAAGGTTGTCCTTGAGGACCAAAGGATTACCCGTGCTGATCCAAAGGTTTTCCTTGTAAGGGTTGTCCTTGTAATCCTGAGGGTTGTCCTTGTAGCAAAGGTCCTGAATGAGTGACGGTCTGATAAGGATCAACAAGAAACGAATATACGGGGTTGCCGACAATATCATAATGATGTGGAGGATTGACAGGTACTTGGGGTGGCCGAAAGCCCTGAGATTTTTTTTGCTGAACAGCCAATAAATACTCTTCAAAATTGAGGCTGCCAGGAATCATAGGAACAGTCGAGGTCATACTAGAAACAGACGGGGCTGCAGGAGATTGAGAATCCAGAGAAGGAGCATAACGTCAGTTAATGTCCAACATGTGCTCATCAAAATCATAGGTAGAAACCATAGGCGTAGTTGTAGCTACACTAGTAGGTGCAATCTCAAGAGCACGAGCTTGTGATCTACTCAGACCATGATTGATAGTCCACGTAGGATTAAGTACGATAGACCAACGAGTGTAAAAAGACTTTGACAACTATGTTGTAAAAATTGACGTAGGCGAAGCAACAGAGATGGTAGGTCGTACTAGGATAGACGTAACAATAACTGACAAACTCAGTGTCGAAGGTGACAGTACTAACGAAGGGAGGACCGAACTCCTAGGTGGAGTTGATGTACTGGATTGTGCTATGGATGCAACACCAGACATAATCTGACTCAAAGTCCGATAACCGGGTGGCAGTGACACCGATTGAGGAGAAGATTGAACAGAAACATGCGAAAGATCTTCCAGGAAAAGTTGATATTCTCCTATGGAAACAGACATTCCTTCACTGTCAATAGGACTCGAAGAATCCATATCTGATGAAGTTGTAAGATCGTCAAAAATATGACGAGGACTAGGGGGTATAGCCGCAGCTACAAATGGTGATCCCAAAGTAAGAGGAGGGAACTCTTCCTCGTCCCCAAAACCAGACCACGCACCTGGAGGAGGCCAATTGAACTCAATCAAGCCAGAGGAGTTTGTGCGAGTAAAGAGAGTGGGTAAAACCGGGGGCCAGAGAATAGAATGCGAAAATTTCACAGCACTCAAAGGACTCCAGGGGTTTAAGAAACGTCAGGAAAGCAACTACCACTAGGAGGCAAAGAAGAAGACAATGAAATCGGTGGTTCTACGACCGTGACTATATTTTAGATCGTAAAAGGAAAACAGTAGAGGCCAAAAAAAACTTCAAGACCAAGTGCCTGCCACCAAGTAATAAACTCTTAACGCGGAAATCATCATCTTGAGCTGGTTAAGGAGAGATTGAGCTTTATTAACATACCCGCGCCTCCGTGCGTCGAACAAACTCTTAACGTGCATCAAATTGTGGGTAATTAATTTTGTGACATTGAAACCAGACTTTGTTGTTTCATGTTTTAAGAGTCGAGAAACAGACAAAATATGACTCTAGTCACTTTCAATTTTAAACGAGCGTGAAAGGAAAAGTGCTCGATGATCTCTTCTCTTTTTAAAGAGTCACGAAAAGATCGAAATGACTACTTTGGTAATCTAAGAAAGAGGGTGTACCAAGTATCCGTGAACTGCCATATACACCTTGGTGATCAAATGAAAGAGAAATGACCAAGGACTTTCCATACGTGCAGGTAGTCTCCTCGAATGTTGTGTTCGGTGTATCACGGTTACAGGGCAGCAGACTCACTCCCTATGGACAAAGGATTTAAACCTATAGGGGTCTCCCTTTATATACTCGATGGTATGGGGAGCACAAGTCCGTACTAGCATTGTCTAAAGCCAACAGGCGAACGACAGCTACTAGGTTTTAAGACGCCAGAACACGTCTCTAGCCTAGACTACTAAAATATTTTCCTTTGGTTCCAATGTTTCCTTAGGTTAATTCACTTGATTTTATAGTTGATCTTGAATTATGTTTCAATTTCAAGGCCCTAACGAATGTCGATCTCAAATTTCCTAAATGCAAACTATATGCAAATGAACACCATTTTCCATTCAATGAATGCTAATTACGAGAAGGATAGAGATCTTTCAAACAATAGCAATCAAATGAAACCAAACGAAGAACTCCGCTAATGCATCTAATTCAATCGAGCAAAAAAATGAAAAATTATTTCCTAGATAGTCATCTACTAGTTATGTAAAAGAACTTTCCTTTTTCATGCAAGCAAAAGAATGCAATTTTTTTATTTTTCATTGAAATGAAGCACACAATGCACTAATTACACGAAAAAACAAAACAAGCACTAGTTTGAGGATTGTGAATGTAAAGAGCTAATCTGAATAATTTAAAGAAAGCAACACAAACACAAAAATGCACTCAAACCAATGGCACACTCTTCCAATCAAAGAAATGATCCAAACAAGCAATGTGATCTATGCTTGGAGCAGTAAGAAGAACAATCAAATGAAACTCGAAATGATCATCCAATCAAAGAAAATGCTCAAAGGATAAAAAAGAACTAAAGGAAATTAATCAAGAGATATGATTGACAAGAATAAAAAAGACTCAACTTTCATTCAGAAGGCTCAGTGATATAAGACACTCAGAAACCCTAAGGCCATAAACTACACTAATAAGTAAACAAGCGCACAACTGAGAAGAATAATTCTATGACAGTCAAAACAATCTCAACAGGACAACTGCAATCAGAAAACCACCCATAGGCAAGAACAACTGACCAAAAAACTCAAAATAGTTGTGAAACCAAACCCTATAGGATTCGGCGTGACTTTAAGGTGGTAATCCGCGCAAAACAAGGGTTGGCGCTAGTGGAACACAAGCAACATGCACCAATCAACACGACTGTTGAAATCAAAAATGCGCCAAGCCGGATATCTATGGGAGAATGGGAAATCTAATGAGCAGAGGTCAATCTTAACACTCTGGAGCTGAACAAGAGAATTATAATCAAGCAATCATACCAAAAAAGATAGATAAACAAGAAAACGACCAAATTTGACTTGACAAGGACAAAAAGACAAACTCACATTGATCCCCAGTGGAGTTGCCAATTTGTTAGGGAAGTAAATCCTCTCTGCGGACAGAGACGATCCTTCTACCCCTAGAGTGGGTCTAGTAAAAAAAGGACAAACTAGAGTGTAGGTTCCTAATTGCTAAATGAAATAGACGAGGTAGATCGACCTACCTGGAGTCCAATGCTATCGTTGTGGTTGTTGTAGTGGTGGCCTCTCGTTTCCTGTCTCAGCAAGTCAGGATCCTTTCGCAGTGATACTTGGATACCTACACAAGATCAACAAACAAGAGCAGCGGACGAAGCAACAATCTCATTCATAATTACTAACCAGTCAAGGAGGGCTAAGCATGTTGCATCAATAAAATACATCAACATGACATGGGAACCAGACAATAGTTATACATATTTATTAATAGAATAAAGAATTACAACCAAGCCTTGACGTCGCAGCCTCCTTCAGCGGGGTTTAGATGAAGCGCATCTCAATGATTGTCAGGGAATTCAGACGGGGTAAAGGCACAAGCCTAAGCTCTCTCAATGAGGGACTCTTCCATTCTATCTTGAATAGAAATCTCTCTAGTGTTTCTGCTACAATATCTTCAATTCAGCTAGCTTCATCAATGGAGGATGGCTATAGTTATAGAGGGAAAGGAGGAGGTTGGGATCCCTACTATGGTGGTAAGGAGGCCTTATCCTTTGGGAGGTTTCCCCAAAAGGTGGAAACAAGAGGCCAAAGAAGGAAGGTCATGGTTATTTAGTCGAACCACTCCCTATGACTCATCCACGAGGTTGTTGTGATCTAAACTTTGCCTCTATTTTTTAAAAATCTTTCCATAAACAGATTGGCGTGGGTGGCTAACTGAGATAGAGTGCCAGCTGGTGCGGGGGCCAGTGTTAATTTGCCTCATCGGCGCAAGGGCATAACGGGCTACCAGCGCCAAGGAAAAAACAGGTGTTTTTGGTGGTCTCTTCATGGTCAACAGAAGGAATGTTTTCCTCATGGAAAGGGATGCAATGATGGTATTTTCAAGGCATGACACTTTATTTTGATCACAGAAATGAGCCTCCAATGTTTGGGATGTGGATTGCAGGGACAATGACAAAATGTTGTGTAACAAGATGTCCCTTCATCCTTTGACGATTTCAAATTATATAGTTTAGACCTTAGTGATATGACTTGTCCTGTTGAGCTCTCAAAGAATAAAATTGTTAGCTTATCATATATCTATTTTGATATCTCCAACCCTTCTATGTATGGGATAAGAGAATCCTTGATGGATTCCATGAGAATCCTTTGAGTCCTTACATCCTTTTTCATATATTTAGATAGCGATTGTTATTTAGATGGTTTGGCGACTTTGCCTTTAACATGATTAATAACTTCATTTTCTTCGAGGACTAGGTCTATCCTCCTTTTCCATGCAAGGAAGTTCGATGACCCAACCAACTTGTTGAACTCCATGCAAAATAAAGTCATTTGAATAGAATTAGATATACAAGTATAAATACTTAATTTTCAAGTGAATATGAACTCCTCAACTTGATGCCCTTGTTGTTCATGATTGAGGATGACTTCTTGATGATGCCTTCATGTTCCTTAGATGATCTTCTTTAGGGATGTTTCAGATAAGGATTCTCTTTTTGAGATGAAATCATTTACTTTAATGAGAGGAAGATGGCCTTGATATCTTTGATGAAAATGACAACCCCTTTCTTCTTTTGTCCATGAAAACTTCAAGATGCTTTAAAGTTATTCGTTTCCATTTGATGATTTATATATCGAGGATCCCAGGAAATATTTAAGTGTAGATAACTTCTTTGAACGAACTAGGGTTTTGTTGTCAAAATTCCTTGTAGATGAGAGGATATTATTAATTATTTGAAGCCCTTGATATCCTTATAGAACCTTGATCTTTGAGAGCTTGAGTGTCCCTTTTTGAACTACCCTTCCTTGACTTGTCACATTAGCTCTGATACGATGTTGAGAAATCTAGGGCAGATATTTTAGATTATATATCTTAGAATGATAAATGCTTGTGAGGAATTTTTACTTTTATTAATTAGGCTCTTCTGGTACTGATTATTATTATGTGATCTTCTTCATCAAACAACTTCCAAACCATAAAGAACAATGATACAAAGGACACAAGATGTAGGCGATCACCCAGGGCCAAAACCTCTCCAACCTGAGAGGAAAACCCACAAGAAATCTACTTCTTATATCATCTTTAATTGATGAATTCCAATACATAGAACCTTGACCAAGAACCCTTCCAATACCAAGCCAATGCCTCCTTTTGATATGTTTCTTCTTCCAACAACTTCGACGTACTTAGCAACTGCAACTACAACTATAACTTCTACGAGCTCAAAAACAGTAACTTCAACTTTCCCATAAACTACAACTTCGACTTTCCCATAAACTACAAATTCGACTTGCTCAGAAACCGCAACTTCGACTGCAACCAGAAACTGCAACTTCAATTTTCCCATAACTGCAACTTCTCTTCTTCGCTTGGGTAGATTATCTCTCCTATACAATTCAACTTCTAGAACAACTATTCTTAGTGACCTAACTTCACTTCAACAAATTGGCTTCACTGTAACAATATGTGCTCTAATTCCTTTGCACATGTGGAGAGAATTAGCCCAAAACAAAAACCCAAAACTTCGACTTCTTCTCCTTCCTTCAACCTCCTCTTCTTTGCACTTATTTCCGTCCTTATGATCAAACTTGTGTAAGTGAGAGTGTCTCCTCCAAATTAGATCGAGGAATTCTTTATATAGGCTTCACATAGGGTCGAATTGCTCCTTTTAGGATGACTTGATTGTATCATGTTTGACATGGTCTTGGAGGGCCTTTTGACTGAAATAAATTTTCTTACAATACGTAACATGCCCAAATGGGCCATTCATACATGACAATGACTCAATAACTTTATAACAGACCTAGAATCACTCAATGGGTCCTTGTCCTATAAAATAAATTCTCTTGAGCATGAAATCCATGCCTCAAGACTTGTACTAATAAAATTATTTTTCTTTCTTTCATTAAATAGATAAAATCATTATTACACATGTCATTATGAAGACCAAACCTAGTTACATATTTCAACACTTCGAAACGTGGTCCAACATGAAGTTATATGCCTCTTCATTTATTTGGTCAAGGGCTTTATACAGATTACTAACATAATCATAGTCAACCTCTTGGATTTGCTGGAAATAATCAAGTTTTTACCCTTGTACTTTGATTTCCGATATGTTGTTTTTCCTTTCCCTGTTCTTTTATTGATGGTTAAAAAAAATTGTATTCCTATCCCCTTATTTATGTTGAAATATGTAACTAGGTTCAGTCTTCATAATGACACATATAATCATTATTTTAGGTATCTTATCTAATAAGAAAATAAATTTATTATTTTTATTCTTGAGGCTTGGGTTCCATGCTCAAGACAATTTTTTTTTTATAGGTCATGAATAGTTTTAGAGAGCTTCTAAAGCTTATGAGTCATCTTCATGTATGAAAGACCCATGTAGGGTGTGTTACATATTGTAAGAAAATCTATTTGAGTCAAAGATAGAGTTAAAAAGAAACTCCAAGACCTCGTCTATGTGCTACAATCAAATCAACCTCCTAAAGGAAAATTCGACCTATCAAGAGGACATGTCAACCTAGGAATGATGATAAGTCGACCTAATAGCATGGGAGAGAAGCCTATATATAGGAGGACTCGACCTTACTCAAGAGATCATCCATCAAGCATCAAAGACAAGAAGAGAAGTGTGAACAGGAAAGAAAGAGAGCCTCTTGAGAAAAGAAGAGAAGCGAGAAGAAGATCGAAGTCTTATAGCATTGTTTTTGGGTCAAATCATCTCACACATGTGACTACAGCTAGGGTTTCTATAGTAAGGTATTGCATACCTTGAAGAAGTCGAGATATAGCCCAAGAAGAAAATATTTGTGCTAGCCAATTTAAAAAAGAAGTGTCCAAGTCAAGCAAAGGACAGAAGCCTCACAAATCATCCCTAATCAATTCACACGCATGGAATATCTGTGATTACAGGTGGGCCAAAAATTGCAGGCTTGTAATAAGAGGCTGAAATTGAAGCAGAAGTAAAAAAAAATGGTGTAGTAGTCAGTTTGACTAGCGTTGACTTAGAAGAAAGAAAAGATCTCAGGGGAAGAAGTGTGACTTGGTCTTGGAGGGGTTTTGGTCAAGGGTCTAGGTGTTGGAATTTGTCAACTGAATATTCTATAAGAAGAATCATTCTCGTGGGTTTTCTTCTCAGATTGGAGAGTTTTTGGACTTGGTTGATTGCCTATATCTTGTATCATTTGCCTTATTTTTCTTTATGTTTTGGTAGTTGTTTGATGAAGAAAAATACTAATAATAAAAAGTGAAAGAAGAAGTTAATAAAGCAAAGTAAAAATACACCACAAACAGTTATCAAGAAGAGAAATCATACTTATGTTGTTGCCCCTATATTTCTCAACAATTTCAACCAGACACTCAATTTTAATCGCCATAATTCCTCTTTGTGTTTTGAAAGGGTGTGGTAATATTGGAAGCTTTTCACTTCTTATCATAGAAGATCCTCTAAGACATATTATGTCTCCATCTCAGACTAAATATGTTCAAATTATTTTTCCAATTCTCTAAGAGAGATTTTATTGTTTGTTTTTCCCTTATTTATCCATTGATTGATGTCGTGTTTAAGCATCTTGATTTTGGATTCAAAAATTTTGATTGGGTTGTCATCCACCCATTGGGACTAAGACGCCGTGACAACCTCTGAGAACCCTAGAGAATGGAGCCAGAAAGCTGAGAACCTAAAGGGAATAGAGCCATACTTAAGTGTGGGGCTTATTTTTAATGAGATGGGTCGATGATCATATCCATTCCAAGGGAGGAATAGATATTGAAGAACCAAGTTCAAAGAGAGGAATTTCTTAGAGTCCAAGAACCTATCTAACCGTGTTGATATGTGATATGGTCTAGATCGCTTATTATGCCAAATGAAACGAAGCCAAGGGGGCTTAATGTTTATTAGGTGCAAGGATTTTATTAGATCCTCTGTGGATTCTTGGAAATGATATCTAAATAAAAATCCTCCTCAAGGGAAGAAGTGTGACTTGGTCTTGGAGGGGTTTTGATCAAGGGTCCAGGTGTTGGAATTTGTCAACCGAATATTCTATAAGAAGAATAATTCTTGTGGGTTTTCCTCTCAGATTGGAGAGCTTTTGGCCTTGGATGATCGCCTAAATATTGTGTCCTTTTTCTTCTTGTTCTTTATGATTTGGTAGTTGTTTGATGAAGAAAAAGACTAATAAAAACAAGTGAAAGAAGAAGTCAATAAAGCGAAGTAAAAATACACCACAAACAGTTATCAAGAAGAGAAATCATCCTTATGTTGTTGCCCCTAGATTTATCAACAATTTCAACCATGCACTCCTTAATTTTAATCGCCATAATTCCTCTTCATGTTTTGAAAGAGTGTGGTAATATTGGAAGGTTTGCACTTATTGTTGCAGAAGATCCTCTGAGACATATTATGTCTCCATCTCGGACTAAATATGTTCAACTTATTTTTCTAGTGCTCTAAGAGAGATTTGATTGTCTGTTTTTCCCTTATTTAGCCATTGATTAATGTCATGTTTGAGCATCTTGATTTTGGATTCCAAAATTTTGATTGGGCTTCCATCCAACCATTGGGACTAAGAGGCCATGACAACCTCTGAGAACCCTAGAGAATGGAGCCAGAAAGCTGAGAACCAAAAGGGAATAGAGCCATAGTTAAGTGTGGGGCTTATTTTTAACGAGATGGGTCGATGATAATATCCATTCCAAGGGAGGATGAGAGATTGAAGAACCAAGTTCAAAGAGAGGAAGTTGTCAGAGTCCAAGAACCTATCTAATCGTGTTGATATGTGATATGGTCTAGATCGCTTATTATGCCAAATGAAACTAAGCCGAGGGGGCTTAATGTTTATTAGGTGCAAGGAGTTTATCAGATTCTTTGTGGATTCTTGGAAAGGATCTCTAACTAAAAATCCTCCTCTCTTCTCTAGTTGATGGATGATCATATGGAAATCACCTCCAACAATACAATTAACTCCATACTTTTTTTATTTTAAATCCATGAGGGATTTCCATCATTCTTGCTTTTCTTTAAAACGGACAAGCACATAAAGGTTAATCATAGTGCATACCTAATTTAGGGCCAAAATTTTAAAGGAGGTGACAATACATTGTTGCGTCTTACAATTGTTCAAAATCTTTAGTTGATTAGGGTCCCATAAAGTATAAAAGCCTCTTGATGTGCCTCGAGAACTATGATATCCCATTTCTCTGTCTTAGTCTGTTTGTTCTTTGCAGAACTCCCCATTGGTTTTCCTTCTAGTGCATCAAATATTCCTTTCTATTTCTTTAGTTTTTTCAGCCTCTAATTTCTCATCAATTGAGATGTCAAATAGAGACATGCTCGTGACTTCCTTTATGATCTAGGTGGATATTGGTGGCCACCCGCCTACTCCACTTGGACCCCCACCATTGTTTCTTTTAGTTTTTTTAGTTTCCTTAATTGTAGCACAATTTACTATTTTTGGTAGTTTTTCGGGTCCTGAACTTCTGGAGCCGTCTTGAGGCCCTAAATGATGTTTTTTGGGAAATTCAGGGCCACCATGGGTCTACTAACCCATATTTCCCACTCAAAAGTTGTATTCCTCCTATATACCTTTCTAACGAGGTATTTTGCATGTAAACGAAGATCGTATGCCAAAGTTACATCCCTGGGAAGTTGATGTACCATTTTACCCAAACGGAGCCCATAATTTTGGCACTTCATCTCCTAGGGTTAGGTTTTATGATGTTTAGGGTTTTCATTATTTCTTAATAATAAATAGGCCTCTGAGCCTCATTGAAACACAGTTTAGAGGCACGTAGCTGCCACATCTCTTCTCAAAGATAAGCTACCATCGCCCGAGCTAGTTTATTTCCATTCTGTATGTAAGCATATTTCAGTATTTGATATTAATGAAATGAAGTTATATTTATGCTACATCTATGTTTTTATGTTTATATTTGTATTTTTTTGTATTCCTACATAAATTCAGATTAGTGGTATCAGAGCGGTCTACTCTTTCTCTACTTTTCTTTGCATGTCCTCAACGAGGTCAGGCTATAAGGATTTAGGGCTCGATCTAGTTGAACTCTTGGAAGATTAGCCTCGCAAACCCCGATTACCTCCCATGGCGGAAAAAAAATAAAAACGAGGGAGCAGGAGATCACATCAAAATATTGCTTGAGGAGGCCCTCAAGAAACAGAGGAACGTGATAATTGATAACTTTTCCCAAATCCTTCGGCGGATGCCCACAGGGGACGCATCTTCATCCGACAACCACTTTGGAGGCGGAACTCCCTTTAAGGTACAAGTCAACTTTGACATTCCCACATTTTAAGGCCAAATAGATGTAGATGTGTTAGATAAATGGTTAAATATGTTGAAAGGATATTTTTCTGTTCGTGATTTTTCCAATAAGGAAAAGATTAATTTTTCACTCTTGAAAGTCGCCCCCCACATCAAGGACTGGTGGGAAACCTACTCTGACCAGAAGGACGAGGGGGAACCCTCACTATTCTCAGTTGCACCTACTTGGAATATTTCTGCGACGTCATCAAGGAACAATAGTACCCTTGATCCAGGTGGATATTAGTGGCCACCCACCTATTCCACTTGGGGCCCCACCATTTTATTTTTTTCCAGTTTCAGCACAACTTACTATTTTTAGCAGTTTTTTGGGTCCTGAACTTCCAGAGCCATTTTGAGGCCCTAAATGAAATTTTTTGGGCATCGCACATGCAGCAAATATCATTCCGTTTCGGAATGGGTATTCATCGCAAAAAATGTAGTCCTCGGATAGATCTTTCTAATCATGTATCATGTGCATCAAACAGAGATAGTATGCCAAAGTTACATCCCTAGGAAGTTGAAACACCAATTTACCCAAACGGGGCCCATAGTTTTGGCGCTTCATCTCCTAGGGTTAGGTTTTTGGATGTTTAGAGTTCTCCATTGTTTCTCAATAATAAATAGGCCCTCGAGCCTCATTGGTCTCGCCCATAGGCCTATAGCCGCCACATCTCTTCTCGTAGATAGCCACCAACGCCCTAGCTAGTTTTATTTCCATTCTGCCCGTAAGAAAATTTCATTCTTTGATAGCTAATGAAATGAAGTGTTATTTCCATTGCATCTCTGTATTTATGGTTATGTGTTTATTCTATTTCATTCCTGCATAAATCTGGATCAGTGGTATCAGAGAAGTCTACGTTTTCTTGATCCTTTTTTGCATGTCCCCAACGCAGGCTCGGGTATAAGGAGTTAGGGCTCGATCTGGGGGAACCTTTGCAATATTAGCATCACAAACCTTGACGGACGCCCATGGGGGACGAAAAGAAAGATGAGGGAGTAGGAGATCCTATCAAAATATTGCTCGAGGAGGCCCTCGAAAAACAAAGGAACGTGATGATGGATAACTTTTCCCAGATCCTTCAACGGCTGCCCACCGACGGCGCATCTGCATCCAGCAGCCACTCTGGAGGTGAGACTCCTTTTAAGGTACAAGTAAATTTTGACATTCCCATATTTTAGGTTCAAATAGATGCAGATGTCGTAGATAGATGGTTGAATCTATTAGAAGGATATTTCTCGGTTATTGACTTTTCCAACATGGAGAAGATTATTTTTGCACTCCTCAAAGCTGCCCCCCATGTCAAGGATTGGTGGGAAACCCACTGTGAGAAAAAGGACAAGATAGAACCCTCTCTGTTCTCGGTCGTACCCACTTGGAATTCTTTCCGAGACACCGTCAAGGAACAATACTATCCCGTGGGGAGCTATGAGGACAAGTACATACAATGGACCATGTTGTGGCAACAAAGGGATCAAGATGTGCATGAGATGATGAATCTATTCCATACCCTGCGCACCAAGTTGGGTATCAAAGATTCAGAGAAACATCTGGTACTAAAGTATCGCAGTTGTCTGCACAGATACATTTAGGAGGAAATGGAGTTCCTCGACATCTCCACGCTTGATACGACATACCGGTATGCTGCCAAGATTGAGCAGAAATTCAAACAGAAGAAGCGAGACTTTGGATCTGCGAATCAAAAGCAAGGGAAAGGTGCTCCCAAACCACAGAACAAAGGATAGAGCCAAGGCATGGCGACTCAAGACAACCTGTCGAAGCCACAAGCAAAGAACAACACCGCAAAGCCAAAGAAGGACGCGGGAAAGTGGTGTGACTTCCATAAGAGCTCCACTCACAACACAAGTGAGTGTCGGGCCAAGCAGTCGTTGGTGGCCGAGATGCGGGCTTCTGAGTTAGATGCATGCTCCAACTCTGAATCAGAACTTGACAAGGGGAATGACAAAGGGAAACAGATTATTGATGCGGAGCCCAATGCCACTGTTGCCACTACGAAGATCCAGAAGGAGGAACCGGAAGATCCGGAGGAGGAGGAACGTCTCTTCCACTCTCAGATGTGGGTAAAGGGCTCCCCGGTACAGTTCATTGTCGACAATGGGAGCCAAAAGACCCTCATTTTGGCAGACGCCGTGAAGTGTTTGGGCTTGCCGACCACAGCTCACCCACATCCATACACCATCGGGTGGCTTCACCAAGGACGAGATCTCTGTGTCAACCAGCAATTCCGCCTTCCCTATAGCATCAAGCCCTTCACGGATGAGGTGTTATGTGACGTTGCTCCTATTGATGTTTCTGATGTATTATTAGGACAACCATACTTGTGGAAGCGTCATGCTGTGTATGAATCTCGGCCTCACACTGTTATTGTTACTTTTGGAAATAAGTTGTACAGGATACCAGAGGTACCACCTCCTGCCGCTATCTCTTTGGTTACTGCAAAACAATGCAGTAAGCTCATTTCCCAAACCAGGAAATTCATTTTCCTGATGATCCGCCCCCAAGGCAAGAAGAATATTGTGGCCACGACCTCCAGACAAGGCTCCTCTGCACGACAACAACAAATGGATAAGGTTGTGGAGGAGTACAGGGACATCTTCACCTCAGCCACAGGGGTTCCTCTGCACTGTCAAGTCAAGCACCCGATTTATCTGACCCCAGGTGCGCCACTACCCAATGGACTGATCTATTGGCGCTTTGTTCTGGAGAACGATGAAATCAAGAGGCAGATTCAGGAGATGCTGCAGAAAGGTCACATCCGAACAAGTTCATCTCCCTGAGGGAGCCCAATCGTGTTGGTACAGAAGAAGGATGGGACGTGGAGACTCTACATTGACTATCGGACGCTGAACAAGATCATTGTCCGGAATAGGTACCCGATCCAAGGGATTGATGACCTTCTGGACCAACTCAAAGGTGCAAAATATTTCAGCAAGATTGACTTGAAGTCAGGGTATCACCAGGTACCGATTAAACCCTCTGATGTGTGGAAGACTGCCTTCAAAGCCAAGGAAGGCCTTTTCGAATGGCTGGTCATGCCTTTCGGGTTGACGAATGCTCCCGCAACCTTCATGAGGATGATGGACGACATCTTGCAGCCATTCACCAACTCATTTGTAGTGGTGTACTTGGATGAAATTCTGATCTTCAGCCAGACTTGGGAAGAGCACCTTCACCACATCCGACAAGTCCTCCAAACACTGCGGCAACACAAGTTGTGTGCCAATCTGGAGAAGTGCACTTTTGGCATGACCCAGGTTCAATATCTAGGATACATTATTGATGAAAGGGGGGTGCATTTGGATCCAGCCAAGATCCAAGTCATTCAAGATTGGCCAACCCCAACTACTATAACAGAGCTTAGTAGCTTTCTGGGTCTTGCTAATTTCTACCAGAGGTTCGTGTTGGGATTCTCTCATATCACTTGGCCCTTGAGTCAAGTCACCAAGGGAGGAGCGAGAGCAAAATTATTTTGGTAGGAACCTCAACAAAAGGCGTTCACAGAATTGAAAAATCGCCTCTATTCTGCCCCAATCCTCACTTTACCAGACTTGCAACATCCATTTGAGATCGAGACAGAATGGAAATAAAACTAGCTAGGGCGCAATCCTGCAGAAGTATTTCTACTGGCCGAACCTTTGAAAGGATGTCGAGAATCACATCAAATCCTGCACTACTTGTTCCATTGCCAAACCGAACATCAAGAAGCAAGGCCTATATACTTCTCTACCTACCCCTAGTCGACCTTGGGAATCCATCTCCATGGATTACATGTCGGGCCTGCCTTCTACTAACCAGGAAAATGACTGTGTTTTCGTGGTCGTCGACAGATTTTCGAAGATGGCCATCATGGCAACCTGCAAGAAGAATATCACAGCAGAAGCCACTACTAAACTCTTCTTTGAACGAGTGTGGGTGCACTTTGGGATCCCACAGTCTATCATATCAGATCGGGATAGCAAGTTCCTCAGCACATTTTGGTCCAACCTCTCGTCAATGTTGGATACCAAGCTCACCAAGTCCACAGCTTTCCATCCCCAAACAGATGGCCAGACAGAGGTCATCAACAGAATGCTTGTACACATTCTACGCATGTACAATTCAAAGCATCCACGCACATGGGACGAGAGCCTCCCATATGTACAACATAGTTATAATCAGGCTCTCCATAGTTCAATCAGCCATAGCCCCTTTCAGGTGGACTTGGGATTCCAGCCACTATGTCCTATTGACATAGCCATACCATTTGCAGTTGCTAAGGCCGATTCAGCTCATGTCCAGTCTGAAGTTGACAAAGCAAGTAGCTTCATTGAGCGCATTCAACACATTCGCCAACAGGTTCATGATATATTGTATAGAGCCAATGCCAAGTACAAACAACGCCATGATCAACACCGGCTGCCACACAACTTCCAAGTGGGCGACAAAGTATGGCTACACTTGCAGAAGGAGCGCCTCATTGGACCCCACTGCAAGCTTCGCCCGCTCCGATACGGGTCGTACACCATCACCAAGGCTATAGGGAACAATGCCTTCGAGCTCAGTATTCCACCATTCCTTGGTCTGCACCCAGTCTTCAATGTGGATCGCCTTCGTCCTTACTTCCCACCTCTACTTGACACCTCAGACATTGCATAACAACTCACACCAACATAGTTAAACCTAGACTGCATGGAACAGGCCACCATAGATTATATCAGGGACATGAAAATAAAGAGCACTCGCCAACAAAAAATCCAACTGTATTGGGTTGTCAAAGCTGGCCAACTCCTGCACCAAGGCAAGTGGTTCACTAGGGACCAAGTTCAGCAGAAGTTTCCTCATCTCATGGAAGAACTCAACGCAATGGGGACCATTGCTTCCTAATGGGGGAGGAATTATCCAGGTGGATATTGGTGGCCACTCGCCTATTCCGCTTGGGGCCCCACCATTGCCTCTTTCAGTTTTTTTTTTTTCATTTTCGGCACAACTTACTATTTTTAGCATTTTTTTGGGTCCTGAACTTCTGGAGCCATTTTGAGGCCCTACACGACATTTTTTGGGCATCGCGCTTGCAGCGAATATCATTCTATTCCGAAATGGATATTCATGGTGAAAGTTGTATTCCTCGGATAGATCTTTCTAATGATGTATCATGTTCGTCAAACAGAGATAGTATGCCAAAGTTATGTCCCTGGGAAGTTGAAACACCAATTTACCCAAACGGGGCCCATAGTTTTGGTGCTTCATCTCCTAGGGTTAGGTTTTTGGATGTTTATGGTTTTCCATTGTTTCTCAGTAATAAATAGGCCCTCGAGCCTCATTGGAACTCAGTTCAGAGGCCTGTAGCCACCACATCTCTTCTCAGAGATAGCTACCAACGCCCTAGCTAGTTTTATTTCCATTCTGTCTGTAAGCAAATTTCAGTTCTTTGATATTAATGAAATGAAGTGTTATTTCCGATGCATCTCTATATTTATGGTTATGTGTTTATTCTGTTGCATTCCTGCATAAATCCGGATCAACCCTGTCAGTAGCCATGAAGACAAGTAGATACAATGGACTAAGTTGCAGAAGTAGAGGGATCAATATGTGCATGAATTGACAAATATTTTCCATACCCTGCACACAAAACTGGGTATCAAATATTCTGAGAAACATTTGGTTCTCAAGTACCGTAGTTGTTTTCACAAATACATTCAAGAGGAAATGGAGTTCCTAGACATCTCCTCGCTTGGTGCAGCATACCAATATGTTGCCAAAATTGAGCAAAAATTCAAGTAGAAGAAGCGAGACTTTGGATCTGCGAACCCAAAGCAGAACAAAAGTGCCCCCAAGCCACATAGAAAAGCATAAAGCCCGACCAGGACCCCCCAGGGAAACTCCTCAAAGTCGAAATCCAAGGGTGATGGGAAGGAAAAGAATGACACTGACAAGGGGTGTGAGTTCCATAAAATCCCCACTCACCACATGCATGAATGTCGTGCAAAGCAGGCACTAGTGGCCAAGATGAGAGACTCAGAGACAGATCCATGTTCTGATTCTAAGTTGGAACCTGACAAGGGAACTGACAAGGGTGAGCAGGTCATTGACACAAAACCCACTGCGACGGTAGCTCCAAGTTGCAAAAGGCTAAACCCAAAGATCCAGTGGAGGCTGAGTGCCTATTTCACTCACAGATGTGGGTGAAAGGCTCGCCACTATAATTCGTTTTCGACAACAGGAGCCAAAATAACCTCATTTCAGAAGAGGTTGAAGATCCAGTGGAAGCTGAGTGCCTCTTTCACTCACATATGTGGGTGAAGGGCTCGCCACTATAATTCGTTTTCAACAACAAGAGCCAAAATAACCTCATTTCAGAAGAGGTCGCGAAGAGGTTAGGCATATCGACCACACCACACCCGTAGTCATACACCATTGAGTGGATTCACCAAGGACAAGATCTTTCTGTCAGCCAATATTGTTGCCTTACCTATAACATCAAACCCTTCACAAATTAAATATTGCGTGATATAGCTCCTCTTGAAGTTTCTGATGTATTATTAGGCCAACCATACGTGTGGAAGCATCATGTCGTGTATGAGTCTAGGCCTCAAACTGTTATTATTTATTTGGGTAATATGTTATACAGGATACCAGAGTTAGCCCCGCCTATCAACTTCTCTTTGATCTCTCCTAAGCAATGTAGTAAGATCATCTCCCAGACCAAGAAATTTGTTTTCTTTCTGATTCATTATCAAAGTAAGGAGAAGATTGTAGCCACATCCATGGCCCCTAGGAATGGTTCCTTCATGCAGCAAAAGTAGGTGGATACAGTCATGGAAGAATACAGGGACATCTTCTCCTCACCCACAGGGGTATCCTTGCACTGTCAGGTCAAGCATTCAATCTATCTGACTCCCGGAGCACCTCTACCCAACGAGTCAATATAACGTCACTCTATTCTAGAAAATGAAGACATCAAGTGCAAAATCCAGGATTTGCTACAAAAATGGCATATCCAACCAAGTTCCTCGCCTTGTGGGAGCCTGATTTTACTTGTACAGAAGAAGGATGGGACCTGGAGGCTCTGCATTGATTATCGGGTACTAAACAAAATCACTGTTAGGAACAGGTATCCAATCCCACAAATTTATACCTTCTAGACCAACTCAAGGGGGCTAAGTATTTCAGTAAGATTGATCTGAAGTTTGGCTATCACCAAGTTCCAATAAATCCCACAGATGTATAGAAGACCACCTTCAAATCCAAGGAATACCTTAAGTTGAATGGTTGGTTATGCCCTTTGGGTTGATAAATGCCCCTGCTACTTTTATGAGGCTAATGGATGACATCTTGCGGCCCTTCACCAACTCGTTCATGGTTGTTTATCTGGATGACATCCTCATCTTTAGCAAGAGTTTGGAAGAACACTTGCAATGCATTCGGCAAGTCCATCAAACCGTTCGGCAACAAAAACTATGTGGCCACTTGGATAAATGCACCTTTGGCATGAGCCAAGTCCGATATAGGGGTTACATCATAGATGAGCGTGGCATGCATGTGGATCCAACTAAGATCCAAGTCATTTGGGATTGGACAGCCCTGGCCACTCTAATAGAGCTTCGCAACTTTTTGGGCCTTGCAATTTTTTATTGGAGGTTCGTGTTGGGATTCTCCCATATCACTTGGCCTTTGAGTCAAATTACTAAGGGTGGGGTGAAAGAAAAATTTTCCTAGTCTGAATCCCAACAGAAGGCGTTCGTTGAGTTAAAGCACTGCCTCTACTCTACACTGGTACTCACACTCCAATACCTGAAATAGCCATTTGAAATTGAGACAGATGCCTCCGACTATGTTATTGGTGCATTCCTCACCTAGCATGAGAATCCAGTGGCCTATCATAATGAGACGCTTTCAGATACAATTCAGAAGTAAACCACCTATGATAAAGAGATGTATTCCATCGTGCAGGCTTGCCGACAATGGAAACATTACAATTTGTGGAAGGAGACTGTCATCCACACCAATCATCGACCTCTTCAGTTTATACAGACACAAGAGAAGTTGCATAATGATTGCCATCAAAAGTGGTATACATATCTACAACAATTCCACTTGAACATTAAATACAAAAAAGGCAACACTAATCATGTTGCTCACTACCTAAACTGACCCCCAGTTGCAACACTAACTATTGTTCTCAACTCTTGTGGCCACGAGACCTCTATATGGCCACAATTATACAAAAATGATCGAGAGTTTGCCTCCACATACCAGATACTAGTAGATGGAAAGGAAGTTCTTGATCTCCACCTCGACGATGCATTATTATGCTACCTGGGCCACCTTTGTGTTCCTTCGAGTGAGCGTGCCAAGCTGATTTGGGAGGCGCACTACAGTCGATTCGCAGGACACTTTGGTGTGGAGAAAATTGTGGTTTTTCTAAAAAAGTACTTTTATTGGCCAAAATGTCGACTTGATGTTGGAAAATATATCAGATCCTGCACTCTCTGCGCCGTCTCCAAGCCAACCATCAAGAATTAAGGCATGTACACTCTTTTGTATACTCCCATCTAGCCATGGGAATCCATCTCCATGGCATATATGTCTAACCTCCCTTCTACCAAGCATGGTAATGACTGTTTATTTGTGATCTTGGACAAATTTTCTAATATGGCTATATTTACGGCCTGCAAGAAGAGTATCACAACAGAGGACACTACCAAACTCTTATTTGAACGAGTGTGGGTACATTTTGGGATCCCACAGACCATTATATCATATTGGGATAGCAATTTCCTGTGCACATTCTGGTCAAGCCTCTGGATACTACTGGACACCAAGCTCACCAAGTTGACTGCACTCCATCTCCAAACTGATGGCCAGACAAAGGTCGTAAACAGGATGATAATGCACATACTCTGCATGTACAACTCCCAGCATCCGCGAACTTGGGATGAGAGCCTCCCCTATATAAAACACAGTTATAACATAACTCTCCATAGCTCGACTGGTCGTAGGTCCTTTCAAGTGGGTCCAGGATTTCAACCATTATGCTTGATTCATGTTCCATACCTCATGCAAATACACACACATAATCCACACATGTACTATATGAGGCTAATAAAGCAAGAATTTTTATTGAACATATCCAGCACGTCCGCTAGCAGGTTCACGACATCCTGGAGAAGTCCAATGCCAAGTACAAGTAGCGACATTATCAACATTGGGTGCCACACAAGTTTAAGGTGGGTGGCAAAGTTTAGTTGTATTTACAAAAATAATGCCTAACCGAAGCTCATCAGAAGCTCAGACCACTCTGATATGGGCCTTACACCATTATCAAGGTTGTGGAAGACAATTCTTTTGAGCTCAACATTCTCCCGTTCCTCAGCCTGCACCCAGTGTTCAATGTGGACCGCCTTCAACCATACTTTCCACCATTACTGGACACATCGGACATTGCAAAACAACTCACACCAACAGAGCTAAATCACGACTGCATGGAACAAGCCACAATTGATTGGATCATGGACACATAGATCAAGAACACTCGCCAACAAAATATACACCTATATCGGGTTGTCAAAGCTAGCTAACTCCTACACCAAGGCAAGTGGCTCACTAGGGACCAATTTGAACAAAATTTTCCTCGTCTCATGGAGGAAATCAACGCAATAGGGACCATTTCTTCCTAAGGAGGTGATCTGGTGCTAAAAAATGAAAGTTATCAGAATGATGTGGAACCTTAACGGCCGCATAGATCTCATCATTCTAAATTTGACGCAATTCATTTCACAAAAAACCAACATCGTATGCTCCCGGAAATGAGTTCTAATCAATTTGGAAAATAGCCAAAATTTTGTGCAGCGTTGCCCAGTCAACAGTTTGTACTGCTCACATGGCATACTGACTGGACCGTTGACTATACCTTGTTGGAATAATCAAAACATGCCACTTTTCATTTGAATATTGGTTGAAAACACTTGACCTTGGAAAATTCTCTCTTGCCCTCTTCACCTAGGGACTTTTTCCCCTTGCCTTTCTTTCCTTTTCTGACTAATGAAAAATACTCTTCTTTGTCTGCAACAGAGGTTTTGTCTCTGGTGCTTCGCCTTATATATTATTGTACTAAGTCGGACCATAATTTCTCCCAGCCTAGTAACTTCTCCCTCCCATTCATGAGTCTTGGTAGTTATGCTAGCTCTTGGGAAGGCCTAGAAGTGCTAGGATCACCAAATCATCCTGAGCTACTATCACACCAACACTTCCAATCTCATCTCGACAATAAGTGAACTTCATCAAGTATTTTGGTATCATCTCGCCCTCCTCCATCTTGATATTTTTGAGCTTGTCCTTCAGTGCCAAGTTCATGTGGTCATTGTTATTCTGAAACATATATGTTAAGGCCTTCCACATAGCATATGGAGTTGCCTTTCCATGGAGACTCGAGACAATATGATCTCAAACTCCCTCTAACAAGATACTTCTATCCTTTGCTACATTCTTCTTCCATGCATCAAGAAGTTGAGAATTTTTTGCAGCGGGCTGCGAGACATCAGTATCTATGAAAGCCTTCAGTCTTTTGTCCTCGAGCATTGCCTCCATTTTGTCCTTCCATGCAATGTAATTCAAATTTCCCTTGAGTGCATGTTCGAGTCTCAAGCCATATTTGAATGACATCTTGAACTTTTGTTGGATCTTGAAGAATAAATCTGCAAATTCGAACCTGATCAAAACAAACTTTGATCTTCTCTTCTTATTGTGATTCCTGGCACTCTGATACCATGTATAAAATCTAACCATGAGATTCAATCTGATCTTATAATGTACTAAAACAAGATATTGAATCCTTCTACAATTTTTCGAAACAAAACATGATTGCATAATCACATAACAAGTAAGAGAAAAAGAAAATCAATCAGACAACACGAGATGTATCTAGGGAAAGAAACTCCTCAAAACCCCACTATCTGTATATTTCATAAAGTCAATATCATGAAACAATACAATCTTATTTTTCTCACTGAGAAACCTCTGCACTTTGTTGATTGTCTTAATTTGATCTTGCTTGAATTTGGCTTGTGATCTGAGCAAGTACCTTTTGCTTGCCTCTCCCTCGCCAACCTTCCTTACACATTCCTGGGCTAATTGAGCCCATTTTAATTAGGAAAATCCCAATTAATGATTGTGCAATTCATCTAAGGCTTCCTGATGACTTCATGTGTGACCTGTACAATTTTATAATTATATAACTGATAGTTATCTTCCCTTTAACCCCAATCTCAGTTGGGCCTTCCTTAGAACTGACATGCAACAACTATTTATAGCAAATTATCAGTTAACTGATTGGCCACTGCTTGTGAATTAAATCATATTTAATTCACTGGACCTATCATTATCTCATCTCTCAGTTAGAACTAGTTAAACTGATTTTAACTCAATTAATTGAGTTAACTAATTACAACTCACAAATAATTGTAACTCGACCCCCCTAAAATCATGGGAGAACTCTACATGCCTCCTCTCTTACCCTCAACTCGAATTTACTAAGCTAACTAAATCTTCCTCACTTAGTTAACTAATACAAGATATCATGTGATGCAATTACAAATTTTCTTCCAATTTAATTAAGGGAAAAATTAAATCAAAAGCCCTTTATGGTGCCATTTTCGGTTTCCATTTTCAATGTTTCTTGTTGCCAATTTCAACATGACATAACCTACAACACTTAATGCAAGTCGTAGAAAAAATATAACACGTACACAACAAACCAATTACAATATAACATATCTTCAACAAATATAAAAATAAAATAACCAATATATATATATATATATATATATATATATATATATATATATATATATATAACAAAAAATTTACAACTCCAAAATATGACACTAAGACACTAAATCCTCGTAGCCTTTTTTTTGTAACAGTGTCGGATGATATTTTGTATTTCAAAAAAGAGAAGGAAAAAGTTCCTTGATTACATAGTAGAGTTTTGCAAAGCAGCTGAGAAAGTAACTGCAACAAAATGTTACATCTTCTTTGCTTCTGCAATTCAGAAAATGCTGGAATGTAGATAATGCATATATGCGGACAAACTATGAGAGAAAAAAGATAAAATTGAAAGACATGCTTAAAAACGAGGGGCATAGATCAATCGATGCTTATATGGTGCCTGGTTGAGGCATCCGCGTTATACTCATTGCCTGAATTTCTCGCATTGTTAGAGCTGGAACTAGGGGCTGAGCGTTACTCGATCATGTATTTGAGGATCTGAACTGATTCTTCAACATGGGCACACCGGTTGGAGAGGTTGTCAAACTGCTGTTGAAGGGAAGTTACCCTATGGAGGAAAATTTTCACATCTTCTTGCTGCCTTTCATCCAAGATTTTCACATCTTCTTGTTTCTTTTCATCGAGAATATTCTGGCGAGCACGGATCTGCTCCATCTCGGCTTGCAATTCCACACAGTGGAAACAGTCCTCACTGCGAGCCATAAAGAGGGGAGGCAGGGCAGAGAAGGGAGGGGAGCGAAGGGGAAGGAAGGAGCAGCAAAGGACGCGGAGCAAGGGAAGAATTGGAGCGAAATGCGGGAGAATATAAGAGGGGGCAGAAGAAAAGGCAGGAGAAGCGAAGGACGAGGGCCAGGAGGCTAGCGCAAGAAGGGGAGGGTGTAGCGTTGCTCTGTGGACGCAGCAGGAGGAGCGCAGCAGAGAGAGAAACCAGCAAAAAATGCAGCAGCGAGAGAAGAACGAGGACGCAAATGGATAGGGAGGGCAAAGGGATAAATAAGCTAGCGCGGGGAGGGAGGGATAGGTGGGAGGGAGACCTGAGGGAATAAAATCACGGGAAGATGAGGGAGGGGATACAAAGGAGCCTACAAATTTTAGATTGGTCAGGGGATAGAATCCAATGATGCTTAGAAATCAAATTTGTCCAGATCATGGCAGAGGCAGGTAATGAAGATCATTATTGCAAAATATTTGCCCAGAGGATCGAGCACAAGCTTTATTTGAGAGAGTGTCTGCTTCTTTGTTGTTCTTTCGAAGGATGTGGTAGTATGTGATTCCTTCCATGTCTTTTGAGAGGTTGCGGCATCTGCTAATGATTTGATGAAGATCCATATTTCTTATAGGATGGTCATGAATCATCATATTGATGATGATGGAGGAATCTCTAAAAACCATTGCGTTAGAGATGTTGAGAGCCTTTAATTGATAAAGGCCTTGGAGGCAGGCGTAGGCTTCCGCTTTATTTTTGGAGAGGGAGCCAAGACCCCATTCAAAAGAGACTGAACTTCTTCCATTTTCATAATTGATGATGCCTCCAGCACCAGCTATGCCCGGATTTGATTTAGATGCGCTGTCAAAAAATAGAGTGGGCCTTGCACATCTGTCCATCCATTCAATAAATTATTTGTCATTGAACAGGATCTTCCAGTTGGAAGCATTTCAAAGGGGATATTGAGAGGGGGGCTTATGAGTGCTGAGAGTGATCAAGAGATTTCCAAGGAAGTTCCTTTCCTCTACACAAAGATTGACAATGTCAATTTTGTTGTCGTTCTTGGAGGTTATTGTTTCAAACGTTAAGATCCAAGCTTTGCTATAGACCTTCCTACAAGAGGGCTCTTTGTTGCTGAATATCCTTCTGTTCCTTGAGAGCCAAATATTCCATATGAGGACATAGGGCAAAGTGTCCTAGACCCTTCTTGCTAGGTTACTCTTTTTTCCCCCCCATGGGTAGTTGCTCTTTGAGGTTTGGATTGCCTCCGAAATAGAGTTTTTCTGGTCCCAATGTGGCTGATAAGAAGGATTTAGATCAGTCCAACAATGAGCTACAAATGGGCACCCTAAGAAAAGATGAGGCGTTGTCTCCTCAACCCCGAGGAAGTTGGGACATCTAGAAGGGCCAAGCACACCTCTTTTTTTAAGATTCTCTACAGTGAGGATTTTCCCTTTAAGAAGAGTCCATATGAAGATCTTGATCTTGGGAATGGATTCTGATTTCGACACTGTTTTCCAAATGGGCCAGATAGGTGAGGGGTAGTTGTCAATGCAGAGATGAGTGTAGGTAGCTTTGACAGTGTAGGCAGCGCCAGAGGGGTCCCAAAGAAAGCAATCCATGCCATCTTTTTTCAAAGGAGCAGTGCCATGTAGGAGGTTTTGGAGGTTGCAGAGATCAGCCTCTAAGTGAGCAGGGATAGTGGGGAAGAGCCAACTGGTCCAGATTTGGGAGTGTTTGTCCCATTTAGAAATGTGACTCAAGAGATTTAGGCCCTAGTTATGAAGATAATAAAGGATGCAGTGGTATCACGTATGTCCAGAAGAGGAGGATGACCCATAATTTTGTCTTTCCCAATGTTGATGCTACTGCCCCCAATTGGAACTTTGGAAAGGTTTTGGGCTAAGAAAGGTATGGCTTTCTTGCAGAGCACCCAGATTTTAGAGCAAGGTCTGTTGGGGATGTCATGCTCAAAAGGATGCTGCCAGGAAGAGTTGAGATACTTGGATTCCAAGACTCTCTTCCACCACGCTTTCTTCCCACTGATTAACCTCCAAACAATCTTTCCACCAAAAGCATTGTTCAAGAGCTTGGGAGAGCGAATTCCTATCCCTCCATGATTGTAATCTTGCATAACCTGTCTCCATTTGACAAGGTTGTATTTTTTCTTCTCATTTTTGCCTCCCTGCCATAGAAAGTTCCTGAGGATAGCTTCAAATTTGTGGTGAATGCTAACAGGGGCTTGAAGGAGAGTGAATTGATACAGGGGTAGAGAAGAGAGGCCATATTTAAGGAGAACAATGCGCCCTACAAGGTTTATCCAATAGGAGCCCCATTGTTGAAATTTTCTCTTCATTTTTTCTATGAGAATGTCCCGAACTTCAGACTTTAAGGGACCATCACTGACAGGCATTCCCAAGTAAGTGAAGTGGTCCCAATTTAATTTTTAGGGGACCCCAAAAATATGTGAAATGCTATGAATAGTTTGAGTGGTAAAATTCCAACCATATATGCAGTTTTTTTGAAAGTTGACCAGACCTCTGGAATATAGCATGAATTTATCCATGATGGATTTGAATCTTCGAGCTATTATAGTGGATGTGCCTCCCATCAGGAGAGTGTTATCAGAAAATTGTGAGTGATTTATGTTTTTGACATCATTGCCAAATTTGATGCTAGTAATAAGACCAGCACGCCGCATATGGTCCAAGGCCCTACTGAAGGATTCCGCCATGAGGATAAAGAGGTAAGGAGAGAGAGGGCAGCCCTATTTGAGACCACGAGATGACTGAAAGGAGGGAGTTGGTCTTCCATTAATGAAGGGGGAGACCCAAGGATTGGAGATGCAATCATTAACAAGGGAGATAAAATTGGGGTCAAAGCCCATTTTTAGGAGGAAAAAGATAAGATAGGAATGACTGACCCTATCAAAGGCATTGGCCAAGTCAAGCTTGAGGATAAAGCCTTTTTCATTGCGAGTGGTTCTAGAGTGAATAGCTTCTTGGATGAGGAGAATCGAGTCAGAGATTTGTCTTTGAGAAATAAATCCTCCTTGATTTTCAGATATGAGGCTATGGAGAAAAGGCTTGAGGCGAATGGCAAGGATTTTACTAATGAGTTTGTAGGAGGAGTTGCAGAGTGAGATGGGTCTAAAATGAGAGAAGGAGGAGGGATTGTTTTCTTTGGGGATGAGGGCAAGGAAAGTAGAGTTGGTATAGCCCCCAGTTTTCTTCTTCCTTTGGACCCATTGTATCATTCTGACCAAGTCCTTTTTTATAAGATCCCAATGATTTCTGTAAAAGCTCATAGAGAACCCATTTGGCCCGGGTGCCTTATCTCGGTGCAAGGACCAAATTGCACGCTTGATTTCTTCCTCATCAATCTCTTTATTGAGGTAGATATTCATCTCCTTTGTGATCATAGCTGGAAGATGCTATAGTAGATCTTAGTAGTCTTCTGGCTCTTTTGTTTCAGTTAGAAGAGCTTTGTTGTGCACGGTGTCTGCAGCTTTGATGTAATCTTGATCTGTCTGAATTTTACCATCTGCGTCTATGATTGAAGAGATGTTGTTTCTAGACTTGCGAACATTGGCTTGTTTGTAAAAAAAAGAGGTGTTCTTGTCACCTGCTTGGAGCCACAAATTTATTGATTTTATTCACCACTTCTCTTCTTCTTTCCTATTGATTCTATAGAGCTGCCAGTACAAATTTTTTTCCTGATTGGAGTTTTCTTGATTGGGGCCTTAGATTTCGATGATGCTATGGACAACATCCAGCTTGGCTTTTTCAGGTTCCTTATTATGCAGTTTGGCCCATTCCTTCAGGGCCATTTTGGTTTTCTTTAATTTAGTTTCCCAAATGAAGAAGGGGGACCCTTCTATATGCTGCAGCCAAGTATTGTGAATCAAATGCCTAGCCTCAGGGATATCATTCCAGAAGGGGCTGTATTTGAAGGGAATGGGGCCGAGAGAGAGATGGTCTCCAAGATTGAGGGTGATGGGGTGGTGATCGGAGGCCGAAAAAGGAAGAACATTGGAGGAAGTGATGGAGAAGTGTGAGAGGAGAGGGACAGCAACTAAGAATCTGTCAAGGTGCTCCATAATATTCCCTTTGCCTATCCTTCTATTTCTCCCAGTATATCTGCGATTTTTTGGAACAATGTCAACCAAATCGTGGTCATGCATAATGGTTTCTAGTTGATCTTTGGAGGGATCGGGGTTAAAACAGCCTCCCCTTTTTTCATTTGCATAGAGGATTAGATTGAGGTCTCCCCCAATGACAATATTGGTGCTATCTTCACTGTCTATATCTACTTTGAGGTTGTTCTAGCAAAGCTCTTTGTCCCTATAGTGATTAGGGCCATAAACATTGTAGAAGGTGATTTCCTTGTGATCTTTTTTTGTTTTGCAACACTATTTTAATATATTTTTGAGTTGTTGTCGAATTCTTTTTCTTCCATGTGGTGCAGTTCCAAAAGGTGGCCAGCCCACCTGAGGCACCCCTAGATTCAGTTTGGGTACTCCCATAATCCTTGAATTTCCCTATTATAAAATTCATCTCAGAGTCTCCCTGCTTAGTTTCCTGCAGGAGAATAATGTCAGGCTTTTCCAAATTTAGAAGGTCTCTTAGGGCTGTTATTTTAGAGGGGTGCCCCAAACCCTTGCAGTTCCATAAGAGGGCTTTCATCATTTTAGAAAAGAAGAGTGGGTACCTGCCTTTCCTCCTTGATTCTTTTGTCCTAAGTCCTTACTATTTTGCCCAAGAATATCTGTTTCAATGGGGTTTTTTGTTCCTAGAGCTATGTCCTTTTGGGCATTTTCTTCCCGCTGTTTCTTTGTAGATTTCCTTCCTGCTGTTTTTTTTTGTGTTTTCCAAATTTGCACCGTGTTCTTTCGCCGAGTTCCTTGTAATTCAGACAGACAAGGGGTCAAAAGAGGAGGAAGGGGGGTCAGGGTTTGTAGGGGAGGGGCAAGGAGAGGAGGGCCGAGTGGGGGTAGCGAGGGGGGGGGGTCATCTTCAGTGGGGGAAAGGGAGGAGAAGGGGTTGGAGGATTCTAAATTGGGGGGAGGAGAGGGGAGATTAGCAGGATGATGGGAATATTTCGGGAGCTTTGGAGAGGAGGAGGAGGGGGGATCAGAATTGGGAGGGGGGGGGGGGGGGGGTGCAGGGAAGTTGCTCTTGGGGTTTGAGGTGGTTTTATTTTTCTTGACAGTTTCCCATTGCAGATCAGCTTCAGGGTTTTCAATGTCAATAACCTTAAAACATATATTGGAAAAGTGGCCATATTCGTGACATGCCTTGCATTTAAATGGGATTTGTTCGTAGTCGAGTTGTTGGATGTGCGTTCAATCATCAACTTTTAGCTTGATCACTTCAGGGAGACCTTTACGGAGATCCACTTCAACGCAGATTCTAGCGCAGGCTTGCATGTTGTCTTTTGGCTTGCTTCGATCTATAAATTTTCCTACAGTGTTCCCAATAGCTCAAACAAAGTCATCTCCCCAGCAGTGCAAGGGAAGATGAGGAAGGCGCACCCACACCGGGACTGCATTTGGTACATCAAGTTCGGGATCAAAGTCCGGCGTTCATTTGTTGAGATACAATCCTCTGGTATCCATAAAATACGGCCCATTCCTGAAGATCAGGTCCTTGTCTTCTTTGGATTCAAAATGAAAGTAAAATAGCCTCTGCCGCCGAACCGAATAGAGATTTTTCCATTGATTTTATCTGACTAGTTGCGTTCGAACCATCTCTGAATAGTCTTTGGAGAGGGCCAGAGTCCGGTAAATTGGCCGATGAGACCCTTCTCAGCTAGTGAAAGATCATCCATGCATGGGATAGAGGGAGGAAGGGCAACCTCCTGGATTCCATCAAGCTTCTTAATGAATTTAGAGATTTTCAGCCTGGGCCTAGGTGGAGCCAATGATTTAATGAGTGTAGAGAAGGCGAGGGCCTGGTCTGGAAGAGAGGCCACCTCCAGGGTGGATTCTGGAGGGGCCATGCGCAGGCGAGCACGAAGAGGGCAGCAAGCTAGGGCACCGCAGCAGCAGAGCGCGGGCTAGCAGCAGCCAGTTTAAATCCTCATAGCCTTATATTGTAGTAACTTTTATCAAATTAAAATGAAAATAATTTATTAAAATCATAATATATATACTTAAATTTTACATACACAATGCAAGGGAGGTCATTATTAGTCCCTGCCTTCGGCAACGCGGGGACTATAGCGTTCGTTCGATGTTAAGCGAACATTAAATCACATTGATCCACCAGAACATTCTTCTTTTTAACCAATGTTTGAACATAAATATTGAATGAAACAATTTTTTATCCAATGTTTGGGTTTGGACCTCTTATTGCAAGCAAGAGTATGCTTTTCTCAATGCTTACTAAAAACTTACGATAAAATTCTTTGAATTTCAATTTGATGCTAGTTTAATGCTCTTCTCTGTTAACATTAATTAGGAAACATTTAATGTTAAAAGTCAAATTCCTTGGTTAAATTTCATAATAAACTTATAACACAACCCCTGCACTTGGCATAGTGCTTATTATAACACAACGCCCACACTTGGCATTGGCATAGTGCCTATTATAACACAGCGCCTACACTTGGCATTGGCATAGTGCCTATTATAACACAACGCCTACACTTGGCATTGGCATAGTGCCTATTATAACACAACACCTACACTTGGCATTTTCCACGACTCCTTCTGGGCCTTGGGCTTCTTTCTCTCCCACAGTTTTACCATCTATTAAATTGGCAACATTCAAGTAAACAGTAATAATTTCAATAGTACTACTTATTGCAGTTGAATCGGTTATGGCATTAGTAGCAAAGCCTCACTTTTCTACCACCGCTTGCCTAGGGTACCTTCCATACTCGGTCAATGAACCAGTGGCAGAGATAGTTCAATAGCTAATTTAAGCCTAACTATTTATAGAGTCTGGGTGGTTGAACCCTCTTAATGCTTCCTCTCCCTATGAATTCATTATGGCTTTGTATACTTTCGGTCGGAAATCCTTTCATTTTGTACACAAGAGGCCCTATATGCTGGTTATGCTTCTTCAACTAGAAAAAATGGCACTAGATCTACATATTCTCTTATTTCTATTATATCTACCTTAGTTATTTGTGCTACTTAAACGGATGGTAGCACACCTGGGTTATGAGGAAAATACAGGTCTTGTTGCCACATGAACTCATCTTGCATCCCCATAAAAGACATATCTTGAATCTTGCAAAACGTACATGCATAATTAGTGAGCATATCTGCAAGGTAATTTTAGTTGTTAACATTGATTAATGTGTCGTTTTTTCTATTTATACAATGCTAATGTTTTTCTATTCTTTATTAACATGCTAATGCTTTTCTATTTTTTTTATTAACGAGCTTGGAAATTTTAAAATTTTATCATTTCAGTGAAATATAAGTTATTCAAAAATGAGTTAAAGAATGAGCTTAGGCGTAATTTGTAGACTTGGGTAATATCCTCGAAAACTTACAAAACTCCTGTATTTTTTTTTCTAAACAAGGCCGAGTAGTTACGATGTTGCCAGCCTATAATTTCTTGGAGAAGCCTACCACCGTATAACTTTTTAGATAAGCCTACCACCCCTGCAGAAAGGTATATGCCAACCTATCATTTCTTAGAGAAGCCTACCAACGTATAACTTTTTAGATAAGCCTACCACCTCTGCAGAAAGGTTGATGCCATCCCTGCAACAGTATTGTTTGTAGAGTTAAGAAGAAGCTCCCTTTTAAGAAATATGAAAGGTTAACTACATGGGCATACAATGGAAAATTCGCTGCATTTCTAAAACCTAAAGCCATAAAAGCCTCAGAACGAAGATAATTCATGACACCTTGTATTTGTAAGAATAATAAAAACAATACAAAATAATAGAAAAGAGAGATGAACAGAACGACCTCACTTTGAAACTAAGTGAAACTTATCACACACCCGTTAATAGAAACAAAGATTGAAATATAGTAGATGAAAAATAAAGAAAGTGAGTTTCCTTCTCAAAACCTAGTCTCCGATCAATGTGCCAAAGTGGTAAAAAGATAGAGTCCAATAAGGAAAACACGGCCCGACCAGCCGACTAGTACATCCAATGCTGGCGACGACTGGTTCAGAAGGAGGGAAAAGCCGCCGCCAACAGGGATGCCCCATTGGTTGCTGCCAGGATGCCCAGCCAGATTGTCACGTCGCAACTATTCACCAATGTGAACGTCATCCCGCTTACTCCACTACACCCTCCAACAACACAAACAAACAAATATAATATCTGAAACTTAAAAGATCATCAGAGTTTTCATACGACGAGCATGGAGGAATTTCTCACCGAGTATGAGTGCCATGATGATCAAAGCTCTGCTCGGCCCAGCCAAAGCCATGAATGTAGAAACCATCGGAGCAACATTTAATTATTTGTACCGACTTATGATGAAAGCCAAACAACAAATATTTATAATGAGCAGAAAAGTAGCCAATATTTATAACTGAGTCCACGAAGGAATTCATCTGTGACATCACCACTGAATTATTGGATAGTTCGGCAAATGAGGTCAAAGATATTCGTGGAACTATTAAATTTTGGTCAAGATTGATGTCAAAGAAAAGTTTTGAAATGTAATTTTAATTTGTGTATGGAATCCTATATGAAAAGCATGCTAAACGTACTGTTCTCTTAAGTTTCTTGATTTCTTAAGTAATCTTATATGGAAAGGATGTTAGAGGTGTTGTCCTAAGTTTCTCGATTTCTTAAGTCGGTTTGGTATGGCAAGCGGAAAGGAATAGATACATTCAAGTGAGTAAGCATCCTACTCACCATATGCCGATCGTCCATGTCGAGAAATAATCACAGGGATTGAAGCACCAAAAGTAGTAGTAAATTCCTACGTTAGTTCAGTGTATTAAGCAAACGTCCAACGACAACCAACATATAAACTAGATTCTAAGGTAACACTAGAAGCAAGGGAAAATTAGGATACTTTGGCATGTTATAGCTTCACGCAGCATTGTGCAGGTTTACATGATTGTTTTATTTGAGTTTGCATGGTTTATTTTGTTTGAGTGATAAGGCAAGTGGCCTTCATGTGGGTTCCACGACTTGAACTATTTTTAGAAAGCATTATCGTGACTTACGAAAATGATTTCATACCCTAATATTTAATATGAGCGTGACTTATAAGTGCCTCACTAAATCTGCAATTCTATTTTATTATCATTAGTTTTAATAAAGATGTTAAGGATGAAGAGTCTAGTGAGCTTCTGGAATTATTATCGTGTTATTGATGGACTTCTCCTTCAAGTTGGCCACTCACAGTTTACAAACAAAAGCTTCTGACCTCACGAATGATGCTTTTAATCTATCAATGGTCCCGTGTATAACATGTAGAACTAAGGATGTCCTGAAACTTTCTAGATATTATTTTGTAATTTTCTTTTGGTATAATATGTAAAACTGAGGATGTGCTGAAAATTTCTTGACATGATAATAGATGTTATTTTGTATTTATTTATTTATTTATTAATAAGTATAGGATAAATGCACTTGCGTCTTTCAGCAAATTATTTTGAAGTCTAGTGTTGTGCACATGTAAATAAAATTTTGTGATATAGCTCATTCTGCTATATAGGAGCTATAACATTTGTTTCATAACTCTTCTATAACATCTCTTTCATTACTCGTTTCTTTAACTGTAGGACTATTATGCTCTATAACTATTTTTTTAAACTATGGAACCTAATGGCAACGGAAGAAGCTGCTAACCTAAGTATGATGAAGATGCAATATTAGTTTTGAATTACATGGATCCTGTTCACTCACACACAAGATAGAACATGATAGAATTAATTAGTGTTACCACGATAGTTAATTGGGAAGTAGTTCAAAATAAGGTAAAAGAAAATATTTAAGATTTGTTATCAAGATAGTTGATTGGCAAGTAATTCAAAAAAGGGCAAAAGAAAATATTTCAGATTTTTACTCTTGTAGAGTTAGTGTGATACATGAATTTTGCACGTTTTTGAGTAATATTTCAGATTTTACTCTTGTAGAGTTAGTGTGATACATGAATTTTGCATGTTTTATCCATAAATTATATTTGACTTTGCGTGTTTCACGTTGTCAGTTTTGGCTTTAGAATTTATCCATTCTATAGAATTTATCCATTCTATTTTATTTTCCATTTGTGAAAAATAATATAAAGTAGTATCCTTGAGTAATTATATTTTATACCAAAATATATTATCTTTTTAGGAGATGTACCCACGGAGAACAAGCACCTCAAAATTTCTGGTAATTACATTGTATGCCAAGTTGTTGTCTTTACAGGAGTGTACCCAGGGACAGTTTCTTGGGTATTTTGAGACAAGCATTTGAAATTTCATATGAAATCAGATCTTGATGTGAGACAAGTAGGTGTCTTTGAACTATAATTTTTGAAATCATTTGACCGAACGTTTCAATCTGTTGTGCTCTTATGCCCAGTTAATGTTATGGTTTTACTTCCTCATAATCATGAGAAACATTAACTTGGGCTATAGCAATCGATCGATTAGTTGACCACTATTAATTTTATTATCAATCTTTGAATAAGGTATGTGGATGTGAGCCTGGTCTAGCACCATTTTAGAATATGAAAATAATTCCTTGTATTGATACCAATGCAAGGTCGGCATTCTATGTAAGCGTGTATGGTGATATCTTGTTTCTCCTTGCATCAAGGATTACATCTATGCTGAAATTATGGCAATTTTTGGCATGCCTAACCAAAATTTCATTTTCAGCAATCTAAGATATGAGCATCTTAGTTGCAAAGCTCTTCATAAAATGAATTTTGGGTCAGCGCAATGAGGGCTAATGCATAGCTCCATGCTTATTTGATGCTAGTTTTCTCACCATAACTGGGGAGGTCTACATTCTCAAATATAGGTCTACACCAAGACTAGTCCCAAGGAGTGTCTATAAGTGGTAAACTTCTCACTATCACCACAAGAATTTGCTTATGTTTTTACTCCTCCACATCATTTAAACATCTGTATCAGGAACATACCCTATTGCTTTCATCCCCGTTGATAATGTCTCCAACTTCACATAGATTCTATGCATTTGTGGATGTGACCTCTCTCCTACATTGAAAGTATGCACCTATTTATTGACCTCAAACCAACTGTATTCAGAAGGATTTTGAACCCCTTTGTATTTCATTACTTTCCGCAACTTCCCAATGTCACTCCACCTACCATCTATAGCATAAATATTCGACAGGAGCACATAGAGGGAAGCATTTTTAGGATCCAACTCGGATATGTGTACGGCTACATGTTCTCCCAGCTCTAAATTATTATGTATCCTGCAAGCACCAAGCAAACTCCTCCACACAATAACATCATATTCTATTGGAAATTTGTTAATAAATTTGTGTGCTTCATCCAAACACCCGAAGCGGCCAAGAAGATCAACCATGCAGTTATAATTTTTGTTTGTGGTTAATTGTCTTAATTATTATAATTTATTTTTCTTTAGTTATATTAACAATATTTAAAGAATTCCAATGTTAAACATCTTTGTTTTCATAAGTTTTAAAAAATTATAAAATAACTGGAATAAAAATATATATTATAAAATTAGTAAAACAATTTGACAATTATTAAACTTTAGATTATCTAAATTTATATCATTCAAAATTTTATAATAAAAATAAATTCAGATTATTAAAAAATCAAATATATATATAAGGAGGGAAACCGGTAACGAGAACCATATAATCATAGCTTCCACCGAAGATCACACCGCGCTGCTGCCAATGAAAACCCCCTTGGCTGGGTATTGTCCCCCCTAACAATTTGCAGCTTGTTTAACAAGCTTGCGCCTGACAGGCACCCACGAAGTTTGAACCGGTGACCTTTACAAACGAGTGCCTTAACAAAACACTCAATCACCAACAAGCCACCACCCTATGAATTAAAAAATCAAATATATTAATAAAATTATTAATTATTAAACCATTTGAAAATAAGTTACCATCCTATAATTCGAATATCTTATAATTTTAATAACATTTCTAACTATTCTCTGCTCAAAAAGAGAAATTTACTAAAATATTATAATTGATTACCATTCATTTTTCTTTTGTGTTAAAAGAGTTTGTTATTCTACATCCAAATTCAAGTCTCATACCATGAGAGAATGTTTTGCCACCAACAAAGATTGCCATAGTTTCAATTTCGCCAGGGGCTTTACCCACTATTGTGGCCCTTGTTGAATGGTATTGTTGGCTAAGCTAGGCATAACCGAAGCATATAAAGTAAATAGTCCCAAGTTTTAAGTAAAAAATATTTACGCACAAATTTAGTCACTAGTGATTAGAATACACGGAAGAAGAAAATTTGAATTCTTATGGTTGAACTCATAATATGCCAACGCTAAAGGTCAAAGAATAAAGTTGTCTCTTTTTTGCATTTTCAGCATAATGTACATTGATAGGAAATATTTTTTTTTTCTAATTAAAAGTAATCTATTAACAGAGAAAATTATATACAGCAGGCCAAAGCCAGATCATTGCCCAGTGTTGTGGCATTCTGAACAAAAAACCATTGATGAACACTGCCTTTCAGGAGGGAAACCAGTGTTGAGTAGTTTTCAAGAAAAATCCCACGTAGGGGAGTCATGGAGTTCTGTTTTTGGATAACATAGCTGGAAAAAACTGAAACATAAACTTCATGTAAAACAAAAACAAGCCCTGAAGTAAGGGCTGAAACAGTGCAAGAAAACCAGGTAGAGAGGGTGATGCTACTCATCAGGAGCTTCTTCAACGACCCTGCACCAGAATTCATCTGGTTCCCCATCGTCCTTGTACAGGTCCGCAATAGAATGGATCACCTTCCTGGTGGTAGATGGAGCCTGCGCCGCGCTCTCTTGACTCTCAGCTTTCAGCTCATCGCTCGCTTGACCTCCAGCCATCTGCGCCTCGCTCGCTTGCTCATTATCTTCATGTGCAGTATCCACCTCCGGCCGACCCTGCGGGGCCATGCTGCCAATACCCTGCAAGTTCAAATTCTCTGTGTGCAACGACCCAGCAAGAAGACCCGTGGACAGAGCCACCGTGTTGCTCAGCCCCTCCATGCAAGAATTGGGAACATCACCTTGAGGCTCTTCGTGGAATGCCACAGTGATGGAGGCTGTAACCCAAGGACGACTGAGAGAACAATTAAAGGAGAAGTGCGTGGTGTGAGTCTGTGCCGGGGGGGTTGGAGGAATGGGGGAGTCAAGGTGGTGACCCGAGTGGAGCCTTCGACCTCTATGAGCTCTAGAAAGACTGCACTCTTTGGAGGAAGACGCAGAGGAGGTACTGGGGGTTGAGGGAGAACGCCGGAGCTGGCGTCTGGTGGTGCCTCTGCGGCATCTCATTCTTTGCCGGAGGCGCGGCATGATTTCCGACGAGAAAGGGGGACCAGGATGTAGAGGAAGAGCCGGGCTAACAGAGGACTGAGACGTTTGTGAATGCAGTGAGAAAGACGCAAGCCTACAGACACCAGAGAGAGAGAGGTGAATATTATCTCCGAGGTCAAGACAATAATTTAATCTGCTTCTCTTACCAGTGGTCGTGCGCAAGCTAGAGAGGCCAGCATCCGGAGTGCACCACTGAGCAACAGGCGAGGGAAAACTCTCCAAACCAGAGTATCGCTCCATGGTATCTATGAAAATGACCGTGCAACATAAATCCTTTGCCATGAACCAGCAATAAATTGGACAGAGGGTCAGGCCATGTCGCAATGCGCGAGATCGTATCGAGAAGCGAAAATGAGATTGTAACCAGCGCCAGGCATAAATTCCATTAAACACCAAGCAGCCAAGATTAATAGCCCTGTGTCAGCAGCCTCGCGGGTGGGCAGGTGTCTCACCGTCCTGCAACACCCCCATCCCATCATCTTAATCGCTGGCCTCTGCACCCGCATCCGGGATCATTGATAAGAAATATTACTATTAGCTTGGAGAAAATTTTATAAATTTTAAAGACGATTATTATTAGATTGGAGAATATTTTAGCTTTAAAAAAAATATTCTTTCTCATAATTAGATATTTTAAAAGTTTAAAAAAGTATACAAGGTTATTTTTTTATTGCTTTAAATTATTCTTATGTTTTAATGAAAAACTGAAAAGAAATAAAGTATATGAAAATTTGAATTCTTATAATTGAATTCGTAATATGCCAACGCTAAAGGTCAAAGAATAAAGTTGTCTCTTTTTTGCATTTTCAGCAAAATGTACATTGATAGGAAATATTACTATTAGCTTGGAGAAAATTTTATAAATTTTAAAGAAGATTATTATTAGGGTGGAGAATATTTTAGCTTTAAAAAAAATTTCTTTCTCGTAATTAGACATTTTAAAAGTTTAAAAGAATATACAAGGTTATTTTTTTATTGCTTTAAATTATTCTTATGCTTTAATGAAAATCTGAAAAGAAATAAAGTATATAAAAATTGTGAAGCCATCTCTCAAATATATAAAAATTATTATAGGTTTAAATTTCTTTTAAGTTTTATTAAATTATTATGAAAATCAATTATATAATTTGTAGTAACAAATCAATTTAATAGTTTGATGAAATCATATATATATATATATATATCACATAATAAATATAATTTATATTTAAGAACTTAGCGAAAAGATAATATCTATGTTTTTTTTCCCAACATATAATACTTGCGAAGAAAGATGAATTCATATAAAGTTATAATGGACATTTTATTTTAAATAGTTACATGGTCTTTTGTTTCTTTTCTCACTTCTTTTCTTTGCTCATTTATGGAACAATTAATCAATACAATAGGAATGAAACCTATCCCTTTTGTAGATGATCAATATTAGTTGTTTAGGATTTGTGTTAGGACTTTTACATTCTTAAACTCCTAATTAGGTTTAGGGTTTTGGACCCTCTAAAAATTTCTTGAATACAGAACATAATTAGCTCCACATGTGTGAACAATGTGCATTATGTGGGATCTACATGGTACCACAATGGTTAAGGTTGAGTCAACTTGCAAGAGGAGTATATTCCTCGTGCAAGCTCCAATTATTGTGCTTGTTAAGTTGTTGGAAAGTTCACAATGAATAAAACAATATCGAATGGATAATAACTTTGCTTGAAAAGTTTTTACTCCAAAAATAGTCATGTGATGCACCAAATGGGTTTGGAAGTTTTAAGAGCTTAAATCCCAAAATATGAACTACCCCTAAAGTGAGCTCTACATGGCTATGAGTCTAATTTTTCCACTCAAAAGTACAACATAAGACAAATTATGTAGTGATCCATTTTAAATCATTCAAAAAAGAATGCACCTCAAAAGATTTGAACCTTCTTAACACTTGATAAGTTTAATTTTAAAATAAATTTAAGATAATTAATTTGTAAAGAAGTTAAGAAAAACTTTTATTTTAAGCATATATTTATTTTTCATGCCTCTCTCTAACCCAGTAATGCTTAATATTTTGACTCAGTCAAAATAAAATTAAAACCATCCCAAATCTATCTTAACTCTAAATCTATCAAGCGTGGAGAGGAAGCAAATCTCTTTTCACTTTGAAAGAGGTTTGCATCTCAAGGAATTTGATCCCTCTCGGTGCTTGATAGATCTGGAGTTAAGATGAAACTAAGTTGATTTAATTGTTAATTATAAGTATTAGTTTTATGTTGTTTTTATTTTATTTTAATATATTTTTAGTTTTGTGTAATTTGATCATGTCAAAATGTTTTATTGATAATTATAATTATTAATTCTTATTTTATTGATAATTATAATTATATTTATAATTTTTACTTTTATTTGTATTAATTTTATTTTATGTTATTTGACAAAGTCAAAATGTTAAACAAAACATTACATTACAATATCTCTATGAGCATAAAAAACATAAATGGTAGAGATGTTGTAATTTTCTAGTTCAACATTTTGACTCAGTAAGCATAAATTTTTTATTAAACTAGCCTAGACCAGTCTTAATTCCCAATCTACCAAGCACCAAGAGGAATCAAATATATTGAGATACAAAGTTCTTTAAGAATGAAAAGATAATTGATCCCTCTCGACGCTTGGTAGACCTAGAGTTAAGATGGATCTAGGCTAGTTCATATATATTTACAAATTTTCTAGTAAAGTGGCCAAACCGTTGGAAGCTAAACCAAGAGATGTTGTCGAGGAGGGGTGAACTCCTTCATCAATTTTTGTTGTGTGTTTACTGTTATGTCTTTATTTCTCTGTTAGTTTCTGCAATTTAGGGGTTAAATTCATATTTTAATGTGTTTAAGAATTTAACTTAAGAGCCATAAAAGCTCATTGTATTCACTTGCAATTTACATAAACCTCAAGCAACTTCATATATAGATCAAGTTTGGTATTAGAGCTTAGGTTTTCTTTGTTTCCATGAGGGTTTAATTGTTTTCAAGTGTATGTGATGCTTACAAGGTTGAATTTCAAGAGAGGAGAAGGAAATCTTGTGGTTGCAAGTCCTCAATTGAGGTCAAGGACAAGGAGAGCAAGTTTGCCACAGTCTCCACCACAAATTATACCTCAAATTATAGTTGAAGCTTCAACACGTATGTCACATGAAGGAGAGCCTGATAATATGTCAGAGGATGAAAAATCCTTTAGGAGATCATTCTTTGATATCAAAAGAATGGTGAAAGTTCTCTATGAGGAGAGAAGCACAAGGATGCAAGGTGATAGCTCCAATTCTCCAAAGGGAGATAAGCCTTCAAAAGGAGAAAGAGGAGATGGAGACAAGCCTCCAAATGGTAATGGGAATGGTGACAAACCACCTTTTACACCACCATTATCATCATCACCATCCTCACCACCATCTTCACCATCATCTTCTTCCAAAACAAGCCCTTCACAAACACCTCCACATTCTCCAAAATGTCATGGTAAAACTCCATTTTTGAAGCTTGAAATTAAGTTTGATTTACCGATGTATGATGGAGAGGTAGATGCTGAAAGATTAGAAAATTAGGTACGTCAACTTGAAGTGTATTGTAGGATACAAAGAATCGAGGATGATAAGACAAAGATTCAACTTGCTTCATTGAGATTGGAAAGTGAAACTCTTATTTGGTGGGAAGCCAAAACTCAACATGACATGAAGAAACATGGTAAGGTCTTAACCTCTTGGAATGACTTTGTTGTTGCCTTAAGGAGACAATTTTATCCGTTAGCGTGCATGAAAAAGGCTACAATGGACTGGCAAAAATTTAGGCAAGGTGAAGGACAAAGTGTGCAAAGCTATACTCAAGAGTTTAGGAGAAGAGCACTAATATTGGGTGTAGATTTGACATCTCAAGAAACTTTGTTAAAATATATTGGAGGTTTGCATAGTTACCTAAGACATGTAGAAATTTGTTGAATAATGATTAATTATCCACCGAGACTATCCTGATCACATACAATTCGAATTTATATGCAACACATAATCTCTTCCACTCAGATCATCACATATGCGGAAATAAAACAAGCGATAGCACATCAAATCATCATACACATTCTTCTGGTCTTATGAACTTATAGCTGAGAAGCCCGCAGCTATTGTGTATATTATAATGGAGAAATCATGGCAAGAATGTGTTCAATACTCCTCACAAGTACTCGGTACTATCTCCTTGAGGTGCTAAACTAGCTTGGTTTTGAGCAGTTGCTGGTTCAAACTCACCTGTTCCGCCTTGCCTCTATTGCGCAATCATGGCTTGTCTAAATAGAGATCCAAGGTTTGAATCTCCTTGGCTTGACGGCGCAATCATCATGGGCAATTCCTCCAAGTGTGGTGCAAATCTCATGCACAACTGATGTCACCACTGATAGCTAACTCCACCCTTTCATCTACCTCTTTCACTGGTCTCCACTGAACTTTCCATGCACTGTAGTGAACTGATGTGATGATGTGTTCTTGGGGTTGATTGAATAATGATTACTAATTAATGATTCGTAATATTTAATTCACTCCACTCATTACTAGTTGATTAGCTAGTTAAACTAATCTCAACTAGTTCCAACTAAGTTAATAGGAACACAACTCCACTGTGTTTTATTCTAATTAACTCCCACCACATATCTCGCTCCTTCAATCAACCATGTACTCACTACCAAACCCTTGGAATAGCGTAATTCCTCTGTCAGATGCATGAGCCACTTCTAAGGCTCGAACTGAAGTGCTCCAAGAGAGTAAACTGAAGTTTATAGTCCAAATATTATTAAGGGTAAATAATATTTGACTTCCCTATTTTTAGGATAGGCAGTCTAAATATAGACATCGACCTATAGGTCAAAAAATAAAGGTCCATCTATTTTTACCAACATGACCAATACTCCAAGAATAACATACTGCAACCCCTGGACCATGCTCCATATGTCTAAAAATAGACATAGTCTAAAAATAGACTTTGCGCCAGAATTTGCCTGCGGGCCCACTTAGTGAAGGCGACTTCATTTCACTAAGCTCCATCATCTTGCTGCATTTTCAACAAGACATACTATTCTCATGTTTAATCCTTCAAATTTAGATGAAGTATATGTACATGCCACACATCTAGAGGCAAGAGGGAAACATGTTTTGGAGGAGAGAAGTGAAGATACCTTTGAGTCTGAAGAGAAAGAAAAGGGTAAGTTCAAGGGTAAACGTAAGAAGAATGCTTCCATCAAGATGCAAAAAGAAAAACTCACATGCAAAAATTTCTCCAAAGATGGGCATGATGAAGATCATTGTTGGAAACTTCATCCAAAGATGAGACCCAACAAACTTAAAAACAAGGAGAAGGAGAAGACAACTGTAACAATATCACATGATTTAGGTTCTGATTTCAAAGATGAAACAAAGATCATCACAATGGGTTTGAAAGGTAAGGACATTACAAGTACTAGTTCTTCAAGTTGTCTCAATAGTACTCAAGATGACGAAACAAGAATTGAAATTTTCCATGTTAGAGTTATTTCAAAGCATACCAAGATTGACACCCTATTTGATAGTGGTTCACAAGCAAATCTTATTTCAAAAGGCTTAGTCAAGAAGTTGAATTTAGAAACCATTCCTGATCCAAGATCTTATCCTTTAGGTTGGATATGTAAGAATGAAAATTTGTGGGTAACGAGGAAGTGCATACTTAGATTTGCAATCATTGCAAACTTTATTGATGAATTTGAACTCGGTATTATTCCACTTGATATTTTTGGTATTGCTTTGGGTAGCCCATATTTTTATGATAGGAGAGAAATATTTCATCGCCGTGAGAATAAGTATCACTTGTTCAAGAATGGGATTGAGTACATTGTTAGAGTGCATATTAAGAAGATGGATTCATCTCTTATGCATGCTAGACAAATGAAGATAATTGTGAATGCTAGTCAAATTTTGCTTTGTTACTGTTCAAGCATCAAGATGTTGTGAATGAGGCCTTTCAAGGTGATGCATCAAATGAAAACTATAATTTCATTGAGGTTTCTAATTGTTGTAATAATTTGTTTCAGGACTCTAACATGTTGCCTTCTAAAAGAGGTAAACAAGATGAGAAAATTTTGCAACAACATACATTATTGTTGAACAATGATGGAAACAAGGTGTCAGTGCTAAAGGGTGCAAAGATCAAAGAGAAAGCGTCAAAGAAAATTGACAAAGAACGCATAGGTTCCACAAGTTCTTCTTGGGGGTTTCAAAATAGTACATGGAAATGGCAAACACACTTGGTCAGGAGTCGAGCCAAGTACAATGCAAGACAAGCTAAACATTGTCATGTCGACGGTGTTTGAGGTGAGAAGAATTTCAGGTTGTTTAAGTTTCCTTTGATTGATGACCGAAGAGGGAACATGTTTGTTTCTTCAAGGACAATTTGTTGTTCTGCAAATTTTGGGAAATTGCAGTAAGATGGTATCTACAACAACAAGACAGGGTCTCTAGAATCAAGGAAAAAGATCAATTTTCAGGAAAATCTCAAATTGTTGAATTCAAGCAAATTCCAGTGGATTGAGACTAAAAGGGTGAGGGGGTTATACCCTCATCCAGATGTTCAATAATAAAATAGCTTTTGGGGTCCAAAAGATTCCAGTGGGGAGGAGTGTTACACAACATTTTGTCACTGTCCCTCCAATCCCTCGCCCCGCATATTGGAGGGTCTTTCCCGTGACTTGTGAGCAGTGTCATACTCTACA